>BMAU01016044.1:190000-790000 GCA_019973935.1 Trichonephila clavipes | reverse complement strand
GAACTTAACTAAGTATAAAAGATGTTTAATGGATGAGGATTTGGAGAAAAAAAATAATTTAATAATTAACATTGCTACAAATGGTTTAAATTTTTAAAAAAATTGGGAAAGGATTTATTTTTTGTTAGATGATTTTACAGGACTTGGAATCGTAATTTTAAATTTTTTTCGGTCCAGTTCCACTAAAAATAGTATTTCGGTTCAGTTTAGGTTTTCCTTCCGCCAAAAATAACGGTTTTCAGTTCAGTTCCGGTTTTCCTTCCGCCAAAAATAACGGTTTTCAGTTCAGTTCCGAATGGATAACTTTATTTTATGTATATTTTTATTTGCGCCAAAAAAAAAATGTAATTCTACCAAATTTTAGAAGATTTTATAATTTTTTTTAATCGGCGCACTGCGTGCATTGATACAATTCACCAGTATGTATGATACGAGCGATGAGCAGAGAACGGCGAGAATTGGTGTTGTTATCCATGATCAAAATCGCATTTGTCAACTAGGTTCACGATTTTGGTTTGTCTATCTTAACTATTTTAAATATACGTGGATGATCGCATATTTGAGATACGAAAAATATCTCAGATACCGATATATTTTTTTTAAAAAAAATCATCTGTACAGAAGCAGAAAAGTACAAGTGAATATCAGAACAGGAAATCAAGAAGCTATGCACATGTAATAAGGATAATTATAGAGTTGACATTAAATTAGAAAATTAATGTTGGGGTTATATATATACAGTAACAAAATTCCGGTTTTCATTTTGACCAATATAACATTTCTTTTCCGGTTATTTGTTGAGTTCCGGTTCGAAGCTCTATGATTTTGGACACAAAGTTATTTTTCTAACATATAAATAGCCCAAAACGATGGTAATTGATAAATGAATAGTGAATTATGCAATGTATATTGCAACATTTGATGACCCTACCTCTCCCCTGACTGTCGAATCCGTCCAATCAAAGTTTTTTTCCCGTCTTCCGTTTTATTGTGCCCTGTCAATTCGCGCGACAGTAAGTTTTTAAAAATTTAATATTGAAGAAACTATAAAATGTACCTGATGTTTTTATCTTGTAACTATTTAATGTGTTTCCTCTCATCGAAATAAATGTTAAAAAGCACTAGAATACTCTTGTTTCTTTTAATAAAAAATTACTTCGTCTTCTTACCATAAAAAAACTCGGATACACCTAAGACTCATTCTTCTGGTGGCAAAACTTAACATATATAAAATTTTTTTTGTTTTATCCCTTTAATCTATATACCAGAGGAAATCTTTTACACATACGTAGGTTTTGAAATTCTGAAAAAACTTTTCAATCCGCCTTACTAAGCAGTGCTTACATGTGTTTGCTGAAGTTTAAAAATGTGCAAATAGTAAAATATCGCTTCAACAGATTGATAGTCAATAAATAAATAAATAAAAAACATGTTGCTGTCAGATGACTGTGTGTGAGTAAGAGAGTATCTACATATGAAGATCACTCCTATTATAAAACTTGATCTAAAAACTAATAAAACAAAATGTTAATTATAAAGTTTTTCGCAACTTTTTGTAGGAAGAAGTAAAAACAGTAAATATTTACATATTTTATTAAAACTTGTAACTTGAATCACAACCAATACTTAAATTTAAAATATATGGCCGTGGATAGCCTAGTGGTTAGAGCATCAGACTCCAGACATGATGGCCTGGGTTTGATGCTCGATGCCTCCAAATACCCTCCGAGTACACACGGTGTACGTGCTTGTTAAATCAGTGGGTCCGAAAGTCTTGTGGGCTGATTCATGAGTGCAGGGGACTGGAGAATATTTTCCTCCCCTTCAGTTCCTTGCCAAAATTGTGGGGGTGGAGATAAGTAGTGTCGCCATTTATCGTCCCTTTGAAGAACTTCACCGAGCTAATTCGTACTGTCACTTGTATGGTGCTCAAGGTCAAGGCCAATAACAGGCATATTTCTAGCCCCTTGCCACTATAAATTTCGTGAGCCTCGTTCTGACTACATCAGACAGGTGGCATTACCCATAACAACAAATGTAAAATATTATTTATTATCGTTATGTAAGCTAATTCTTAGGGTTTTCCTTCCCTGTCTCGAACCGGCCAACAGGATAACATACAATTCCTCTGTAATAGGGCTCGCTCCGAATTAGATGCCCTAAATAGTCGGTTTTGACAGTGACTTCCTACTTGTTGCTCTTACTGAGCTTGGCATTTAAAAAAAGCTTAGAATGGTTATTAAGGCAACCTTTAACTCAACTGTCCTTGTGTAAAGCTTTCTGGTTGCCTCAAAGAGTTTTTTGAGGTCAGAAATGAGATGTGAGACAGGGGGGCTCTTACGTGTCAACTTTTTAGTTTGTTATTAGAATGAGCTATTCGTAACTCCGGCATTAACACTAATGGTAATATTTCCACCAAGGCTATACAACCCCTTGCTTATGCCAATGATATAGTCAGCATTGATTGTACAGAAAAGTCTTCGTCAGAGGCTTGCTTAGCACTTGAAAATCGACAGAAAAGTTGCATTTAATTATTAATAGAAGCAAAACTAAATACATGTCAGTTACAAAAACTCCCGTAGGCTTTCCTTATCTGCAGGCTGAACATTAAAAATTTGAAGTAGTTAATAATTTTGCCTAAATGGGCTTAAACATTAACATTCTTAAAAGCATTGGTGCTGAAATTAAAAAGTGCATTATTGCTGCTAATAGCTGTCTTTTTGGTCTAAAAGCTAAAGTGTTGGAAACCTGAAATCTTCTTAATATGACAATTGTGAGATTTTTACTTTTTTAGATTGTATAGATTTTAACCTTTCTAAAAATACCTTATTTTAACCTCTAGGTAATTAGAAGCCCTTAAAACTTATTTTAAAATAATAATTGAAACTTGACCACGCCTATTTAAATGGTGAAAAATGTAAACAAAGTATTTTGCTTTTTGCTTAAAAGATGAATATATGATGGAAATCAAAACATTTAATCCAGAATTGCTAAAAATGTGTTTGCATGGAGGTACACAAAATTCCAATGAAAGTGTAAACAACGTAATAGGGTCTCGTGTGCCGAAGGAAATATTTGTACAAATAGAAGTATTATCATTGGGCACATTGGATGCAATGTCATCATTTAATATGGAAAATGTATCAAAACCGGAAATTTTGAGAAAATATCGAGCCTGGTGATTACACGGTACAGGAAATGAAACGCCTCGACAAACAGACTGTTAAAGGCTAAATACTCATGTTTACAAAAAACAAAGAAAGTTAGGAAAGAAAGAAAACCTAAAAGGAAGATAGAGGATGATGAGATTCAAAAAATATTGAACATTTGGAAGAATGTTTTAATACAAAAGTAATTATACATTAAAGTTTATTTATCTTAAAATGTAAAGTTTTGATGTTCGATGTAACTTCTGGGAAAATAATGTTCACACGCATGTAAATTTTTTATGACATATTTATAATGATGGCTAATCCTTACTAATATTATAAATGTGAAAGTTTGTATGTGTGTATGGAGAGAGAGAGAGAGAGAGAGATGTTTGCTATTCTTTCACGGAAAAACAACTAAATGGATTTTAATGAAACTTTACAGTAATATAGCTTATACATCAGAATAACACATAGGCTATAATTTATAAAGATATTGTATGAAGCTTCCAAAATATAACGATATTTGTCAAGAAAGTAGGAAAACATTTTGCCACCTGCAAAAAAGCTCGCGACAGCAGATATCTATCTTTTTTGTGTGAAGCAAAACTTTCCCTTTTTGTTTTCTCTACGCCATGCCTCAGTGCACACTCTCTTTTAATTCATTCCTTTGATCAGTGTAATCACTATTTTTTTTATTTCAGAATAAAATTAGATTTCAAAGGGAGAGGTGGTGGCAAGATTTTAACATAAAATAAATACAACAGAAACTAATACTAACGTATTGCACTTCCAGATATACACTATTTCCACTATTTTAAGCATTTATTACACAAAATTTGTAACAATATGTTACTTTTGCTGAGCAGAGATCAGTTTAGGAAGGTTTTTTAAAAAATCGACTGACAAGAGAGTTACGGGGAGTTATATAAATAAATAAAAAAAATGCCTTTTATCATCTATTAGATCTACAGACTTAAAATTTAATAAATATGTTTTTTTTTGTTCAGCTGAGATATGCAAAAAGCCTTTTTTGATTAATTTGCAATTCACATAAAATGAACTCATTGAAAACTTCTTTATCCTTCAATCTGTATTGTTTAATTTTTCCATTTACCCATGCGAAGAACAGGTATACCAGCTAGTATATACTAAAATGAGCTTTTTGTAAAAAAACTCAAAAATTTATTTTTTGCAAATTTTTCTATGTGACAAATGGGTCAAATTTCACTATGTTTCATAAAATATTTCATAAATGCTTCAAAAATTCAAAATTAATTAAAAGCTCCTTTCATCCATAGTAGCCCATGTTAATCTACATAAGTTTATGTACCTTTTTCTCAGAAACTACTTGCTTGTCATGGATAAAATTTTTACAGCAGGTTATGTGTACTATCAATAAAATTTAAGCGAAGGGTTTTGATTTTTTGTTTAAAATTAAAATAATTATGAATTTTTCAAAAAATGTCCAATTCTCTCCCCCCTAAATATATCTAATTCCCTCCATTAAGGTGTGTTCACATGTTAAAAGTATGCTCACTGAAAATTTGAAGATCATGTAATTAGTAGTTTTTGAGAAAAAGGTACACATAAAGTAAGAAAAAATGTTACATTTTGAGAAAACAGGCTTTATATAAAGAAAAAATTTGTAATTTTCGAGCATTACTTTCTAGAAGTATATGAAGTATTTTCTAGAAGCATATGAAGCATTTTCCTTAGTCTCTGCTCGTTCAAAAGACTTCTTATTCTTTTTTTCATTGTTATTAACAATTTTGCCTTTTTTGGGATCTCAAGAGGCTTTCGTTGGGCAGCATGAATTCTACGCGTATCTAGTTCTTTCAAGCATGTGACACACAGTTTTAACTTGGTTACAATATTTTAAATATTACAATATTACAATATTTTAAAATATTACAATATTTTAAAATCATTCATTTTTCTACATGACTCCTATTGAACTGCGTAATATGAATTACCCCAATTTTAGCGTTCTTAACTCCACAAATGTAGATTTTGGACTCACGAGTATATGGTGTTATTAACCGACTCATTTGAACAAAAGACGTGCGCCTACCTATTCACTTTTGGATATTCCCAATCAGTAGCGCACACAGGAATTTTTCAAGGGAGGGGGGTGTCTGGGATCAAAAGTTCACCATTCTTGTATCATGCTTTGATTTCGTCGATTTTCGGGAACGAAACACAGAAAAAAACTAATTATTGAATAAATAATTAGCATTAATTAATAAAATTAATCATTAATAACAAATACTTAATTAAATTTTACACGTACTGTATGCTTATAATTATAATCAATCGGAAAAAAATCAAGGGTTTTTTTGGGGGTTGGACCCCCAGGACCCCCCCCTCTTATGTGCACCACTGTTACCAATATATTCTAAATTTCCCCCTTGAACATCATATAGATTTGGGCTCATCAGAAACTTATGTAAGGGAAAAACTCAGGTGCTCTTGGCAGAGCTCATTTGATGCGCCTGAAGTAGTAACTTCATTAAAAAAAATAAATAAAAATATTTCTAATTATCGTATTTCCTCATATCATATATAATTTTAAACATAAATATTTGAGCTCTGAGAAAATATTAAAAAAGGAAAATCGATAATTTTTCGAAATTTCATGTGCCGGATCCCCTTTAGTATTATGAGAAAGGTGTACTTTAATTGTATGAAAAATTTCAAGCATGTTCACATAACAGATTTTAAGAAAAGGTGCATTGAAAACAGCCAATTTATATAGCATTGTCGGTATAGAGGTTTCTGACTCCTCTTAAAGTCAAAATTAATTAAAAGGCATACAAAAGTTATACTTTATTAAACAACCATCGGACCCGTACTTACCTATAAATCTGGAACTGGGACTTTAAACAAATCACAGATTGAACAGCTAGCCAACTTTGAGCGAAAAGTTCTTAGATATATCTTTGGTGCTGTGAATGAGAATAGGTTGTGGAGACAACAAAATAATTTTGAATTATGCAAACTATTTAAGGAAGCAATCAAAATGGTTCGTTTGAGGTTTACGGACCCTCATCCTTGACATTCAGAATTTTCAACTGCAAGCCTATTGGAACCAGAACTAGGGGTAGGCCCAAATTGAGATGGGTTAATTGTGTGGAGGGCGATTTTAAAGTTTTATGAATAACTAATTGGGGGGGGAGAACTGTTGATAAGCGGAGATCGGAATGGAGGTGGGTTTTTGAGAAGACCTTGACCCACCCCGTAGCTGTTATGTCATTAGAAGAAGAATAAATACTCGGTTACCACAGCAATATCCGAATACATAATTGACCTAATAATTCAGATTCTCCGTTGGATGATGGGAAGATACATGGACTGGTACATCGTTGTTCTGACATCCATTACACGCCAGTCAACGGCTTTGAGAATTACTTACCTCAAACTGTGGGACGTGCCCCCTAGGGGAGGGGGCAAGATAACTCTACAAGGGGGCACGAGCCTATTGAAAAATCGAAAACAAAACATTAATTAAAAAAATTATTAATTTATTAGAAGTAAACAAACAAAATACTTTCTGATATAAGGGGTCTCAGGGGTGTTAAATTTCTCTAGAGGTCTGAAAATATAAACGATTTTCAAACTGGTATAATTCTTTTAAATTTAAATTAAATGTGATTCGAATCTTTTACATATTATTTAAAATAGAATGGGGCTTCAGAAAAGTATAAAATGTTTTTAAAATAAAATAATAATTTTAAAAGTCATAAGCATATTAAAATTCTATAATAAATATTAAGTATTTTTTGCTTTGCACACGCTATTTTCTAAAATATTAGCCTCTGATGTATAAAACTTTATAGAATTATACACTGCATCATACTCTTTAAACCTTACCTAATTTTAGTATTATATATCTTTTGTATTTCAAAACATTTGTAAAATATTGCAATTTTTTAAATATTTTTTAAAAATGTATTTTTCTATTTATTAAAATATAAAGTTATTATTCTATTTATATAAAAGTAGCTACAAAGTATTAAGAATACATTTGTCTTTATAAATCAACTTATAACTAGTAATTTAAACCTACTCTTTTAGAAAATAGCATGCGCGACGTAAAACTTAATAAATATTTCTTATAGAAAAGTTTCTTATTTTCATATGCTTACAATTTTTAAAATTATGATTATATTTTAAACATTTTATACTTTTCTGAAGCCCCATTCCTTTATAGGTAATGTGTAAAAGATTCGAATTATTTAACTTAAATTTAAAGAAATTATACCTGTTTGAAAATTGTTTATATTTTCAGACCTCTAGAGAAATTTAACACCCCTGTGACCCCATAATAAAAATAAAAATAACATTTACACTGATATAATGCACTTATAAATGTATCAGTACTGCAAAATGCATTTTATAATTAATTTAACAATACTACGTTAAAAATAAATTTAGTAATTACCAGTGACCCATGGATTTGTCATTATAAAATTTACACAAAAATCAACACTTATCTGGATAATTTGTTCGGATTATGAATAATTCCTTAACTGCCGTTTAAAAGTTACACGATTCGCTCCTCTATGTCTCCGTTTTCCGCGTAGGAACACGTATGTAATGTATTGCGGGAGTGGGGGGCGGAGAAAGAAAATGATTAAATAAGAAATCTTCTGATATAAGAGTAAATCCTTCGCGAACACTGTCAAGGTTCTTTTATTGCATTCCAAAGCCTTCGGAATAATTTTATGGATATCAATGCATAGAAAAGATCATAGTTCGGAAAGACGTATATATACGTCCGGGGAAATTTGACGCAATGGTTAAGCGAGATGTATATATACGCCAGTGGCACTTAAGAGGTTCAAGTCGTATTGTAGCTTTAGCGTCAAAGTATAGTATTATTGAATTTCTGCATTATTTGTATGAAACGGGAAGGGTGATGAGAAAATTTTGATTGAATATTAGGTCGCAAATATATTGAAAGTTTGAGATGCACTGCCCTACATGTAATTTACTACAACCTCCATTAGTGTATGAGTGCCCGTGGTAAGCTAGTTGTTATGATCATGAACTCATGGTCAGCGTATTATGAGTCCTGGTACCACCTCGTTATTTGACCGAGATTTAAAATTACGGTTTATCGGTGATAGCCCTTGTGTTGCTTTCAGTACGATGTTTCTACGTACTCACTCCCTGTGACGTTTGGGAAAACTGATGGCTAGCGTGAGAGTTAAGAAATTAATTACAGTAATTATTACGTCTACAGCGATTAATTATAATATGGACATTTGGTTACAAGTTATTCAAACTATTGACTATTTCTATTCTACAGAATATGTCTTTTGTGAAGGAGGAGACAGCGCAACCTTTCTTTTCCAGTTTTTCAGAATGGACTACCTCACTCCCTTGGGGTGGTCAAATTTCGAATTACACTCGGAGTTCCATCTCGCAGGTGGACTGTAAGTTTACTCACTGCAGTCGGATGACAAATGAAAGGATCCCGCAATAATTTAGGGGTGAACGTTTGGACTGTGTAATGGTATCTACATAAGAAAGCCAATTTTGCAGCTGCGTCATGAGGAAACGTTACACCATCCATTAGAGTTTGATGGAATAAGATCTTGAATTTGCGTCACAAACAATAAATAATAGGACAAAATTAAATACTTACTACTTTTCAGACAGAAACGTACTTTTAATCTGTTCTCAATAATCAGTTTCTGAATCTAAACCAGATTGGACTTGTTATACCTGAATCTTGTAGCCCATTTTGCTGCTCCTGTTTACAGTTCACTTGTGTTATTTGAAGTGAAAACACTCATTAGGTCACTTGGTTGCTTGGAGTGTTAAAAACCATTTTTTGCGGTTAGAAGTTGCATTTTGAAAAATATCTCATTTGCTAACAGTCCAGACCGTTTCTGTTTTACCAATAGTGAGTACACTATCAATAAGTACCAACCGAATACAACAGATTTCGTTTATTTATGCTATTATTCGATATATTTATGATTATTTCGATTTGAGAACAGGACATCAAGTGGGAGTATGGGCTCATCACAAAGTATGCAATAGCTTTGGGTAGAAAAACTTCTTCATGAGAAAAAATCACAATAAATTAGACTTGCTTTCCTTGTAATGTGGTGGGAGCAAAAAAAAAAAAAAAAAAAAAAAACCCATTTCACATGGATGAATGTACAACTGATGTTCAAGATTATAATTCAAGAAATCAGAACGTCAGAACTAACATAATTTTGAGTCGTCTGCTATTTGGTCAATACCACATGGTTTTGGATAAACAGTTCAAAACCTTTCTCGTAATTTGGACAGTACTGATAGGGAAGTTTGTATAGTGTAAATGTACGAGTTATATATATATATTACCGGACAATTGCTAAGGACGGATAACACTATCATCCATAGCAACCACAAAATGAAAGGAAGCAAAATGTGGAAAATTAGAATAAGTGCGGGATATTAGTAAGAAGAAGTATGAGTACGCAAATTTTTTTTCCACGTCTGTTCATCACGTGATAGCGTTCATAAGAGCTTTAAAGGTTTTGACGCGTGTGGGCAGTTGTTGTTTCAAGTCAAAGTTTTACAGGAAAGATTTAATAGACGAACTTAAAATTTTTGGCATGTCTTCCCGACGTCACATAAACGATTTTATGCGTGGCCGAGTTATTGGAAAGATCGAAGAAGGGCGAAAAATAACAGATGTTGCCAGGGAGTTCGACATCGCTCACAGCGTTGTTTCACGGCTGTGGAAGTCATTTAAAACTACTGGAATGTGTAGTAGACGGCAAGGGGGAGGTCGTGTTAGAAGTACGACGCCTGCAGAAGACAGATATATCGTCCTATCAGCAAAAAGGAACAGGTGCACCACAGCTCAGCAGGTGGCAAATCAGTTTCTTGCTGCATCAGGAAAGCAGATCTCCCGAAAAACTGTTGCCAGACGTTTGAGGGGAGGAGGACTATACGCACGCAGACCTGTTGTGTGTGTCCCATTGACCAGACAGCACCGTACTGCCCATTTGCAATGGTGTCGTGAGCATTACAATTGGACTGAACAGGACTGGGCATGCGTACTATTCTCAGATGAGAGTAGGTTCAGTCTGTCATCGGATTGTAGACGCCAACTAATCTGGCGCGAGAGTGGTACTGCTTATCGTCCATAAAATATCCAGGAAAAGGACCGATATCCGACATGCAGTATCATGGTGTGGGCCGGCATCATGATCAATGGCTGCACGCGCCTACATGTGGTTGCGAATGGGACTATGACGGGCCAACAACACATTGATGAAGTTCTACTTCCTCATGTTCGTCTTTTCCGTGGTGCTGTCGGTGATAAATTTGTTTCTATGGACGACAACGCAACATGTCATCGAACACTCGCTGTTCAGGATTGTCTAGACAGCGAGGGTATTCAACGTCTCGTATGGCCAGCGCGTTCTCCAGATCTAAACCCTATTGAAAATGTGTGGGATGCTTTGGGGAGGCAAGTTGCTGGTCGAAACTATCCTCCAACAAACGAGAATACCCTCATCCGTGCACTCACAGAGGAATGGGATAAATTGCCTCAACAGCTGCTGGATAATGTTGTGCAAAGTATGGTACGACGTGTGGAATGTTGCATCACACTCCATGGTGGACATATCCCGTACTGATACCTTTCTTTAAGGTGCCTGCTGACTTTTAGATGCATTGTTCCATTTCTCCGTACACAGATCAAATGAACATTTTTTTTTCTTTCAGATGTTTCACAGCTTTTGTACTTTCCAGAACAATAAATATTCTTTATTCTTATGTCTGAACAGTGTGGCAACTATATTTTATCCTACTAGGCCTCATGTCTCGCTTAATGTTATGCTACATAGCAATTTGTGATCCGTCCTTAGCAATTGTCCAGCAGTGTATATATACAATATATATATATATATATATATATATATATATATATAGTGTTATTTAGAGCGAAACAATTCAGAGTATGCATTTGAGCGTTTTTTTCTAAAGGACGAATAAAACTGTGAGATCTTTTACTTCCAAAAATGGGGGGGTACCGATTTAAAACAAATTACAACACAGGCCTTCTTTTTCATGATATCGACATCATGAACAGCTTTTCTTCCTTACTTTTTGAGAATCTTGTTTACTGCAGTGTTTCTCAAACTGAGGGGTGCGCCCCTTGGGGGGGGGCGTGATAACCTTACAAGGGGGGCGCGATCATATCAAAAAGTCAAAAGTAAAAGGTTTGAAAAATTGCAAATTTACTGAAAGGAAACAAAACAAAATGCATTCTGACATAATAAAAAAGTAAAATGCACATTTACATTGATATAACACACTTATAAATATATCAGTATTGCACAATGTATTTGATGATTAATTTATCAATGCTATGTTAAGAACAAGAATTATAATTACTAGTGACTCCGATGGGCTTGTTATACACAAAATTCAATACTTATCTTAATAATTTGCACGGTTTATAATTAAAGTCATGTTGTAGCTTTAGCATATAGCTTTTATATAGTACGTTATTTTTTTACGTTATTTTTTAAATCAACACATTGGTATTTTATGGAGGGGGTGCGATGAAAATTATAATTGAAAAAATTGGGTCTCAAATATTGAAAGTTTGAGAAACATTGGTTTACTGTAACGAAGTGCTTCTCAAACTTTCAATATACGTGACCCACTATTCAATCATCATTTTCATCGCGCCCTCCCCTGCATACAATAACAATGTATTGAATTCAATAATTCTATACTTTGACACTAAAGCTACTATATACGACTTGAGCCTCTTATGTGCCACCGACGTTTATAAACGTCTCGCTCAGTCAAAGTATTTATTTTCTGTGGGCGTATATATAAGTCTTTCTGAAGTACGATATTTTCTATGCAGTGCTATCCATAAAATTATTTCGAAGGCTTTGAAATGCAGTAAAAGGATCTTGACAGTGTTTGCGAGGAATTTACTTATTTCAGAGAATTTGCTTATTTATTCCTTTTCTCCTCCCCATCCCCCTAAAAAAGCATCAAAATACGCTCGTCTACGTGGCTACATTGGAGAGCGAATCGCCTAACTTTTAATCGGTAGTTAAGGAATTAATTATAAACCGTACAAATTATCAAGATAATTGTTAATACAAACCCATGGGGTCTCTGATAATTATCAAATTTATTCTTAACTTAGCATTGTTAAATTAATTATAAAATACATTGTACAGTACCGATACATTTATAAGTGTATTATATCAGTGTAAAAGTATATTTTATGTTTTATTATATCAGAAAGAATTTTGTTTGTTTACTTTCAGTAAATTAATTTTTAAAATAATCTTTTGTTTTCGATTTTTCAGTATGTTTGCTCCTCCCTCGAAGAAAAGGGGGAGGGAGGGGTCTAACATTTTGAGAAACGTTGCTGTAGCGACAATCGGGGGCTGATAGACCATGTGACGGACAATGCGACCTAAATCTTTGGCGTCTATTCATTGGCATATCGAAAGGCTGTTTTGTTGCACAATAGCAATACACATACTTCAGTTCCCACTCGGTACATTTAAAAGTTACATACGACCATTTTGATTAGTTCTTGAAATAACCCTTTATAATGAGCCTAGGGGGTTGATCTATAAAGACTTGAAAGTATTCACCTTGTCAACAATTAGAGTATACAGAGTTTCCTTGCTTTTTTATGTTTATGGAGTAGCTGTGACACAGAAGAAAAAAAAGAGGCTGGCCATCATGAGAATCTGTTTACAAGATAAAAAAGGATTTAGGGAAAAGTTTAGTTCTCTCTCTCTTGACATAATCTTGCTACATCCTCTGTACCTGAAGCTAGGTGTGATGATAAAGCAATTCCTGAAGTCTCTAAATAAAGAAAGTGAATGTTTCAAATACTTATGCTCCAAGTTTTTTGGTTTCAGTGACGCCCAGACATCAGAAAGTTTTTCTCAGATGCATATTTTGCTCAGACCATGGATCAGAAGAAGATAACTACTTTTATAGGATAAGAAAGTGATGAGGATGACACCTAAAAATCTATTAAATAGACTATGAGATCTACATCGTGAAGTATATAGAAACTGGTACCAGATTTACAGAAACATTTTAACATTTAAGGACAGACGCCTGGTAATTGAAACAGACGGATACTTTGGTTTGAATTAGTCTAGTCCTAGATTTGCACCACAGTTATAGGTAATTGACTTTTATTGATAATCAGGCTGACATTTTACATTCATCCTTATTGTAACTTCATCATCAAATCATTTGAGGTTTTTGAGACTTAAGAGGAGTTGGAAACCTCTCTCTCCCTCTATACTGACAATGTTAAATTGGCTGTTTTTGATGTACCTTTTCTCAAAATCTGTTTTATGTACATGCTTGAAATTTTTCATTTTATGCACACCTCTCATTATACTAAAATGAGCTTTTAGTAAATTTTGAATTTTTTAATAAATTATGAAATATTTTATCAAACATTGCGAAATTTGATCCATTTTTTACTTAAAAAATTTGTAAAAATTAATTTTTTTAGTTTTTTACAAAAAGCTCATTTTTAGTGCATATTAGACATCATTATAAATAATTCATAAAAAATTTACATTTTGAGATAAATTGATTTTAATGTATGCAGTGAGACTTCTAATCGGCTTGGAAATAAAAAAATAAAAGGCTCAATTTAAAATAAAAGATACATGTTTTGGTTTATATCAGTAGTTACACTTTTAAGCAAAAACAAAGTAATTTGTTTACAGTGTTCGCTATTAAAATAGGCGTGGTCCAAATTCAACGATTATTCAAAAATACGTTTTAAGGGCTTCTAATTACCTAGAGGTTAAAATAAGGTATTTTTAGAAAGGTTAAAATCTATACAATTTAAAAAAGTAAAAATCTCACAATTGTCATATTAAGAAGATTTTAGGTTTCCAACACCCCTTAATCGAATTCAGAACGTTCCGAACACCATAATTTCAAACAATCCCTTTGATTAAGAACAGGACTCGATACTATGAGTGATCTGAGAATTACTTGTCCTGAAGTTCTTGATTTTAACTAATGGGGTTGAAATACCCCCCGAAAAGTTGATTCTAGACCACATGAAAGCAGAGATAAAACAGCTCTTTCTTGATTTGTCCAGTGATTTTAATATTGAACTAAACCATAAAAAACAATTATTTATAGTACAGAAATACGAGTGGCCATTTGAAGTTTTTATTGTATAATTTGCCTTTCTGTAGAGCGTATACTATGCCACCTAGTACAGAAACTTATTTTGGTACCAGGAATAACAGAATACTTTTCCTCGTGGTTCAGCAAAGTACTATACCCCTTGCTGCTCGGTATAACTGCACACTAGGCCGTTCGGTGGGTCACTTTGCTATTCGGGCACCTAATATAACCATGAAGGATCATAGAAGGGGAATAATCAAGAGTCCGAATGTCCATTTGTGACTATATAATATACTGTTACAAATTTGTGCAGGGGAAAATCAGCCAGCGACTCCAATTATTTAAATGATAACAGATGTATCAATGTAAAAGGCTAAACAGATGAGTACTTAAGGACAAATCGGAGCATATACTCAAAAAATTATTCTAAAACTGCAAATTGCCCCCGTTATAATCAAGCTGTACAAAGTTTCAAAAAGTGGCATTCTAGAACAGCTCCACTAGCAGGGACTCAGACAGATGAAATCTCTTTCTGTTTTCCAGATCAACGCTCACAACTGAATTTTCCCCAGAAATGACTCGACCTTTGTCTCAAAAATCTATTTTTTAGCTTCATGGAAATGTCCAGAAATATCGAACCAAGAGACTTCTCGATGGTTCCTAGGCAATATCATTTACCCCCAATGGTGATAAGGTTGCCAATCTGGTTTACCTGGTTTCATCTTTTGGGGTTACCAATTTTTATTTTTCAAGTAATTCCGGGGAAGTGCATTTCCGCTGTATAACTCAATTTTATCACATGGAGAACAACTAGGCAGTAAAAACAACACATTTTGTATACTTCAAAACATTATCTGATCGTAAATATCTAGACACCCTCGAACTTCTCAGACCATTTTGTCTTTTACACAAAGGGCACAGAACAATCAAGATACTTGTGAAATCCATCGCATGGATATGGTCAAAATAATTCATCAGGAATACCAAAAAAGCTTCTGGAGGCGACATTGGCACAATGGAAACTCGTCTCGAGCTTTGAAATCTCGGATTTCACGGCACAGCAGTTGCTTCTAAACCAAACATTACCACAACAAATGCCAAGTGTCACTTACAATGGTGCAAAATTCCACAACAATGAGCGTTGAGCCATGACACCACATGTATGAGAGCGAAGAATCAAGGTATGTACACTTTCTTGCAACCTGATGGTAGACTCCGGGTGTGGAGATCTCCCAGCGAATGTTTTGAAATTGAATATATTTGACACAAGTGAAATTTTGAAGTGGATGCATAATGCTTTGCTGGTGTTTTCCATGACTTTTCATGATTTCTTGTGCAAAGAATTCGTAAGAAGGAAGCACAAGTCAACATTTTTGACAGTTTTCTGCCTTCATTATGGCATTTCAACAGGATCATACGCCTGTCTATACAGCAAGGCTTGTGTGGATGAAGATTGTTGACATGGGTTTTCAGGATTTGGGCAGGTTTGTTCAAAGCTTTAAGTTCCACAAAACATGTACTAGATGCATTAGAACTTTGACTGTGCGCTAGATTACAGCACTCCAACTTACCAATCTTCTTCTGCAAGACGCTTTTTAGAGGGACAGGTGCACCCGAAATTTATCTTGACTCAAAACTCTCGCGTTGGAGTGGTGTGAATATTATGGAGGGGGCAACTCAAGGGTCGACCTCTTCATTTGACTGTGGCTTGAAACTAAGAGGTCGCTTGCCAAACTCTTTTGGAGTACTTCGTTAGTTTAGTCAGATCATATCTTAAAGAGTCTCCTATCCAGTATAGTGACGCTGACTGCTGTGTTGTTGAGCATGGGTTCGAATCCCGGAGAAGGCATGGATGTTTATAAATGTATAATGCCTTTTCGGCAGGGGTAGGGGTAATTTAAATAGCCATCGAACCGCAAGTACTCTCGTGAAGTTGACGGAAGACAACCACCTCCAGAGTGTTCTCCCTCTAAATTAGGGTGGAAGCGTGTCCAAATCATTCTGTCACCTGTAGGGGGCTCAAAGTTACGGATTACGACAAATATACATGTAGCCTTTTACCACTACGAATTTTGTGGTAACGAGATCTTGGCAATCGATTTTCGTGGTAATTTCGCGATCTTGTAACATCTCTATCCGCGAACCTGAAATTAAACCTCTTGAGGTAAATTTATTTCTTTTTAACTTATGTTCTATTGAAAATTTTCTCCTGAAGAAGAAGATTTGATTTATTCAAATGAAGGGTTCTATTCAAGCATTGACTGTTTGACACGCGAAGTTCGTTGAGAGTAGTTGAAAGTTGGTCGAGAGTTATTCGACTAGTAGTTTCTGGATGATCAAATATTGCTAACTGACGATTAAGTTATAACAAAGTTTAATGATAAACGACTGGAGATCGAACAGCAAATAATAGAATTACTGTGAATTAGACCATTCAAGTCCAAAGTGTTCCAAGAGAGAGTTGAGGGAATTAGTTTATACTCAAATATTAAGTATCCTTTTTGCGGTGTGATTGCACTTATAATTGATAGTGTGCATTTACTAGCCTGAGTTGTTTTGATTTAAGTTAGAGAAATAAAATAAATTGGTATTTGAACTGGTTATGGCTGATCTTTATTCGAACCCCCGAACACCAATAACCTCGACAAGGTTATCACAACCTGCCACCGTCAGACACAGGTGGCATTAACAGCAGCAACAACAACAACAAATCTGAAAGAATGGTGTTCTTCCCTTGTTACAGCATTTGAAAAACTAGTGGATAACCTTCTTCACAGTTATTTCAGCAAAAGGTACCACAATACTATACTAATTTTTAACTAGCCAGCGGAGAAAATGAGACATACAGGTGTACGGATACAGTAGTATATACACTCATGTCCATAAATTAAGGAAAATTCAGAATCACAAAGAAATTAAACTCTAAAATAAAAATTTCATCTGTAGAATTATCACACACATCTTAAAGAAGAATATGCAAATTACAGGAAACCACCAAATGGCGCGGATAATACGTCACAATGACGAGAGTGTAAGAGAGGGGTATATAAGGAATTCACAAGCGCTTTAAAAGCCTTTCAGTGCAGTAAGCGCATAGTTATGGCACAAAGGAAGTATTTGGATGATTTTTTATGTGGTAGAATTATTGGACGACTGGAATGTGGGCCTACCCAGCTGGAAGTATCCGAGGAACTTGGAATCGCCCAGTGTGTCATCTTCAGGCTTTGGCAACGATTCCAAGGTGATGGTAATGTGAATAAATGTTATAGGTCACCGCCGAGTTACAACGCCGAATGAGGACCGGTATATATATTTGGAAGTTACTGCCAAAAGAAACAGACGGAGCACAGCATTAGACCTGTCTCGTCAGCTCTCTTCAGCTACCGGTACGACAGTTTCAAGGCAGACCGTGTACTGACGCTTAGAGCACATTGGTCTATATGCTCGTAGGCCTGTCAGATGTGTTCCACTTACCACAACTCACTGTCGGCTGCGATTAACCTGGAGTAGAGAGCATGCATTGTGGACACAACAACAGTGGTCTTGTGTGATGTTTTCCGACGAGTCCAGGTTTAGTTTGCAGTCTGATTCTCGCCGGACTTTAATATGGAGAGCGCCAGGTACCCGTTACCACAAAGAGAACACCATTGAACGACACCGTTACGGTGGTGCAGGGTGGCTCGTTTGGGGAGGAATTATTTTTGGTTCCAGAACTGACCTGCATGTTCAGAGTGTAAGTATGACAGGCCATATCTATCGGGATGTCATTCTGGAACAACATGAACGTTTGCTTCGGGGCGCCATGGGTGCTGAATTTTTGTTTATGGATGACAACCCCCGTCCTCACCGCACAAACATTGTAGACGAATGCCTTCAATCGGAGGATATCATCCGTATGGATTGGCCAGCATACTCACCGGACTTGAATCCAATAGAGCATGTGTGGGATATGCTTGGCTGACGAATTGCAGTCCGTCAACCCACTCCCACCTTTCTACCGGAACTTTGGAGGGCATTGCTTGATGAGTGGTGTAATATTCCCCAAGATCAGATTGATAATTTGATACTCCGCATGCCTAGGCGTTGTAAGGCCTGTATTGCATCGTCCGGGAGACATACTCCGTATTAACCATCATACTAACCATGTTATACTGTTTTTTGTAAATAGGTTCTTTTTTGAAATTTGCCCCAGGGAGTAAAAATCTCAATTTTTATTAATTATGTCAAACATATAGCATCTTTTTTGCTCTTTACCTTTTGTTTAATAAATAGTCTTTACAAATAAGTCAAATTTGTTTTGCTTCTGTCTCTTTCTTTGCCTGAATTTCATTAGCCTTAAATTATGGACATGAGTGTAGAATAATAGCATACTCTAAAATGTTGCGATATATTCTCTTTTTACTTTAGTTTTGGAAACATTAATCATGAACAAACAGTATTATTTTAGAATAATTCTGCTCTAGTGGTTTTGATTTTTATTACCATAAAAATTATTTCTTCTAAAATGTGAAAGTTATTATTCAAAATATAATTCGGCTCTGGTGGCTTAGAGGTAGCATCTCCGTCTCGTAATCCCAAGATTGCAATTTCGACCCCGGCTGTAGTCGATGGATTTTCCGGATGCAAAAATCGTAGGCACGCATGTCATCTGATTATGTGGCATATAAAAGATGCTTTGAAGGCCCTCTTGGCTCTGGTACTCTCAGCAAAATTAAATCACTGTATTATTTAACATCCGACGAAAGCTTGGATTAAAAAATTAATTCAAGTCTCCAAATTGATAACAAGATTACTACTAGATAGCGTCACTATGAAATGGCTCGCCCGGTTGAGGACTTGCCGAATCTGCTAAAACTATGTTGCTAAAATGCAGACCCATTGGGAAAAAAATTAATGTAAATGTTTGTTTAGATAGAGCTTATTAAAATAAGGAAAGTCCGGTATAAAAACGTGAATAAGCTAAGTGAGACTCATGTTAATGAAACTGACCTGTATGTATTTTATATAATGTCAAAAAGCCTTTTATTTTTATCACGAATCTGTATTATAATTTTATTTATGTATTTATTTCGGTGTGTACATTGATGAATTGGACCTCCCCTTCATTACTTCTACTCTACAATTCTTTTCCACGTTCAAGGTCACGTAATGCAAAAGAAGCAGAACGTTATTTAAAAATAAAACAATCATCACCTTTTCCAAAACATTTCAAGCATTTTTTGTTTGGTTTTCACAATTTTAATGGTACCATAAATATGCAGATAGAGGGTAACCCCAAGCGATGAATGCGCCAAAAATGACAACCCCTTCCCCACATCCCACTCTCGAAGCGTGTGAGATCTTCTTTCTCCACAGCATCCCCCCTTCATCCCTCCCTAGCACCCCCGACCGACACCTCGGCTGCGCGGATTAGAGAAAGAGAGAGAGAGAGCACGTGAAAAGAGAAGGAAGAGCCGGAGTGCCAATATGGACGTTCGGAGGCAGGCGACCCCCCCTTACCTCTCTCCACCCCCCTTGGCCCACCCCCTTTTTCGTAGAGAAGAATGGCATCTCATTCCGAAGGAATTTTCAATTTTCGTCTCCCCGTTTTGTGTGTGAGGGCTAATCCCCCGGGAAGGTCTGGCAGATTGACAGGACCCCCGTTTCCTTCCGATATCGTCTGCCGGAAATAGATCCCACCTCTACAAGGGGGCGAGTCTCTGCTGGACTTGTCTTTCTCTAGCCCTCCCCCCTTTCCCTCTACTCTTTTCTTTCAATTGATTTTTTTGTGTTCGAGAAAGAAGGGTGAAGATTTGGTGTGTGGTTTGGTTTATTAAGATTATATTCTTCGAATTAATTAGTTCGAGATGGAATGTTTGGAATGTTGAACCCTGCTATCGTCTGCTCGATTCGTTGGGAAGGCTATCAGAAGAATTTAAGATGTCGTTGTTGTATTATGTATCTGATTTCTTTTTGTTTTGAAAAATGGTGCACTTGGTTGGGGAACTTTGTAAATGGTATCTAGATTACAAACGTTAAATTCGTTATCGAGTTTGTTTGATTTTATAGCTCTTTAGATTGCTACTTAATTAAAAATAAAAAAAAGAAATGAGAGTACCAGAACTCTTGCATTATTTCGTGTCTTATGATGGGATGGATTCATCAATTAACTGAAATTATCCAGAGGAAAAAAAAATCCTAGTAAAAGCAAGGTTTTGACCCGTAAATTTTTTGTTCCGACAAAAATAACGATTTTCGGTTTAGTTCCGAATGATGTAAGTTCCGATTTTATGAATATTCTTTTCTAATCATCTATACTTCAAGTTCATTCGTATCAAATTTGCCTTCTACAAGTAGATCCGAGGGAAACCGAAATAGAAAAGTACCAGTGAACGTAAAAACAGGAAATTGAGAAGCAATATGTATGCAATGATGGTAATTATATCATTGAGATGTTAAATTAAAAAATATCGATTAGTTGGTTACAGTAACAAAATGACTGAAAATGTATCGAACCGAAATAAACCGATACTTTTTTTTGGTTCAGTTTCAGTTCTCGTTCAGATCAATATAACAGTTTTTTTCCGGTTATTCGTTGAGTTCCGGTTCGAAGGTTTTGATGGATTTAACGCGCAGTAATCTCTCTACTCAGTGGTTCTTCAGTGGCACCATGACTCAAACCCGCAACTCGACAGAAACACTGTTGACCACCAGTTCACGAATATGACAACTCAACAACTGCGGACGAGTTGATATTTAAAAAACAAACAATCAAAAGTTTGGATTGCTGTAAAACATATACACAAGGTGATTCGCCACCAGATCGACAAACTAGCAGTGTGTAGGGGTTACAGAGACAATTTGGAATCACATTGGAATGCAGGGTCACATATGCCGTAGTTGCAAGCTATGGTAAAGAAACAGACACAACAACATATTGATGGAACAGAAAGAATTTTATTCAAAAGTTTTAAAATAATGACCTGAAGTGGTCTGGTAGGCCTGGAAGCGGCGCTGCATAGATTTCCTTACATTCAGGAAGATTCTTCCATGCAGTCTTGTGGTAGATGGCACTGAATGGAAGGTTTTGTGGACACCAATCCTGCTGGAAGTTTTTATTTTCGTTCCATTTACCGAGTTAGCAGGATGAACTCGAATTCAAATGAAGAGCTGGTCGACGTGCTGATTGTGTTTGGAGTCGCGGATTGTATAATGGGCGGTTCTCTCAGCTACTGCACCAGAAATGTTACTCGAGTTACATACCACACGAGCTTTGAAAGTCTGACATGAGTCTGGTTCTGATCGCATGAAGTGTTTGGTGTACGAGACACCAGTTTCTTCAAAAAAAAAGATCTTTATACTCGAATATCTCTAACTTCCGGGAGGATATGTAACATGCCAGGAATCTTTCTGACAGTAAGGAATTCTATGCAGTGCAGCTATCAACCTTGCCAGTTGACTTCTGATCATAATTTCGAACATCTGTTGTAATACAACCTTGGAATAAAATGCTTTCCGTCCATTTAATGTGTTGCTGTTTCTGTTCTTTTTCTCTGCTTCTTTGCACCATACCTTGCAACTATGGTATTTGCGACCCTTCATTCCTATGGGATTCTGAGTCATCTATGTACCATCTACACATATTGCTAGTTTGTCGGTCTGGTACGGAAATACTCTGACATGTTTTAAGCCAGAATCAGACTTAGGTTTAAAAAGGATCATTATTTGATGAAATCTACTCAAGCTCTGACGCTGAGAGGCAGAGAGAAAAAGAACGCCAAAGTGAAAAATCTAAGTGTTTTACCACTTAAGCCAGATGTGAGAAGTACCTCTGATTTTATGAGTGTACTTGAAAGTTAATGCTGATATATAGGGCTATTAAATCTAACGATCTGGAATTAGATATGTTTATTGGCTAGGCCATATATTCGGAAGAAATAAATGGGTGATTAGTTTGATACTTGAAGATCAAATGAAAAATATAAGTTAAATGCTATAGGTAGGGAATTCAATTTTTAATCCAATTTAATTATCCTTACATATATATATCCTTATATATATATATATCCTTACACATATATATATCCTTACATATATATATATCCTTACATATATATATATATATATCCTTACATATATATATATATATATATATATATCCTTACATATATATACGTATATATGGGGGAGGAATCCTAAAATTAAATGCATTCATGTAGTGAGATTCAACTTCAGAAACCAAAAGGGGAAAATAAATTATAAATTTCGATTTGACATCACATTATAAATTTGGGGGTTCATTGCAAGCGGCACATGTACTTCTCAACCACGTGATCTAATTCAGATGCACGTGAGCTATTATCCCTCCATACCACATGATGACTCTGAGGCTCAGAGTTTCAGTAAATGTGAATTATACACCATAATCTTGCACGATAGTAAAAATAAATAGCTTAAAAATTATAAAACTCGCTTTTATAGAATTCGAACTAAGAAATTGCTCACGCATCCTCCCTTTTTTCATATAGAGAACACTTTTGTCTGTTGCATTTGTATTAACGATGAGCGTTTTCGCTTTAGGGTGGTAACTTAATCTTTCAGTCACCAAACCTGGAATTTGTCGCCGAATCTGGAAATGGGATTTAGAATTAATCGCCAAATCTGGAAATGGGAAATCGTTAATCCTGATGACCCTGATCAGGATAATAGAACAAAATTATTATGTTGTCATCGGTCCTTGACAAGTGTGCTAAATTTCAAATTAAACTGACTTTTTAAGGCTACACGGTACCCTTTTTCAAAAAAAATTTTTGGAGACAGTTACAGTAAAAATAATTTATGTTTTATATTTAGATTATATTATTAAGCTGATTCTGTAAGCAAAAAGTCAGTTTGACCAGCCATTATTTTACAATTTTAAAAAATTAGGAATTTTTGAAGTTTTTTCAAACTCTTAAAAATACTCAATTTTTAAAATTTTTTAGTAATTTTAAGTTATTTATGATTCTTAGATTATTACAAACAATATTTTGTATGGATTTGAAAATAAATCTATTCCCTTGTTGATTTTTAATAATTATTTTTCTAGAAATACCTGGAAAAAATACGAAAATTTTTAAAATATCAACTTTAGCATATTTTAGAAAAATAACTAGAGTTCTCAGCCCTAAATCCATACTAACTGTTATAGAACATACATTTGGGAGTATATACAAAAAAATTCAAGGCTCTATCTTGAACAGGAAAATAACCTTAGGGATTAGAAAAGACTTATACCTTCAAAATTTAAAGTCTGAGAAAAACGCATTTAAAGTTTGTAAAGTCATAAAACAAAAACTTATAATACCCGTGAAACTCTAATTTTTTAATATTTTATTTTCCAATGTATGTTCTACATTAAAACACTATTTTTATTAAATATGACTGAAAAAATTATATTTTTAATTCGAAATATATTTTTGCATAATATTGATAGCATTTGTTAAGACGTCAGTTTATTCAGCTTTATTTTAACCTAATATTTCACAAAAGTTTTGAAACACGAAGCATTTATGTACAAAATAATAATGATACTAACTTAAGCTAAAAATAGTCAGGTTTGCTCATAAAATGTAATTTTTTTCAGTTTTAAGTTGGGGCAGTTTAGGAAGTTTTAGCTACTGTCGTACGACTTTAAAATACTAAAATATAGTACTACAATATGTTTAGTATAATGTAGTTAGGTATATATATTTGTATATTTTGTATATTTTGGTTTTGTATATTTGGTATAGGAAATATTCAGTTATATCTGCAGCATTTGAATTCAGAATACTTGTATTCGGAAGTCTAACTGCAGAATCAGCTGAAGGCTGAATTTTAGATACATCATTTTCAGTAGTATTCCATCTCTTCGAAATATTGTTTCTCACAGAAACCCAGAACGCATTTGCCATGGTATTTTCTCTACAGGAAAAAAATTACGGATAAAGCGTTTAAGTTATATAAACTATTTTTAAAGCAAAAATTGGCCAAGAAATTAATCTTTATTAATTCATTACAAGAACTCAAGAAACTCAAAACATAATTAAGCAGAAATGATTTTAGAAATGAAAATAGGAATTAATAACCATTTTAAACTAAAAGCTCAAAAATATTTTTAATTAATTCAACTTAAGTGTGAAAAAATGCTTTAAAAGGAAACCGAAACCAAAACCATAGCTCAAAAAACTTCAAATATCTTAAAAACTAATTTGCTAACAGATGTGAAATTTCGTGGCAAGCATCTCAATGATATGGGCCACCAAAACATGCAAAAAAATATTTTTTCGGTAAAAATGAAATTTTTAGGGTACTGTGTTGTAGCCTTAAAGTGGGTTAAAATCAAGCTCAAAAATTCCGTTACATACAGGTGAAGCTAATAAAACGTGTTCATTAAAAAGGTTTGAACACATGGTTCGACTTGAATGTCGTTGGTTTCAAACTCGAAATCTCCCTCCAAAGGTCCCTTCTGGTTCATCTAATAGACAGGGATGCCCCTTGTAGACTTGTTGAGGCCCTGAGCCCCTACGTAAAAGTAGACCTTGAGTCCCCGCGCAAATGTAGGTCCCCCTATGACCCTTAAAGGTAGATAGTGCATAACATACGTTGTGTCAAATACTTAAACAAACAATAACTCCAAAAAAATCAATGTACAATCGCACAAACCAGCTCTACTGACTGCCGCTAAGACTGAATGAGTAATGATGGTGTGTGGTGGTAAACCTAAGACTATGGACGATGGTCATCACATAATAATTCAGTCTTGCCATTGTTACCAGTTGACATATAGTCCAAAATTCCCTGTATTTTTGGAGAAGGCAACCGGTATTAACATTTGGCCATTAAAATGATTGAAATAATGATCTTATTAAGGTTCAGTCGAAAATGCGAAACGAAGCCCCGCTCTTCGTAGTGACGTCTTAAGGCTAACTGGGACTGAGCCCAGGACCTCAGCCCATGGCTTATGACGTACCCACTAATGGCCTAGGGTGTGGCGTGTGTGTTTATAGACGTCTAAAAGCAACTCGAAGGCTATTTGCAATGGAATTCGTCATTTTGAGCCGCGGTCAAGTGACAAGGAGGGCACGTGAGCATGCACCCTTCTTTTCCCTCTTTAGAACTTTCAGCTTCGACAGATTTAAGCTGAATTCACACCAAGGCAGTCAGCATCGAGCGTTGAGCGTCTTCCCAATCAGTGACTTCATTTTGGGTGAAATGAAGTCTCTGATTGGCTAGACTCTCAACGTTCAACGCCGACAGCCTTGGTGTGAATTCAGCTTTAAAGTGCATTAGTCCCTCTACACGAGTGGTCTTCAATAGAATCAGGGCTGAAACATTTTATTCGCCAATGCTGGTTACGAATTTGTGACGATGCCCTCAAGGCTGCTGTGGCCACCAAATAGATGACAAAGTTTTAGAGGATAACAATCAGGGGATTTTCATTTTAACTCATTCAAAGTTTTTAATACGTAAGCCAGAAAAATGTGTCTTATTAGACGTTAAGGCTTTCGTAACTGAAACTCTGTGAAAGGGAGAAAAAAATTCTTTGTATTTCATTTATTTCTTCGGTTAACGCTGAATGGGATTTAAATTTTAATGAAATTTTAACGTAGCTTACCCACTAAAATTTTTCAATCTTTGTTAAAATGTTCCTTTGATCCACGGCATTTCAGAAACGTTTCGTACTTTCATTACATTAAATTGTAGCTTATTTGCCATTCAAGTCAAATATTAACTCATTTTGAAATGTCTCGTTGAATGAAGTGTGAGTAACACGCACGATGCATTAATTTAAAGTTTTGTGATGGTTAAGAAACTTTTATGAAACATTCAAATACATCCTAATTTTTTCGCTGTGTAACTTTTAAGATTTAGAAAACTGCTCGATGATTCGGAAATTTATGGTATATTATTTCCTGATGAAAATGTGATTTATCCAACGAATCAACTCTCTTTCACTTATTCATGGACCATTATCGATATTTCCAGGCCCATTGTAGGTGTAGTGGACAATGACACTTGGTCAGTAGAGACACACGTGTGGGATGTCTGCTGCGAAGTCCCATGTTCAACAGAACTGCGAGTGCTGAAACACTTGAACCTCTGCTTGGACCTAGTTTACCGAAATAAAGCTTATCCCAAAGTTTTATTTGATTCTATATTCATTGGCGCTCTTCTAAAGCTGCATAACATATTTGCAATAATAAAATTGTTTTGTATGATATCAATGACGTTTTGGTCGAACATCAGTAGTGCATATAAAATGGGTGGGTGAGGAGTCTACTTCCGGACTCCTTCCCATGCCACTTGATTTTTTTTCGATTGATTATAGTTCTAAGTATATAGTGCGTTAAAGTTTTTCAGTATTTGCTATTAATTTATGCTAATCAGTAACTCAATGACTGAAGCTCAGTGGCTGAGTGGTAGTGTATCGCGCTTCCGCACCACAGGTCCGGGGCTCAAATCACAGGCTGGGTAAGGACAATTCAAACTTTCATCCCGTCAGTGGGTCGATTAATGAGTATTAAGCTTGCTTTGGAACTAAATACTGGGGGTATCGCTTCAGACAGACCACCGGCCCGGAACATCAGCTCGTGCATCTGCGTCCAAGGTCACGAAAAGGAACTGTAGACATTGGACTTCATGAGCTCTTAAGCCACCGAGTTTAGTTTTTTGTCAAAATAATTGTTACAGTTTGAAAATTTTCTTATTTGTATCAAGACAATTTGTACTAAATTCAACAAGATATTCATAACTATTTACAATTGCAATAGTTTTCGCTCTGCAGCGATTTTCAAATTTATGTATTTACAAATATTTTTGAAGTGATAACTTCTATTGGCGCGATTTTCTGGAGAGTGAACTTGAATGAATGTCACGCTCGGGTATGCAACGCTCCTTCGGCTTTTTCGGCTCGAGTCGGAAATCCTGCTCGTACAAGGTCGTCCATGCTAAAAAGAAAAGGAGGGACGTTTCTCACTTCCCCCCGCCACTCAGAAAGCGGTAGTTTGTCTCTCTATCAATTCGCCGTAAAAGTAAAGTTCCTAGATTCAATCTAAGGCAGGGGTGGTGAACCTTTTAGGATCAACGTGCCATTTTTTCTAAAAATGTGTTTAATGGGGTATAGGTGTGCCATCAAAGAATTTGGACTTGTGATTTTTGGGAAAATAAAAAATGAAATACTAACCCCTCAAAACTCTTTATTTTCTAATAAAAAATACAGTTTGCAATGTATAGCAGTAAATGTTGTGGATATACGTGTAATTCAAATTAAAGTAACATTAGTGTGACTTCTGTTGTTGCCGATCAGATGACGAATAATTTACATTAGGATTGTAAGATGTTACTTTTAGCAGAACACATGTTGAATTGGAGTCATCTGCCAAATGGTTTTCTAAGTGAGTCTTAAATGTTATTCATCTCTGAAAATAATGATTCTCGGATATATATATATGTATATATATATATATATAGAGATGAAAATATGGTGCTAAAAAAGCCCGAGCCAGCTTCTTCAAACAGTGTTAAATGTATCTGGAATCGAATTCCATGTTTCCAAAATTTCGTTACTGACATTTTTACTTATATCGCTTGTCTATTTCGTGTTTCAATCAATATCAACATTTTTCTCGCTTTAATAAATTTTTGAATCCATATTGAACTAGACTGGAAATCAAGCACAGTTGTGCATTTCAAATTCTTCAATTTCTACCAATCGAATTGGGACAAGTTCAGTGTATCAAATGAAGTCACATCAGGAAACATAATAATTATGGAAACAAGTTCTTGAATAACTTTTTCTTCATCTGATTTTTTCAAGTTCGGGAAGTACTAGTAGTTTCTTGTAATAATACCGTTTCTGAAACTATACAATATAGCGTCAAAAGCCTTGAGATCCCTCTTGAAGACAATATTTTTTATTTTTGTCTGCAGGCTTTACATTTAATTCTTTGAAATATTGGCATATGTCTGTAAAAACGCGAGTGATCACTCGCGTTTATTCGTAATACTTCATAGTGAACTTTGTTGTTTTGAACTAAAATGCTAACCGTTTTGATCGGAGACGTGCCCAAGTAATTGTGTAACGTGCAATTCGTTTGCCCTCCCTGATCTAAGTGGAGCTCCCCCCCCGCCACCTTTTTCTACAAAAAATGAGTGCGGGATTTTTTCTAATCCTAGTTGAAGCATGAAAATATGAAACATGTAATATTTTTCAAAAATAGGATTCGTGAGAGAGAGAAAAATCCTACACTAAAATTAAAAATAAAATGTAGAAAAAGGACAAATTTTTGTAGAACTAAGTAAATAGTATAATTATCATTAGCAATATTGCTTTGAATTTAAGAATAAGAATCTATTTTTATAAGCGAATCAGAATAGAAATGAACAAATAGTTGTATTAATCACATTACTTAAATATATACTTTAAGTCTATAAAGAAAATTAAAACAATTAAAAATTCAAAATAACAAAAAATAAGTATACAGGTATTAAGAAAAAGTTAAATTAAATAATTTAAATACAAACAAATTATAATTAAGAAGACTTTTCTTGCAGCAACACCAGATATATTTGTACAAAATCGCCATACAATGTCAAAAGAGCTAGTATAAGCCGGAGATTATGTGATATAAATCTTCTGATTAAATCCCTTTTTAAAGGTTTTGACCTAGATTCCTCTCTTCCCAATCAACTACCTGTCTTACTATCCCTTTGCTTAAATTAATTCATGGATATAATTGAATATTGTAAAATTACAATCAAAATTCACAAAGCTGGATGGGGTCTTCTGAACAAATTGCCAATAATTTTAAGTGAGAATTTTAAAGAAGATTTTGAGACAAATCAAAACTTTTAGTTGATTTTTTAAAATCAAAATTCGATTTAATTATGTCAAATGATCCAAATGAAGCACGAGGAAAAACCTCGACGAAGTTTTTTTTATAGATATTTAAGTAAAATTTTGAATCTCAAAAGGATTTATAACTTATTTCAGCTACCATTAACATATTGTTTCCTTCTTAGAATACAATTAATTCCCAAACATGATTGTATATTTCGCACGAAAATATTACTTTATGAGTACAGACATATGAATAATTAATTTTAGAGGATAATACAAATATCCCCTCTTGTTTTTTATTCTCATCAAACTAATCCCTGAAATAACATTGTAAAATTTGAAGTTATCACTTCTAACGTGTGGTCATAAGCACACACACTTTTTTTTTATACTTATACACATTTTCTAAATTATTTTACGAATACTTAAGTGAAGTAAATACATCAAAGTATTCTCAATTTTTTTCGCGCTATAGTTTTACGCACAAAAGACAATATTTTAGTTTTTTCTATCGCATCTTAATACGACAATATTACGTCAGCTAGATAACAAAACACAAGACATCTTTCAAAAATTTTATCTCGTTTACGTAATAAAGTAATAAGCACGTAAATATTTACATATGATAAAAAAAATTAATACTAAAAATATGCGTGTGAAAAAATTCAAGGTAAAAATTCAATTCTCCTTTTACAAACATTTCATTTAACAATGCTATTAAGAAACACGGCCCATAACATTTTTTATCCCTTCACCTCCTCCTCCCCCCTAGTTCGTTACTAATTTACCTCGCGGGGTTTTTCACTCTCACTCCTCCATCCCTACTCCTTTTCTTCGTCGTTACCTAACAGAAGACAACCCCCTATCTCTCCTTCTTACCTTTTGCTCTTTCTTAGTACCTTATACTTCGAAGGAAATGCGAAGATGGCATGCTTTAATTCATCGTCTGTTAAATTATCTCTTTCTCCTCCAGAATTCCACCCCCTCCCCGCACCATACCTCGTGGTGTTCTTGTTCCATTTTGTCGACCCCCCCCCACCACTCTCATCTTTTTGAACAGCGCCTGTGTACGAGTCTGTATGTAGGGTAGCAACGTCAATATGCTTTTATCGCGACTCCATGGAGAGAGATGCGGCCGAAAGAAGACCGGGATTTTTCCTTTCGTGGAGTCTCTTTAGTGGGACGTAAAAGGAACACGGGTGGAGGGGGCGTATATGTGTATGTTTCATCGATGTGTGTAGGTGTGGAGAGAAATTTTAAAAAGAGGGAGGTTTTAAAAATTGTTTCGGTTGCCTTCGGTATGGAATGTTGCCGGGACAGCTCTAGAAGTTTTGCCGCCCAGGAAAAAAATAGAAAATGCTGCCCCCTCTCTCTCAGTATATATATATATTAGTTTAACACTTAAAAAATTTAAAATAATTTGAAATTAAGGACATAATTACTTGTTATTATTTCAAAAGAGTGAAATGTAAGAGAAGAGGAATCGTCCATTTAAGCAGGCTAATTTCTTCGAAAAATAGTGTACTGACGGTGGGGATCACAAGCGTTTGTTTTAACTTATAGTAACTACACTCAAAACTAAAATAAAACATCTCCTCTGTGGCTCTCCATCTACCAAAACCGCTTATTACCCTTGTCCCCTTTTGGACATCTGGACATTGTATGGGTGAAAGGCATGTCCATTGGGACCTCACTCCGGGATGAGGAGAAAGTTACTAGTGATAGATGTCTAAACATATCCATTTTAATGTTTTAACATATACTCCCTCCCGCCTCGAACCCTTCAAGTTTCAACATAAAATAAAACTGCCATTAAATATACAGAGTACAAAATAAAAAAATAAAATACGTTAAATGAAATACCAAATTCTCACCCAATAATATTTAAGAAAATATATAAAAATTTTTGTAACAAAATTCCCCCGAATTCGATCCAATGCCGCTTTTAAAATTTGCCTCCCCGGGCAGGGGTCCGGTATGTCCGGCCCTAGTGCCACCCCTGAATGTTGTAATAGCAAGTCACTCAAGAATTCTTCTGCGTCCCTTGGATAAAGAATATTTACCACTTTAGAACTGCTGTTAGGTCTCATTCTCAATCTCCCCCCCTCTCGTAGACCTTTTGAGTCCTTCTTAGATGTACTAGGGGGTCCCAAAACTAAACGGAATTAATTTATTTAATTTTTATTTTGCATTTTTATTGAACTTTACATTAGTCCTCTTCAAAGTATTGTCCATGTTCATTAATGGCATTTGTCCCAACGCTTTTGCTAAAGCTCAAAATAATTCTGGAATTCTTGAGGTTTTCTCTGACTTCTTCTATCTCACGGAAGGCTGCGGTAGCCGAGTGGTCAAGGTATTGGATCGTGTCTGGCCTTGTCACGAGTTCGAGCCCAGTAACAATAAAGACCCGCCGTGTAGGGGAGCGATGCACGCTAAATCTTTCAAGAGCTCAAACTAACTTAACTTTTCAAGAGCCCTCTCTTAACTACCACACCATACCAACGGGAAGATTCTAGCTCCGGTGTTGTCCACGTCACTTGAACATGGTTCAAAATGACGTGGTTCGTCGGCAAAAGCCATCGTGTAGCTAAACAGTGTGGCGTTAGTATTCACTCACTCATGCCACGCCGCGGAATCGCTTTCCTTTCAGACTTCTCTTCATCCAGGGATATAAAAAAAGTCTGATGGAACCAAATTGGGTGAGTAGGGTGGATAAGTCACAAACACACTGTTGTTTATCAGAAACTTTCGGACCGCACACATTAAAGCTTTGTGGGCTGGAGCGTCGTCTCATAAATGTTCTCCTCTAAAACAATCAATGTTCTTCCAACGCTCTTCATCAATTACACGTTTGATTTTGGAAATGTTTTCGCCATTAACGCCGTGAACGTCTTCAGCTGAGATGTTGCCAGTTTGGGAAAAACTGTTCGCACACTTGTGATTTTCTCAAAGCATCAGCATTAAAGGCGTGCCGAAGGATCTTTTAGATCTCTTTTAGGTTTCACACACGATTTTTGTTCCTTGTGATCAAACTTCTCGCTAATCCCCAAAGGGCTGAAACAGGAATGCAAACGACAGAGGACCCCAAGCAACCAACTTAACTCAAATTGACGCCAGCTCACTAACGATCGCGGGAGACCCCCAACAAACACCACCAGACGGTACAACTCGTAATTACAAAGCATGCTTGCGCAACAGTTTAGTTCCGGTTATTTTTGTGTCGTATGTGAGCTTAATACAAATTCATGTTATTTTTTACTCAATTAGGCTGCATTTTGGCAGCTAAAACTTTGCCGGCATGGCAGATCCCCAAGTGTGAAAGCCGATTCATTGGTGGTACCATCTAGTGGTGGATCCCACTACTAAATTTTTGACACTTGAATTTATTTAACTCATGCTCTCGTCGAATGCTAAATATTGCCGTGAGTATCATAGCCAAATTCATACTCTAAGGATCTTTTACATGCCATAATATACCAACTGAGATCAGATCCTGAACATTGGGCTTAAACGGCGGGTGTGTGCTACCTCTAAGCCACCTAGTCAACATAAATGTACATATTATATTAAGGGTATCCTGAAACTCAACATCAAGTGAGTATGATATGAAAAGGATAATCGTTTCAGTTCTGAGGAAAATTAAAAAAAAATCCACAACACTTTTGGTTAAGTGATGACCAGTTGAAAATTGACACCCTCCATTGCATCATTAAGTACTATAGTAATGCATGGGCTGTCCCATCCATCAGTGTACGAGAGTTAGGAGGAATATTAGCCATAGTTAAAACAAACAGAATTTATTTACAACAACCTAAAAAATTTCAACAACTCAAGTTAGGAAATGCATCTTTGGAAAAATATGAGAGCAAAAGCGAGGTAGAGGAGATAACTGAGTATTTAATTATAAATTTAATCACTTACTCTTCACTAAATATTTGAAATTCCGTTCAAAGTTAATCTACTTCGATCCGACACTATTCCAATTTAGACAGCTAATTGGCCAAATCGACAATCTTAAATATTAACAAATAATCTACGAATCCCTCGCGACTAGCTTTCTATTACTTTACGTTAATCACTGACTCCTATTATTTCTCTCCTAACCTCTCTCTTTTGAAGCTTAAGGTTAATGCTTTTATATAAGTCTTGCTTTGCATAAGTCACGTCTTCTTCGGGAAAAAGTTTTCAGTTTTACCCCTAGAGGATTAGTAGTAGGTACGCAAATAGACCCATTACACTATGTCCCCAAATTCCACAATTTTTCAGTGATTTTTTCACTAACCTGATCTTACAAGTACACAACTCAGCACAAAAAACTTTTTCTTGTTTGATTAAAATCAAAGTAATTTTTGGAGTTTAGGTTTAAGAAAATGTCGCCAACTTATATTTGACTCTCAATATAAAGAAACTTATTATATGCGACGATAGGTATTTAGAAAACGGTGCAATGTTTGTTCAGACAATATTTTTGACTGCAAGGCCATTCTTGCATCTCTTTTTAAACTTGATGCATAACGACAGGACATTCTTTACAGTCCTCAAGCTACAGACCTAGTCTCACTCGTTATTGGGTCTTAGGGGTCAATATAGAACTGCACTAAATCCATAGACAAGGCAAGAACTAGAAATTCTCGAAATGTTTGTCTTCTAAACGAAAGCTGTCTCTAACATCTTCTTAAAGAGGATCGTTTGATGAGCCGTCAGTAACTTGCTAAATTTAATTCTTCAAATGCTTCAAGAATCCTTTGGCGCACTTTGGATACATTTTCAATTAAAAGAAGCTAAAATTAGTTATGTGGAATTTTTTCTTAATTTTTCCCCGGATGAACAACCCTCTTTTTCCCTTGGGCCCAGTTGACGTTGAGTTTTGGGACAACCTGTATATTATCATGTGTACAATATTTTCCACTATTAGGATGTGCTACAGACCGACAACATTGCAGTGTGTGCAGGGTGTACAGCGGGGTGGGCATTCTTTCAACTGTGGCGTTCCAAACCAATCTCCCAATATGATTCGGTGTGCCGCACAGTAGGACGTTTTTGAAACAATTCGATTCTGCATGCAGAGTTGGAGGATAGAGGTCAATAATATATATTTACAGTTTTACTTTGTGTGAATTTTGCATCATTTAAAAATATTTCTTAACGTAAAAAATTAGCAAAAATATAACTATTTCTACAACAAAAATAAAAAAAAATTGAAACTCTACGTATATCATATATTGCTAAACATATTTATTAAAATAAGACCACGTAAAATATAAGTTTTTCACTTCATTATAGAAAAATCAAAAAATAAGTAATAGTTTTCAGGTATCCGACTACTTGCGATATATTTTTTTTTTAAATGAAGATATACAGATTTTTTTGCGGTTTTTAGATTTATTTAATACATTTTAAGAAAAAAAGGCTAAAATTAAGAAGAGTGAAAAAATAAGTAAAAATTGACAAAAAATTACATAAACGGGGCCCGTTCTGTACAAATAGTAAATGAACCAATTCTCACATTTTATTTTTGATGTAGTAGTTTGCTATTCCTTTTTGAAATGACCTTCAAGATAAGAGATATTTTCATTTTTACAAAAAATGGAGCACGCTTTATCTTAAGTATTATAGGAAATTGCTTTAAAAAAACAGTGATTATATATATATATTTACATAAAGAAGTGTAAATTTTGTAATAAAACTGGAATTGATAAATCTGAAGGTTAAAACACTTTTACTGTGATACACAGAACATACACAAAAAATTTCAGCAAATTATTTTAAAAACTTTTTGAGCAACCGCTGTCCCCATTTGAGGTTTTCGAAAGAAACACACATTTCGGGTAAAACGTTTTTTAAAGTTTGACACCTTATATAAAGTTAGAGCATCTGATTTTACTAAAGCACATGTAGTTTTTGTTGTAGTGAATGGAAAATAAAAAACTTGGTATTTTTATAAAGCTAATAATATGACCTATAAAATAAAATAATAAAAATCTTTTTGTCAATTTTTAAAAAAATAATGATTTTAGAGTAGTCGGATATCTTAGTTATAACCTCGTGCTTGCACCACTCTGCTTTCATTTCGAAAAATCAGGGGTGTAATTTATGACTTTCAATTTCCCACTATTCTGAGCCTTCAGTAATTAAACAATTATTTGCGACCTCGAAATAGCACTCTTTCAGATTTTTTTCATATTTCCGTAATTATCTATGAACCTGGAGATGATTATGAAATAAAGTTCATGAGAGAAAAATGTATCAATTTCCATTCACTTAAAAATTGACAAATTTGTCAAGTAGTACAGAGTGCCACTTAGAATGGCACAGCGTGCCTCATGTGGCACGCGTGTCATAGGGTGCCGACCCCTGGTGTACAGAGACGACTCAGAATTCTGTGGAAATGCAGGTTCACAAATGCCGTAGTTGCTAGCTATGGTACACAGAAAAAGAACAGAAACTGCAGCACACATAATGGGATAGAAAACATTTTACCGAAAGGTTTTGCTACAACATGTGTTCGAAAATGCATGGAATTCTCTGTTCATATAAAGAGGTTGGCGTACGAGATGCCCGCTTCTTCAGTTGAAGGAATCGTTTGAATATCTGTAGCTATATAAGAGAGAATACGTTCTTCCACAGAACGTAAAGAAATTCATGTAGGGCCACTGTCAGGCTTTTGGTAGTAATTTCGAGCATTTGTTGTAGTGCAAACTTACAAAATGTTTTTTTTTATTTATGCATTTCTTTTGCTTTGTTTTTCCTCTGCTTCTATGTGCCATAGCCCTGAACTACGGCATTTTCGTCCCTGTAGTTCTATGTAGTTCAGAGTCGTCTCTGTACAACCTACACCAGGGATGGCAAACCAGTGGCACGCGTGCCATTGATGGCACGCGACACAATATTTTTGGCACGACAGTGATCAATATTGTTTGTATTTTATTTTTCAAAATTTCGAAGTTCATTTTAAAGTATTACGAACAAACGCGAGTGATCTGGGATCAATCACACTCGTTTGTTATTGTCTTGCCTTAGTTACGTTGTAGACTACAATTGCTTATGATGTAAAGTTTATCTACGCATAGCACAGTCAATTTTATTGGCACAACAGTATTTTAAAACTTACCTGTGTTATATTTACAATTTTTAACTGTTGTTTAAAATGGCTAGTTCAGCAAAAGAACAAAAAAGGCAAGTTAGTAAGTGTAACAGAGAATTTCGAATTTGGTGGATCGAGAAACTTGATATTATAAGTAAAGGCGACAAAAAAGTATGTGTTTTATGTGTTTTGGAATAGTGGTATGTAGAACATCGTCTGTAAAACGGTATTTTGAAACAAATCACAAATACCCTTGTCAAAAAAAGTGAACCATAGTGAAAAAAATTAATTGCTTAGAAACTATTTGACACACACACAGAAGATTTTAATTTAATAGTAAATAAGAGTTTTGTGTTATTCGAATTTACTTTTATTATTTTCTCAATAATTACAAGTCAAAATTATTTAACGGCATGTCTATACGAGATTAGACACTTTGTGACGGGCTCACGCGTCTTTTCTTTAACATCTCCTCCGGGTTCTTTGGGGCCAGAATTAATGGCAACTCTTTTCCAACCAAATCCAAGAAGTGAAGTGTGAAAGAAAGATGTAAATTAGGAAACTTTTAAATATCAGAAGTTAGAGTAAGCGGGAAGGCAATTAGAGGAAAGTAAACATAATACGGGGTGCAAGTGTGAGGAAGTTTCGGAAAATGTTACGTGGCGATTAGCAGAAGTTATACGTGATAGAGATTCATTCAGTCAAGGTGCATACCATTGCACTCGAGCATTTACGCGCCTTCATCTAAGATTGTAGTGATCGATTCTTCAAATTACAGCAAGGTAGGAATGACTATTTAATATTAGGATCAGTGATAGTATTGTAATTGAGTTTAGGCGAGTCAGTAATTGATAGTGGTCCGAGTTAGGTTAATTTGGTATTATATAAATTGTGTGTTTTGCCACCGTAGATTATCTCATATATATTATTAAAATCTAATTTGTTAAACGATGAAGTTAAATATCTTAATAAAGCTATATTAAGATAATGTATGCTTCTAGTTCTTCCGCTTATCCTACACCTCTAGCTCACGCTGATAATCAAAGAGATGTTCACCCGAGGGTGGGATATCACAACTTCTTTGGAAAAAGTGGCACGTTGATCGATAAAGGTTCACCACTCCTGGACGTCACTTGACCATGGTTCAAAATTACGTGGTCCGTCGCCAAAAGCCCTCATGTAGCTGAACCGTGCGACGTTAATATTAACTCACTCACTCGCCACTCCTGGTCTACACCCTGTTAGCTTGTTGGTCCGGTAGCGAATCACTCTGTATATGTAAACTTAAAATTTTTTCAAAATTGTGCTCTTTAAAAGGGATTCAGCTGTACCCCTCGTCATTCTAGAATTCGTAACTATTTGTATGTGCTTATGAAACATACTGTAGTTGCAGAATATAACACAAAAAATATAGATTCCATCAAAACCCTACTAAATAATCATTATATATTGGCCGCGGGAGCCCAGTGGTTATAGCCTCGAACTGGTGGCCGGTGTATCATAATTTAGAACCGTATTACCACTGAAGACCCGCCGTATAGAGGGTCTGATGTACGTTAAACCGGTCGAGTCTCAATGTTCTCACATTAGTGTAGTGTAGTAGTTTGTGGAGGGTGGCTCCATCTCAAGTATCCTCGTCGCTTGATCGTGGCTCAAAATTACGAGGTCTGTCGCTAATATCTTTCGTGTTGCTTTATTGAACGACACTAACAAAACACACATTCTAGATTAGTTAGCGATTGAATAATTTAGTTCTTCCTTTAGAATTTTCTGAAGACATAATTCTTTCCCCATTAGCTAATTAAGGTTCTAGAAAATGCCTGTATTTTTTAACCGCGGACTTCAGAACTTTTCTAGAACAATTTATTTTGTTATTCAACTAAATCTATTAGTTCATATTAAAGCTTTCTCTAAATATATATTTTTTCTTTTGTAGATCCCTTTAAAACTTCTATGCTTTTTCTATGTCATTTTGAACTTAATTTAAGTCGCACTCTAAGGCTATTGTTGACGAATCCCGTAATTGTGAACCCCAATCAAGTGACGAGGACGAAATTTTTCCCTAACTTTTGTTATATGTGAACTCCTTATATAATTTTCGTAACGCTGTCCCCCTTGTCAAAAAAAAGAAAAAAAAAGGACGTATTTTAATGACCATAGAAGTATACACTTATTTTATCTTTTTTTGGGACATACACAAAATAATAAAAAAAGAGAAATAAATTATTCATAATAAAATGTAAATAAAAGTCATATTAAAAATAACCTTTATTTGGATAAATGAGAAGGATGAAGTTGTTCGTGCTAAGATGACACATCGTCATAATTTGGTTCCCTGGTTGTTAATTTTAATCTGAGATGCGGTTCCATATCCAATAGGATGTTCCTTTCTTTTTTACTTAGTTCTATAAATGCTATAAAATCAACTTAAGGTATTCGACTACGCTCGGAACCGTAATTTTGCAAAAGCGCATAAATGGATAACTTTCATGATATTTAGTGTCACTTAGATTAGAACATATGCATAAAATTGTTTTAAAACATTTTGACAAAAAAAATTATTTAAATACAATATTTTGGCAAAAAATTAGCTTAGAATAATCTTTTTTCCAAATGTTCTCCCTTTGTGAAAAATTCTTCTATTATAATAATATTTTGTCTGTATATATTTAGCTCTCAAGAGGCTCAACTAGAATTTTTTAAATATATAACTTAGAAGTGGGTTTATTCATATTTTACGACAACAGAGGGGAGCAATTTTAAGAAAAAAACGCCAATAATTATTTCAATTGGTGGTAACTGAAAATAATGTGAACATTTCAAAATTTCTAGTTGAGCCTCTCTAGAGAGGTCTGAGCTATATACAGGCAAAATATTATTATAATAGAAGAATTTTTCACAAAAGGAGAGCATTTGGAAAAAAGATTATTCTAAGTTAATTTTTTGCCAAAATATTATATTTAAATAATTTTTTTTTGTCAAAATGTCCTTAAAACAATATTATGCATGTATTCTAATCTGAGTGATACTAAATATCATGAAAATTATCCATTTATGCGCATTTTTAAAATCACGGTTCCGAACGTAGTCGGATACTTTAACATGAATATGAAGTTGGAAAAAAGGCAAGATGTATTTCATAAGTTTTTCTGCGAAAATCGATTGTATTTTTTTGTAACCAGAATGACTTTAAAAAGTGCAATATTTATACTTATTTTTAAAATACACATGCACCTGGAGAAGCCACACCCGCCTTGTAGAAGAGCGTAGCACGTTTAATTTGCCCAGAGTTCAAACGTCCTCCCATTGGTGTGGCGTGGTAGTTAGGAGTGGGGGGGCAGCTCAGGTGGTATCCACGTCACTTGATCATGGTTCAAAATAATGTGGTACGTCACCAAAAGCCCTCGTGTAGCTGAACAGTGTGACGTTAATATTCAATCAATCAATCAATCTGACAAGAATCTAGTATAACTGCACTTTTGTCTTGCTTTACTTATGACTTGACATTCAAACAGGTTTCGCAATCCGTGATAACATCTGTTAACCATCTTGATTCTGCTTCTTAAATATCAATTTTTATTTAATTACTATTATTTACAATTGCCTCTAAGTCAGCGTTTCTCAAACTGTGGGGCGTGCCCCCGGGGCGTGATAAGTCTACGAGGGCGAGCCTATTGAAAAGTCGTAAACATAAGATTATTTTAAAAAAAATTACTAATTTACTGAAAGTAAGCAAACAAAAGATACATTATTCTGACATAACAAAAATAGAATACCCATTTACAGTGATATAATACACTTATAAAAGTATCAGTACTGCACAATGTATTTAATAATTAACTTAACAATACTAAGTTATGAACAAGTATAATAATTACCAGTGATACACACCATGGTCGTGTCATATATAAAACTATATAAAAATTTTTCTTCTTATCTTGATAATTTGTACGGTTTATAGTTAACCTCTTAACTGCCGATTAAAAATTATTGGATTCCCTCCCCTCTGCCATCCTTTTCCCCATTGGCGTGCTTATGGGATGCATTGGGGGCGGGGAGAAAAGAATAAATAAGCAAATCCTCTGAAATAAGTACATGCTTCGCTGTCCTTTTATTGCATTCCAAAGCCTTTGAAATAATTTTATGGATAGCAGTGCACAGAAAAGATTGTACCTTTGACAGACGTATATATACGTTCGGGGAAAATAACCTTTTACCCGAGTGAGACATTTATATGCGCGAGTGGAACTTAAAAGTTTGAATCCTATTTTAGCTTTAGCTAAAATAGGATTGTATTCAATACTTTGTTATTGTAGGGACGGGGGGGCGATGAAAATTATGATTGGATATTGGGTGGCAAGTATTGAAAGTTTGAGAGCCACTGCCCTAAATATAGGGTGTCTGAGCTTACCTAACTGTTATGGCTTATTATTACGGAGCAACCCATCAGAATGTATTAAACTGTTCATCCGTAGATTGGAAACCCCTCCGAGATTGTTTGGGTCTAGTCCGATCGGTCGCACGTGCTAGCATTATTCGGCAATCGCAGACAATAAACTTGTTCCACTGACTTCATTAGTGGACATTAGCGTTCGTTTACGTCACTGTACACGTGTGACTGATTTAAATTCTGTTAACCGAAGCACGCACTGAACTTTTTACTGTGCCGTCCACATCTTAACTAATGAAATCAGTGGAACAAGTTTATCGTGTGCGAATGTCGAATAATGTGCGCACGTGCGACCGATCGGACTAGATCCAAACAATATCGGAAGGTTTTCCAAAACACGGATGAACAGTTTATTACATTCTGATGGGTAGTTCCGTAATAAAAGGCCATAACTATTGAATACTTCAAGCTCGAACATCTTGTACATTTATTGCATTAATTTGATTAAATCCCTCCGCCTCCCAGAAAAAAAAAATCATCGATTGTAGCGTGTTACATTTATACTGACTATGAACTTCTTACAAATGAACAAACGACATTTTCCGCGTCCAAAAGTGACAACGAGCTATCAGGAAAAGGAAACCCTCCCAAAATCAGCTTTTACAACCCTTCCACCCCTTCTCCCTGTTCCACGCGACTAGAAAATAAAACATTCGGAAAGTTTCCGTCTTCCTCACACGGAATTTACAAATAATCTCCTCTGCTGCAAGTCATCTATTATGAAGATGTCGTCGTTTGCAACATCCCCAAACGATGCGACGTCGTCAACCCCCCATCCTTTTTCGAAGAAAAAGGAATGCCATCAACCCTTTTCTCCATCCCCCCTTTTCTATTTTCCACCGTCGAACAATTTACGCCGTTTTATTTAAAAATATGCCCAGCCTTCTATTGGCTGCCATGAATACTTGTCACAATGGATTGGTATTCAGGGGGAATTGCAGAAAAGATCGCGTTTTTATTTTTATTTCCTCTCTCTTGGCTTTTAATATTAGTATTTTATTTCGACACAAGGCTCGTCGAGGAAGTGGAGAGCAGGAAGTTTGTGATGCATTTATCGGTTTATCCATTTCCGAAAATTGAAAAATCTTTCGTCGGGAAGAAGAGACCGTGTTGCATGCGTGTATGTGCCATTTAATTAAACTCTGTTGCTTCTAGTTTGGCAGTCGACGTATTGGAGGAAGCCAGATGAAACTTTGAGCCCCAAAAGTGCTCTTGAGTTTCATTAGCGAATGCATGAGCAAAACGCGCTGCAGGATTTAAAATTCTGGGCCCTTTTAAAAGTGTTCTCGGCCTTTAAGTGGTTTTGTTCTGGGGATAAAATACCGAAATTTGAATAGAGGACTAAAACGATAACATATAATGAAGCCCTTTAACGAACATTCTTTGGTAAAGTCTGCTTAATTAGGGTTCGTTTAGACTTCAAATGATTAGATGTAATGGAAGAAGAGTTAGGAGAATAAACTATATCGTTCTTCTTTAAAGAAGTTGTTGTTGTCGTGTGTTCATTACTGGGATACATACGAAAGACGTGAGATAGATGAACAGAAACATATAACACAGCCACAAACGATGATCCCAGCATATAACAAGAAGAGATGCGCTGCTTTTCCTTTCGAGATGGGAATCCATTTCAGGCGAAAGACCGACTTCTTGTCCGAAGAAGATACAACCAAGTCTTACTCGGGATTCGAACCCAAACCCACTCGGTTACAAGCCGAGGGTCATAGCCACCATACTGGCTGGGCGACTTTAAAGAAGTAAATTATACATTTAATATTACACATATTATATGTTACTAGCTCCAGCAAAAGTTGTCTTCTTCGTAGACTCCGAAGCTGCAATTTCAGCCTTAAGCAGTAACATATCAACAGCGCAGTTCAGTGCCGAACTAAAATTGCGGAGATAATTTCATATGGCTGGACTGTAGCCTTACATTGGGTCCCAAGTCATGTTGGGATCCCCGGCGTTGTGTGTGTGTGTGAGAGAGAGCAGCCCAAAAAGCCAAGCAGGGAGCCAAGTCGTCTCAACCGGAAGTCCCCTTGACCCTCAGAAGAGCAAAGAGCATTATATCTATACACCTTGTCCACTGTGGGTTCTATCCCGAGGCACCTGGAGACAGCTGAGGCTGTTGCCCGCTATCGCCTCATCACCGGACATGACTTTTTGGAAGTATACCTCCACAGGATTGGCCTGGCTACAAATGAGACCTGCCCGCTTGGATGCCAGAATGGATGGCGACCACCTGCTTTAATCTACTACACTCGATGAATACTCGACTGAAGACGTCGTCAGTCGGTTGGGGGAGGCTCGGCATCAAATGGTCAAGAAGCCAAGCACGGGTGTTGAGTAAATAATGATATTACACAGAGTGATTCTAAATTGTCCTTACAAATTATGAGGATGATAGTACCCATCCAGACGACTAATTATTACATAGCAACATAAGGTCGCATTCCATTTTGAGAGGCAGAAAAGTGGAAAGCAGAAACGGATCCTGCAAGATTTCCTTGAACGTCTGTGGGCAGGTATCCTTTGTGATTACCTAGTAAGCCCTTACATCTAGTCAGATAGTTTGACCGATGCAACATACATTATCGTCTTGGAACATATGCTTCCCAGTTTACTACAGGCCATTCCGATCCCCATCTAGAGAGAGGCATATGGGTTTTACACGATAGAGCCCCAGCACATATTTCCCGTCAGGGTTCGTAACGTCTTGAAGGACAAATCCCGCACAATAGATCGGACGTGGTGGACCTGTGTGGCTTGGCCTTTCCACTCACTAGACCTCAACCCACTGGACTTTTTTTTTCTGGGGGCGCATAAAATCTTCAGTGCAAGAGACTCCTGTGGACTCATCTGAAGATCTCGTGGCGAGAATTGTTGTTGTCGACGAGAAGATTTACACGATACCAAGAATCTTCGAGATGTATCCTTTCATAGAGTAGAGATACATTAAGAAAGGGATTTTGTGAAAATCGACCCACAAGGGGAGGGTGAGGGAGATGCGATGGCTTAAGGGGAGTTATATATAAATATTCCCGTTTTTGAACTATTAGATCTATAGACTTAAAATTTGGCAGACAGGTTGTTTCCACTAGAAAATGCACTAGAAAATGAATTTTGCTAAAATCGAACTCTAAAGGAAGTTGTGAGGGGTTAAGAGATGCTATAGATAAATATTGGCTTTATAAACTATTAGACATAAATAGGTGAAGGTCTAATAGTATCTGCTACAAAAAGAGTTTTGTTAACATTGTTTCTTAAGGGGTGTTACGAGGGTTGAGAGGGCGTGAAAGATAAATATTCCTGGTTTTTAACTATGAGATCTATGGACTTGAAATTCATTCGGTAGGCATGTTGCTTTCATAGATTAGAGTTCTTCTAAGAGTAGGTGTTGTGAAAGTTTTCCACCGAAAGGGGAAGTTGAGAGGAGTTAAGGGGCGTTATAAATAAAATTTCTTTTTTTTTAACTCTCTGTTAGACACACATACTTAAAGTTTGGTAAGCAGGTTTTCTTAAGATCCGCTAAGAATGTATTTTATGAAAACATTCTAAATAAACTATGGGGTCCCCATTAATCAAAAAATATTCCCGTTTTGGGGACTACTAGACATGCAGTAACGAAATTTGGTATGCCTGTTTCTTTTGTTGAATTGAAATTCGCTAAGAACGGGTCTTACGGAGATCAACTCTCAAAGGGGGTTACAGGGTTTATTGATAAAAATAAATTTCGTTTCTGGACTATTAAATTTTTAGCAAGCATGTTAATTTTGTTGAGAAAAGATACACTAAAAATGTGTTTTGCGAAAGTTACTTTGGAGAGCGGGTTACGGCAGCGTAAAAGATAATTCTACCTCAAATTTAGATATAATTTTTTAAAAATCTTGTCCTTTATTTGTAAATCAAGAGGTGAGAGCTATAAGAATATTTTACAATACAATGGAACGCTTAATGCTAGAACTTAAAATATCAATTATATTTATTCATTTACGTTTTAAAGTACATATTCATACAGCATTGTGAAATACCGAAAGAAACAGGTGGGTAACAGCTAGATATTCTATAAGGGTTGCCCAAATGAAAAGTGGACTTATGCGATTACATCAGAATGAGTGCAACTATAGCAGAGCCACCAAACAGGGACACGAAGAACGATAAAAAGTGTGAAATGCATACGATGTTTAACAGTGAACTGTTAGTGGTAAAGGAAATTAATTGAAAGTAAAGTCGTGCCATATAAGGATGCTTCCAGATTGGAAAAACGTGCAAAAGTATGGTTTCCGGTTGCAGGAGGTGAGTTTAATGCGAACATCTATCACTGAATAGTGTCAGTATCGGGCGAGCACGGTTTAGATTGAACGTCTTGGAACAGTAGGTGTAAACCTTTTTAAAAAGGGCAGCAAACTATAACGGATATTCATGATAATGTCCGTCCACACGTCTGCCATGAAACCATGGTAACTTTAAAAAATCCGTTGAGAAATGTTTGAACACCCACCTTAGAGTCCAGATTTGACACCCTGTGACTTTTAGGGGTCTTAAGGCCCCTTAAGAGAGAATTCAGTTTTTATTTGGACGATGAAGTGAAGGAAGTTGGGCCTTAAGGCCCCTTAAGAGAGAATTCAGTTTCTATTTGGACGATGAAGTGAAGGAAGTTGGGCAGGACTTTCTGAAGAATCATCCATGTTTTTATAGAGCGAAGACATAGACCAGCTGTCGAAACGATGGAGCCTGTGTTACAACCCCCAGAGGGATTTCTCTTGATTTCAAAAAAAGTTATTCTTTTTATTTAACTTGTCCACTGTCTATTTGGGCAACCCTTATGTATTTATGTAATATTTGTTTTTTATGAAAATATTTTTAATGTGTATGTGATTACAGAAATTTTTTTTTTACCCTTTTTAGGTTTTTCCATCTTGATAAGTTTAAAGAAAACCATGAAATATTCTCAAACGGATTATCATCATCCAAATAACGAGAAATGGCATTTTTAAAGGGTAAGGAAATTTTTAAAAATTAACTTGTGAAATAACTAAGCAATGATTTATTTGTCAAGGGTATTTGAAGATGTGTATTGAAGTTAATTTTTTAAAATTTCACGATTTCAGCTGGTATAATGGAATTGCTTCCTTAGTTTTAAGTTTAGGTTTGATAAATACGCGCTGCTTGGTAATTTATAAGATTTGAGCATTACACAAATTAAAATTTAGATTTCAGCATCTGTGAGAAAATAAGTTCGTCAATGAAAGAAAACTAATTTAATAAGAAGTGAAGTATCATCCGATTAGGACAAATTTTAACGTTTGATATTAGTGAAGTATAATTTGCATATTAGATGATATTGTATTAAAAATCAGAATATGTCTTTGATTCTGTATTTCCATATGTTGTAAGCAGTGGATAAATCTAGCAAATGGGTCGGATGCTTCTTGAAATGAAAATGTTAATCTTTAATCGGAAGTGACTTAATTTTTTGTAAGAGTTGGTGCTTGTATAATATATTTTTTTATCTATAGTTCACTTTGGCAGATTAAAGACGTTTCATTAAAATAACAGTCAAAGTAGCAACACAGTATATGATCACGGATATCTGCAAAAAAAATCAAACTTAAATATTATTAGTAAACCAGAAACATCTGATCTATAAGTCAATAATTTGTTTATATTTATCATTATAAAAACCTTCATCTTCAAATAATTCTTATACGTCATTAGAATATTTATTACTTCGAGTCACTGCTGATAGTTTACTTCAATATTTTCATCAATAAGATTGCTTTCTCTAACTTTGTTTTTTAATATTTGTAGAAGTAGGTGCAATAAAGGTGCCCTTTTTCAAACTTTGGAGTCCTAATTCCATAAATTCCAATAATATTTCATCAAAATGCGCATAATAATGCAATAACTCTATACAATACAGATGAAATATAAAACTTCCAAGCATGGAAAAGCTATTCGACAACAGTAGTAATGTGTTATACTTTTTCCCAATGAAGCACGTACTGCATAGAATCATCAAAATGAATGGTTTTGAAGAACAGACCGAACCCAATATCAATCGCAAGGAGAGGAAATGAATAGGGGTGAATAGCTAGGACTCCAAGACTGTCTAAGTTTCGTATTTGAATTATAAGGAAAACCACATGTGTTGTAATGTGCAATGTTTGCACAGGCACACATAGAAAGAAAATACTGTAGGTTTCTTGATACGTTCTAATCAAATAACGAAAAAAAAAATTCTGTATTCGTGTTTTTGTGAACTCATGTTGGTCTTGGTTTTAAATAACTTTCAAAAAATCTATTGTGATATTTAAAGTTAAAATAATAGAAATGAAAAAAAATGTTTTATTTATATATATAAAAATTATGAATTTCTAATTTAGTCATCATTCATTATATGCTTGATGTAGAAAGAAAAATTTAACGCAATGGATTTTTATATGGTTATATCCCGCTAATACTTGATATTTTGTCTAACAATATTTTTCAGAATTATTGTGTTATTTAATCCAGATTATAGAGTCAAAAAATAAAAATTGTTATTGTTAAAATTTGAATTTTATCACTCATGTGACATGATAACTTACCTATAATTACATAATGTTGTTCGAACTAAATATATACGCATTTAAAAAAATATTTTCTACCTGTCAGTAAAGGACGATTTTAGAACCCTTCCCACCTTGAATGTCTTTTCATAAATATAATCTCCCAAAAACAGAAATATTTTAGGAAGATTCAGCGTAAATTTCATTCGACTTCTTAAATCCTAGAATAAAAGACATGCTGCCAAACCTATTAACATAAACTTAAAAAAATAATGAACAAAATGCTTGAAAGTTGCAATAATAGTTTGCTCAAATCTGATAAAAATAATTTAAGACTGAAAAATAATTATAATATTCGCTGAATGGTAAATAGGCTAAAATTCATTCACGTGACAGATATAATAACGTTTCTTCCGTTGAATTTAAAGCAGATATTTGATTCGTATTAAATATTGTACTTTAAAACCCAGGTACAATTTCAAACTTGTTAATTGGTTAACGATATTTAAATCTTAAGATTCTTTAAAACGTTTTTCCAAATTAAAAATAAAAGATTTATCATCAATGCGTACTTTTAAATCGAAGGTGTTTTGTTTACAAATATGCAATTTTGAAAAGAAAGTTTCTGTAAATAGTGAAAGTTGACAACAACGAAGCGCGTGAACTGATTGGCTAGAAACACACGGTTGCTTTAATCATGGGATTATGACGTCACATGAAATTAGCTTATTTCTGGCTTTTGTAGCTCGAATTTTATAGTAAAAATAAATAATCACGATGCTTACTTTTCTTATTTTATACTAATTTTAAACTGTTTTCTGGAATATGTAGACTAACCATTGAGCTAGCGTGATATCGACTATGCATTAAATGCTTTTTGTATGTGTCACAATCAGTGGCACACACAGGAATTTTTCAAGGGGGGGGGAGCAGGGTCGAAAGTCCAGCATTCTTGTATCATGATTTTTTTGACTTTGTCGATTTTCGGGAACAAAAAACAATAAAAAACTAATTATTGAATAAATAATTAACATTACTTAATAAAATTAATCATTAACAACAAATGCTTAATTAAATTTTACGTAATATATACTTAGAATTATAATCAATCGGAAAAAAAGTCAAGGGCTTTGGGTGTGCGCCACTCGTCACAATTCATTTTATATACATCATTGTTCCACGTTAACACTTCTACTTTTTCTTGTGACTCCATTTCTGCTATACAAGCTGCAACAACTCAGGATTTTTCAGACTCTATTAAAATTAAAAACTGTATAAAACATTTTCGATTGCTTTTGACTTTAAAAAAATAATATTTTACAATGGATTCCTTTCCATTCTGATATCTACAGAAAGGAGAGAGCTGATTTTTTAAAAAAATTTTATCAACTTAAATGTCTTTTTGACAGCTAGTACAGAACTACTTATTTTAAAAGAATTAAATTTCTGTGTTGAAGTATAGTGTTTAAAACTTAAGATTTAATCTAAATAAATTAATTAGATTAAAATTTAATTAATATGTAAAGTAAGTGAACAACAAACAAATGATTTTAGTGGGAAGGATGACTCTGGTGCTTCAATAACAAATTTTCGACATTTGCAATCCATTTTTTAGCCCTGCATTTCCTCTGTTAGTAATGAGTGTGTGACCAGTTTTCCCCTCTCTCTTTTTTTCTTTTTGGAGAGTGGCAACCGTGCTGAAACTCCTCATTAGGAAAAAGCAATTATAAACTTTCTCACGATATTCCATAACAGGCATGTCTTTTTAAAGCCCAAATTCCTTGTATCCGTTTTTAAAGATCTTCGTTAGAGCATATTCTGATCATCTCCTATTGTAATATGAAATTTTTTTTTCAATGTGACCATATGAATTAATTGTGACTTTGGTCATACAAACCACAGTCAAGACGTTTTCAAACCTAGTTTCAAACTCTGAATAAAGGTCAGTCAAATGCTGACTGTAGATTATAATGTCTTGACGTATTGTCTGTGACAAATTGAGAGAATTCACGGCCTCCCATGTTATACTGCTTTAGCTTAATTCTGGAACGAAACGCTGAAGTATTCATTGTTTTAATAAAATTTATGCTGCCACCTAAAAACTGAAAAATAACCTCACTAAATTTAGTAAATAAATCTGTTAAATAAATAAAATCTGGTTTTCACTTGATTACATTTTCTTTTAAAATTAAACTCAAAATCCGATTTAATGAGAGCCCCTGTCATAGACCACCATTTACACCTCGTGGACCCCCAGATTATTTTATCGGTGACGTGGATCCCTTGCAAGTTATCATAGACCCCCGGAGGTCCATATAGATCATTTTGGGAATCACTGATTTAAATGAACAATTTTGTGATTAGTCTTGGAGGAAGACACTAAGTGAGATCCTAAATCACCCGAGATGGGAAACTGAGCATGCGACCCACGAGCAGGTCACCTACATAGACAGGTCCATCTCTTTCTAAATTGTGTTTTATGCAGGGAGAACTCTCGAATGAATGCTGAGAATTTGGACATTTGCCTTGCTGCCTCTGGCAACATCTAAATTAGATACTGAAAGGTAAGGTCTGCAATCTGACTGACTTTCGGATTATGTTTATGCTTTTGTTTTTCTTCTGCTTTTTCATCATTTATTTTATACTTCCTAATTTGTTGTTTCTCCTTGTGTTTTTGAATGGAGTGTTTTCACCCCCAGCGAGTGATTCATCAAATAGTGCTGCTACAAGTAAAAAAAAAAGCTTGTAAAAAAAGGATTCGTAAAAATGAATTCGTATAAATATGTTATTTATTCAAACATGGATTTCACTGTATAATCATTAAATTCCAGATTTATCCATGAATAGTATCAAAAATCAAGCAGGCAGCTTTAATGTTGCACTAATCCCCATTCGAATCCCTCCCAGTCGAGATGATTAGATTCCCTTTTACTAGATTTTTGTATTCAATAACATATATGCTGTTAGAATAAGATTTTATTTTTTCGAACCATTTCTTGTGTCGAGAGATATTATTTTCATTTAATATCTTATCTGCAACCTGCCAGGTACAATGTGAATATCTGATTTAGAGTATTGCCTATTTCTACTCGATTAGATCACAACTTTGCATTCAATTGTAGATCATTTTAAGTGAATGAAGAAGGGGAAAAGAGACAATCGCTCTATCATTCTACTTTTTTTTTAATCAGTCTCCTACGTTTCTATATATTTCGTTCCAAACACCCTGGGGAGGTCAAGTCGAAGAGCTTTACCATCGAATTTTCCATATCTCCCGCATTCATGCGCCGCCTAATCCCCAGAAAACCATTCCTTCCCTCCCCCCACATCCCTTCGGAACACCCCTCTTCCAATTCGCCACCTAGCCTCAATTAAGACACCACCTTCCATCCCCCCTTTGGCTTCGACCGCCCCCTGTCAACTCCTGGCAGGGCGAGATACGAGGTGTTGCCATTCTGATAATGCCTAATCTTTCAAAGAAGAGAAGAAGAAGGGGTGGTGCAGGGGTGAGTGGTAAAGGGGGACGGCGAGACAACAATAGAGGGATTAACTACCTGCTGGGGGTGGAGGTTAGTGGGGAAGGGGGCGTTTAATTAAGTCCTCTCTCTACCCCACATTTGCATCTGAGGTTGATCGGTCCGGGAATCGTCCGGGAGTTTTCCGGGATAAGGGCTTTGTATTGTGATTTTGAAAATGGGGCCACGTGTCCTGTCGGTCAGGGCAATTTTAGGGCGCCTCCGAGAAAATAGAGATAAAAAGGTAAAATGGGGGAAGGGTGTTAAAAAAAGAATGGACTTGGAATGAAGTGGTTCTCTCGAAATAACAGGATGTGGAAATTATGTTACTGTTAAAGAGAAGCGTTTGGAAAAATGTGCTCACAATTGACTAGGCACTATAAAAAAAATTCCCTCAATTATTCAATCTCTTGTATTTGTTGAGTGTTTTCTATGAAGTACTTATTATACACGAGGATTCATAAAGAAGTTGACAGTTTCAATATAAATAAAGCACAATGTAAAATATTATATGCCATCTGTAACAGAGTTGTATATAATTATTAAAAGTTTGGATGTTATAGATGTTCTATGTGTGTATGAACCATTAGTCGCAGGACACACATTGAACCGGTAATCCATTTCCTCCCAAATACATGTATATGTATCTGAATCTAGTCCATCGATAGAGACTGTGTACATTGTTTTAGCTCCACTGGATCAATAGGAAGGGAAAATACTTTGTTCTTTATATACCCACTAAAAGAAAGCACATTAAGTCAGGACTTCTGTGTGTACATTGGGTAAGCGGCATTTGATAATATGAGACTTATCCAATCTATCATTGAGGAAGATGGTCCCTCTATGTAATCTCGAACGTTGGCCTACCAGCGTGGTGGTGCATCCACCATCTAATTGGAGAATGGTCAATGTTGTCCTCAATCAAAGTAAAAATATCGAAAAAGGAGGCTTCCGTGACATTTTGCTAAATTCAATGACGCAAAAAGCTTTTTCTACTGCGAACGCCTCCATCTTGGCTATCAAGACACGTGACACACATGCTGTCAAAACGTTTTATGGATATTTATTACTATAAAACAATAGCTTACTCTACAAATTCTTCAGACGGCCTTGGCGTGCCTTAGAAGCGGACACCTGCGGGGTATGACCTTTGTGCAGGGGGTCTTTCTTTACCTGTCCCTGCTTCTGCTAATCTTCTGGACTGCTGGGGCATTTCCCTGGAACAGTTGTTTGAAGATCAAGACTTGTGGTTTGTGACATTCTCATGCGGAAAGGTCAAATGAACTTGGTGTAGGCTTCCCTGCTCCAAGGGGTTTTGAAACAACAACAACTCTACAAATAAAACACAGAGAAGTACCGAAGTGTGTGTAAACTTTCCACAGTGTTTATAGGGTGCACAAAATTTTGTACAAAATATGGGGGAACGCCACCCCGAAACATTTAAGAATCTCTTTTATAGATGGGGCTTACTTTTGCATAGAAGGCAAGGACTTCAAGAAATTTTAAGATATCAGTGATCAAATCAATATTTCTATAAAAAATTCTCAATGAAAACCTTGGTTACTTTGTAAAATTTCTTGTACCTTTGTGTGCAGAGCTAAAATTCTATTATGACATCCCAATGAGATGTCCCTTAAGGAATTTAAAAGTTATAGATCGAATTTTTGCTGGTTTCTTTTTAGTTAATATATATATATATATATATATATATATATATATATATATATATATATATATATGTATACACACACACACACATATATATTTCACATTTGAGAGCTACTGCTTTGTAAAGTAGATGAGAGAGAGTGTCAGGCATTATCCGTTTGCATTTCCAAAAATAATTCACTGGTTTTAGATAAAAATCTCCAAAATCATCATGCATGTATACCGTAAGGGATTGTAATGAAGTATCGCTTGTCAAAAAAAAATTTTGTTATTAAAAAATTTATCTTTTTAAAAAATGATAAATGTGTGTGTGTGGAGCGCATTATGGGGAATAGTTGGACAATATAGAACAGGTGGTTTAAACCCTTGTAAAACTAATTAAGACTTCTTAATACGTAGCTATCTTTAAGTATAAAAGCCATATATTTAAAAATATATGAAAGTAATTTCTGTTTTAAACCTATTTGCAAAAGACTTAATTCTAATCTTTCTCTGCTCCAGAATAATCGAGGTGAGCCCATAGAAAACAGAAGAAGCATTGAATCCAAATTTCCCCTAGTTGATCTTCGGAGAATTTTTCCGTTACAACATTCAGCGCCTTTGGTTTCTGGTTTTTTTTTTTTTTTTTTTGATGGCACGAAGTCTATTACAAATGATACATCAGAATGGAACAATTCATTGCTGCAAGCAGGGTATTATGGAATACCTAGGTATTCCGAACTACTCGACACGCCATATTCGAAAATAAACCTTTAAACTGAAGGACAAATCATTATCAGCTAAGAAACACTCACAACAGTGCTAATTTAAGCTAATTTAGGGCACTGAGTGCAAAAGATCTACGGACGGGTCCCCTTGGCACTCGAGGATCTAAATTTAGAACCAGAAAATCTGTTAAGTTTAGCTTATTAGGGCCCTTTCGAACACCTCCGGACCACAAGCGCCCAATGGATAAATCTGCACCAGTGGCGTACACAATGGGTGTGTCCTAGGGGTCAGGAACCCCTCCCCCATAGCCTTTGCTTTTTTTCGCTTGGTTATAATCCTATGCATATATTACGCAAAACTTAATTATGTATTTGTTATTAATAACTATTTTTATTATTAATGCTTATTATTTATTCAATCATTAATTTTGCATTATTTTGTTCCCCAAAATCGACAAAATCAAAAGAATATTTTGGGCAGCCTATAGGAGCATGATTCCAAAATGGTGGACTTTCGACCCTGCACCCTCCTCTCTTGAAAATTTTTTGTGTGCTCTACTGACCCACAGTATTACGAACTACGGTTCTTTTAGTATGCATTAGACTTAACTTCTCACATATGTACTAGTAGGTTAAAATGCTTGAAAACTTGCCTACAAAAACTTTTGAAATTCGCATACACGCTTTGTTTTGTAGAGAGGGATATGACAACCCGTGGCACCTCTCACTACAATGCATCATAAGAATCTTTCTTCAGTAGTTCAAGGGGGCTGTGGTAGCCCAGTGGTCAAGGTATCGGATCATGGCAGGCATGTCATGAGTTCGAGCCCAGAACCACTAAAGCCTCACCGTGTAAGGCAGCGATTCACGTTAAATCTGTCGAGAGCTGAAACATCCTCCCGTTGGTGTGGTGTGGTAGTTAGAAGGTTCAAGGTTTTCCCCCGCATTAGCAGCTATAAACAGAGTCAAAAACTCGGAATTCCATATTATCCGACAATTTCATAATACGTGACTCTCATCTATTATATGAAAAATTAAATTTATATATTTCTTCCTGAGACTTAAGGACCAATACACATACTCCAGATTCAATTATCACCCCTTCCAAAAAAGAAAGTATAGATTCCTCTTCATATCTATCCCCCATTCGAAGTGACATTGCATTTGTTCCAAAGATTCACCATCGATTTAAAAGTGAGTGATTCAATGCGATTCGATTCAATGTAATGAGAGATAATCGGCCGAAAAATAAAAGAAGCGGCGAGAAATCTCATTGAAATGTCTTTCTTATGCTGATGCAGTGCAGACGATTATTTAGTTAAGTTCTTGGCAAGGGCTCTCTCATCATCCCTAGGTGCTATCGAGGAAAGAATGGGGATGTCACTCAAAGGGCTTGTTCTCTGAACCTAGCAAGGGGGAAAGGGTGGTGGGGTGGTGCAAAAAACGAATTCGATCCGGAACTTTTCATAAAAAAAAACCACTTAGAAAATCTCCACAAATTTTTTGTTGAATTTTATTTTATTCGATGGTCATTAGATTTATTTTAAAGAATGTGGTTTGGTTTATTATTATTTTTTCCCGGGGTATTCCTACACCACCTCCTTTTTTTAATGGTTAATTGAATTTTCTCCACACTCTCTACCTGTCAACTCTTAGCGCAGACGATAATCTTAGAAGCCTCGAGGGCATAATTTACACAGAGAAGAGAGAGGAGAGTAAAAAGAATAATAATAATAAAAAAATAATCGTAATATATATATAAAAAATCGCCAAATAGGCGACGGAAAAAAAATTCCACCTAACATGCCATTTACGCTAGAGATTGAGTTGTTAAGAAATCACTACTCTTCGCTCTCTCTGGGGTCTTACGTGGGAAAAAAAATAAATGAATAGAGAAAAAAAGGAGTTAATCCTCCCTTTTCAAAATACTTTTAACTACTGGTCTGGTATTTGAACACTGGAAGAATAGTGTTACATTTATTAGGTGTGTTTCTGCCCTCCCCCCTCTCTGGTATTGAATTGAGTGGTTCCCTTCCATTCAAAAAGAAAATGAATTAGATGTTGGATTGAGAGCCGCTCTGATGGATGGGATGCAGCGCCATAATTACCTTTAATTTGAATAGTTAAGTCGTATTTGAAGACAGCGTGAAGATCAAGATTGTATTTGGAATAATGTGTTGAAGATCGCGGGGAAAGAATAGGCTTAATTAATTATCTTTTGTCATTGATATACTTTTTGATCAATAGTTATTTTTTTTAAAAAAGAAAAAGTCTATTGAAGTAATTGTATATCTAGAAATGGTGCCATTTTTTTTTTTTACTTTTCCTCTGTGCTTTTGTTATTGGTAGAGATTTGTTAAGGCATTTGAAAAGCCTATTGTCGAATGGAGAGTCATGACTTATTTGATTGCAAATACATTCAGCGTTATTAAATGTATTTAAACAATTTGATTGAAGATCAAAATGTTTCTTTGGTCATAAGGGAGAAGACGCCAAAGAGAAATCTTTTAGACGATTTTCAATTACGTCATTTGTCTGTTTGTGTCAAAATAAAGTTACAAAATTTAGAAATAATGACTTGTGAATAAAAAAAAATGTACCACTCTAATTTTTTTTAAATAATCTAATAATGTTTTAAATGAGTTGTTATGGTGTATTTTTTGTTTCAAAGAAAATATCGAAAGATAATAACCTCTGAGTACAGAAAAAATATATTTTACCACTGAGGGAGAAAAAAAAAAAAGGTGAAATGATTCTAAATACATTTTTTTCTAAAGAATTCATTTGATTTATCATTTGATATGCTAGTTATTTTAAAATGTTACTTTATTCGACACTTTAAAATAGTAATACACCACTGAGAGAGAAGCAATATTTAGATCAGAGTCGGATATAACACAGAGAACCATTTACATTTAAAAAAAACTTTACTGGTTTTTAATAAAAATCTCAAAAATAATCTTGGATATATGTTAGAAACAACTGTGAGAATGTATCACTTGTCACAAAAAATATTTATTTTTTTGAGATCAAAAATTTGTTTTGAAGAAAAATGATAAATCGAGGGCATTATGGAATAGTCGGGTAAATATGGAACAGGTAGTTGGAAAACTAATTAAAACTTCATAAAGCTTCGTTATTTTAAGTATAAAAACCATATTTTTAAGAATACGTGTAAGTCTTTTTTCTGTTTCAAATTTATTAACAAAGTCACAGTCAATGTGATCCCAAAAGCTGAAGCACTGAATCCAAATTTTCTCTCATTGATATTTAGAGAATTTTCCGTTACAGAAAATACATTCAGCGTCTTTATTTTCTGGTTCTGTAGTGCATAGATGTCAAAACCAAATGACCTTGAGGGCCACTTCGGTAAAACATTATAATCTCGCGGGCCGCACATAAAAATATGTACCTTTATAACAGATTTGGAAAAAAAACCCCATTTTTTGGAGTGAAAATTTAAAACAGAATGAATTATTATTATTGTTCATTATTTTTCATGTACACAGACATAGATAATATAATGATGTTTTTAAAGTATAATGATGCAATGATTAAAATATTACATTTGCCATTTTCTTGAAAAATACGGTATTCATTTTGAATTGATCTTTCGTTACTTATTGTTGAAATTTGATTGTGCTGTCATTCGCAGCAATTAAGTGTACTTTGCCATTTATCTTAACCGTTCTGAATATTTTTTTAAACTTTAATTATAAAAGACATCCCTGTGTGTGTGTGTGTGACAGCCGCTTGCTGTTTGGGCACTCTCAAACAGAAAAGAAGGAGAATTTAAAGTCGCACACACAGAGAACCATGTACCATCCATAGTAAAGGATAGGCATAATGCAATTTGGAATTTATTAAAAAAGTAATTTATTATATTAAAATCAAATGTAACTGCTTGGCAAAATATAAATCTATTTTAAGCTAAAGGACATTTCTATTATCAAAAATGATTTATTTTAAAACAAGAACAGATAACAGGCAAATACATTGTAGATTATATATATATATATAAATGTAATAATTCCCTCTAGCATTCTTTTAATTAACTTTCTTAACAATATTGAAATAATCTTTTGATTATTTGGTTCAAAAACTAACACCCTGATTTTAATCGTATAATCGATGAATATTATTACATCAGAAATTCCTGTCCCGCACATTCTATCCAATCAGAGCTATGATTACGTAATCATCACGCACTTGCACTGTTGGTAAAGAATAAAAACAACTTGTGTAATGGCGTTCGTCGCTCTTCCTTTTTTTATCGTCATAATGTAACATTGAATATAGCTGTCTCTCAGTGTTTTTGTGTTGTGTCCGTCAAGATGTCACTTCTGCTTGTCTCTTGTCCACTGTTCTTTAATATCATTATGAATTTGTTTGTCTCGTCGATGTGAAAATGTACTATAATTTTGTCCTAAGCTTCAATGTGTGCGCCACAATAAAGAAGATATCTGTTCACTGAGGATGTGTTTCATAAAAACCTGCTGACACTCGACAAAATCTACCACTCGGCCAATACTTAACACACACACACATATAAATATATATATATATACATGTATATATATACATATATATATACATATACATATATATATATTTGTATATATTTATATATATATATATATATATATATATATATATATATATATATATATATATATATATAAATATGTCCCCTTAAATAAATTTCAAAATGAAAAAATAAAAGTCTGATATTTAAATTTTTTTAAAAAAGAGTCGGTGGGCCGCAATTTACGTACTGGTGGGCCACGTGTTGAACACCCCTGCTCTAGTGGATGGCATGAAGTCTATTACAAATGACACATCATAATAGAATGTGTCGAGGGTTATGGAATATCTTGTACTACATTATAACAGGCACGTCATCTTGGAGAATGAACCTTTAAACTGTAGGACAAAACATTGTGTGTCAGCTAAAGGATGATCACAGTATTACAAAATGCTATTCTTTTATAGTACGTGACGCTAAACTTTAATGCTCAAGTCCCATGCATACTACTAGGTTAAAATATTTGAAAACTTACCAGCAAAAACTTTTGAAAACCGGAAGACACACTTTGTGTGTCTTGTAGCGAGTGGTTTGGCAACTACAAATGGCCAACTCTCACCGCAAATGCATCGCGAAAGTCTTTCTTCAGAACTTCAAGATTTTCCTACGCATTCGTAGCTCCAAACAGAGCCTTGATATTCCATAATACCCAGCTCTAATCTATTTATTACTTAATCTTTAAAGCTAAATATATACAGTGGGTGATCGGTTAATGAACAGATTTGTTAACGAACAAATCGGTTAACGAACACTTTCAAGAAACATTTTTTTTTGTGTTTGGACAACGAGCACACATACTCGGAGGTGATCAGGGATACACCCCTGAAATTATGGATGAAATTTTGACAACTGCTAGAGATCTGGAATTGGAGGTGAACGAGGATAACATAGAAGAGCTCATAATGGGACATGAAGATGGACTGACGACAGAAGAACTCCAAGAAATTTTGAATGAAGAACACCAAGAAACACAACGAAATGTTTCTCCTTCTGAACAAGAGGAAGACGAAAGAGGACCAATGCCGACATCTGCCATTAAAAATCTTTTGAAAAAGTGGGCGGATGTCAGAGTAATGGTCTTAGAATGGCACCCAAACCAAGCTGATGTCAATAGGGTTGGGGATCTTTACAACAACAATGCTATTAATTACTTCTGGAAAATCCTGAAAAAGAGAGAAAAGCAATCGACATTGGACATGTTCTTCAACGCCCCATAAGCAAAAAATGAAAAGGACTGATTAATATGCAAGGCTATATGTATGTATTATTTTTTAAAAAACTTACTAAGAAATTATACATTTTTTAAAATTTAATTTTTAGGGTCTCCAGAACGAATTAATCGATTTAACATAGAAGTCTATGGTGAATCGATGATCGGTTAATGAACAATTCGGATAGAGAACATAGTCTTGGAACGGATTATGTTCGTTAACCGATCACCCACTGTATTAATTTTAAAGAGTTTTTTTTATGTAAGTTTATTGTTACTTTTCCTCGGTGAACTCTCCTATTACGCCAGCCATAGCTGAATGATCATTGTTGTGTACTGATGGACAGCATTATTTCTGTCGAGCTGTTCGTTCGATTCCCGTTGTTGCAAGATCCACTGTATGAAGGAAATGATGCACGCTAAATACTTCGAGTTCCAATCTTCTTGTTAGTGCGGTGTGAAAATTTAGACAATGGGATGATATCTCAGACCCTATGCAATTGTCTTTGTTGTGAGTGGTCCTAAATTACTAGGTTGAACACTAATGGTCCTCGTTTAGCTTTGAAAGACGGTTTTAAAAATAAACCAAACATTTTAATTTACTAACTTGTACTTACTAATGACACCTGTTTGTGTCAGATTGAGACTCAAAAAATTCATCACGGCAAAGAGATGAATGCACGCCTGTCGTTAGACGTAGCATTGTGCACCATGCAGGTGACAGTACGTTTTGTCTCGGTACAACACAATTTTGAGAGAGTAAGTGAATAGTAACGTCCCACTATTTAGCTACTCGAGGGATTTTGGCGACGGGCCACGTCATTTGGAACCTTGGTGAAGTGACGAGGACGACATCTGAAGTGGTACCCCCTCTCCTAACTAACACACCACACTGACGGGAGGACGTTTGAGCTCTCGATAGATTTAACGTGCACTGCTGCCATACACGGTGGGCTTTTAGCGGTACTAGGCTCGAACTCCTGACACGCCGACTGTGAGTCCGTTACCTTGACCACTAGCCTACAACAACTACCCACAATTTTGAGAGAGAACTCCTTCAGATGGTCAAGGGCCTTCCAACTTTCTTCTCCCTCCACTAACCTTACGAGAGGATTTGCAGTTCGACAGCTACTTAGAGTACTCCCATGCTGCGAAAACATGATACATTGACAAGCATCCATGCCTTCTCCGAGATTTGAACCCAGTTCCTACGGTACAGCAATCAGCGTCACTAACCACTATACTGGATGGATGGCATTTGCTAACCTTAAGTAGTACGGTCAATTTCAACATAAGTTTTCTTCTCTTTGCCAGTCAACTCATTTTCTGCCATATCATTTTTAATGTGAAAAAGAGGTATTTCCTTTCACAATTGGAAACAAAGTTGCTTAAAAAGGGAGTGTGGGACTCCTCAGTAGAATGAAGAAACGATAAAAAGCTTTGTCCATTTGCAATACACAAGTAGCTGTGTGTGAAGAGCTTAGCGTCTACAATATCCTTTTATTTAAGTCAATTAATGAGGAGAACTCGGAGGGGAAGGGGGTTCGATTGCTTGAGAGAGTGCAAGCGGACCACCTGTGAAGGGATTCAGGCGCGATTTCTATTTAAAGCTAGCTCCTGACAGTCTGCTCCTTCTATTAGGCGCGGCATAGGTTGATTCATGTGAAAAAGTCCTATGAGTTGTTTGCAAAAAAAATAATAATAATAATATTAGTTATTTTAATTTCTTCTGGGTAAGACAATAAGAAACCGTGTGGTGAAGTATGGCAAAAAAACTGGAAAGAACCATTTGGCCTTTTATTTCTTGAAAATAAGTGAAAAATATAAATACTTAGCCTTATTTCTTATTTCGTGATCGATAAAAAAAATCAGGTCCCTATACCAACGTTTGAAGTGATTACTGAACAAGCTCTTAAAGTGCAAATGATGGTATACTAGCTTGTTTATAGGAATAAAATGAAAAGGCCGTACAATAGCAATACTAAAAAAAAAATCGGACCAAAGTTAATTACTTTAATAAAAAAAGAAGACACGGAGAAGGATAGATATTCTTTCCAATTTTCCTGGAACTCAATTACAATTAAGGAACAAAATCCGGACGTAACAGTCCCCATCACGAAACCCGATGACCGCTGAGGACGAAAAAAACTAAGTAAACCCAACGAGGGTAATCAACCAGCCACTGCAACCGTTTGATTTTCCGTTTCCAATCCATTCTACGGTCAGGAGATCTGACCCCTTCCCTCCCCCCTTGACCATTAGGGGGGGATCAGATAGCCATCAGAAGCATCGAGGCGTTCCAATGTTGGAAATACGAAGCGGCATTAATTGCATTTTCGCAGTTTTGGGGAGGAAACGGAACATGTCCGCAGACTGAGGTGGGAAAAAAAAAAGTAGTCTGAGGGGGCGGTGGAGGGTCGTTTATTCTATCCGGAGATGGCTTGTAACGGGTACCAGAGGTCGTTAATGGACCCGCGAAGTCGTTAAGAGCCCCAGCACGTGATGGATATTTGCTTTGAGGGTGGACAGGTCGCTGAGGAAGAAAGTTGTTTTTTGATAGGTCGAAGCCCCTTATCTTTTGAGGTTTTTATTGATTAGTGCCAAAAGCGTGGAATGGAAATATATTTGCACATTGATAATCAATCATTTCGATGGACGTATTCCGACGTAGCATTTTTTCTGGGGTCTGTTTTTAGGTTTTTCTCAAATTAAGGTTATTCCCCCTTTTCGTATATTGATCATTATCGTTTCAAATTCGGAACAATCTTTCATTGCAGGTAACGTACTTGAAAATTTAATATTCATTTGCGAAATTGTAATCCAAACTTGCATTTGTACGACGAAATTCTTAAAATTTTGAAGTAATGAATAAATTGCCCCCCCCTTCTCTTACACACTCATACTTTTCATGTACATATGGGGTGGGATTAGTTTTCAGTAGCAGAGACGCCGTAAGGCAGGGACCAACTATTTCCGGGCCCAGGGTCTCGCTCTCGGTAGGGGTCTCAGTTAGTTCTCGACTCTGTCTTAATAAGGTCATGATCCGGATAATTTTAATGGTCAAATATTATTTCCTTACTCCGAAAAACAGGGAATTTAAAATTACATGTCAACTGGCAAAAGTGGAAAGACTGTATTTTTAAGGGATGGACATTGTCCATGTCTAGGCCTAAGCCTAATACCATAAACAGCCATTCGACTTATTGAGTCGTAATACGGCCATCGATGGAGCCTATTTGGGCCTACATTTTTGAGATAGTGAGTCGTGCACATTTATTTGTTTCAAATTACCATTTGAACTTTGAACGAGTATTTGATGGTCTGGGTTCGATGCCACCAAATACCCTCCGAGTACGTATGATTGATTGATTGATTGATTGATTGAATATTAACGTCGCACTGTTCAGCTACACGAGGGCTTTTGGCGACGGACCACTCGAGTACGTATGGAGTACGTGCTTGTTAAATCAGTGGGTCCGAAGTCTTGTGGACTGAATCACGAGTGCAGGGGAACGGAGAATATTCCTTCCTCTTTAGTTCCATGCCTAAATAGTGGAGGTGGAGATAGATGGTGTCGCCATTTATCGTCTCTTCGGGGAATTTTACCGAGCTAATTCGTGCTATCACATGTATGGTGCTCAAGGCCAACGACAGGCGTACTTTTAGCCCCTTGCCACGATGAATTTCGTGGGCCTCGATCTGACTACGTCAGACACGTGGCATTAGGAACAAAAACAACTTTTAAAGATCTAAGGCAGTGACTCCCAAAGCGGTCTTCATAGACCCCTAGGGGTCTATGAAGACCTGCAAGGGGTCTACGCCAGCGAAAAAACAATTTGGGTGTCCATGAGGTGTAAATGAGGGTCTATAATAGTGGATCTCGTTAAACCATATCATGACGTTAATCTTTAAAAAAGTTTGATCTGGCGGAAACCAGATTTTACCAATTTGACTGATTTATTTACTAAATTTAGTGAGGTGAATTTGTGGTTACTAGGTGACAGCTTAAGTTTTATTAAGACCAAAACCATTTTAACATTTCTTTAAAGAATTAAGCTAAAGAAGTATAATATTTGACGTCTCAAATTTTATCAATTTATCGCAGACAATCAGTCAAGACATTTTACCCTACGTTCAAAATTTGAATGTCCTTTACTAAAATTTTAAAACTAGGTTTGAGATCGCTTTTTTTATAGTAATACAACAATAGAGAACGAGAGAATTCATATAGTGATATTGAATAAAAAAGTCATATTTTACAATAGGTCCCAACGAAGATTTTAAAATAAATTTAGTAAACAGATGTCAACAATTTTGGCTTTAAAAATATACCTGTTATTTGTTATGAATTATGGAATATTGTGAGAAGGTTTTTAGTTGTTACTAGTCAGAAGGAGTTTCAGTTAGTTTGCCTATCTCTCTCTCTCAAAAATAATGGGCACTTACTAACAAAGGAGATTTAGGGTGATTTAGGGAGATTTAAGACCTGACTAGATTGATATTAGATGTCGAAAATTTGTTATTGAAGCACCAGATTCTTCCCTCTCCTTAACAGCATTTGTTTGTTTCTCAGTTATTTTATGTATTAATTTATTAATTTAATTCATTAACATATACTACTTAAGTTTTAAAAGCTATACTTTCCAACAGTTAGAAATTTATTTCTTTTAAAGTAAGTAGTAGTACCAGCTTCTAAGGACATTTAAGTTGATAAATTTGCAAAAATTCAATATTAGGTAAGCAGGGGTTTACTCGAAACCAAAAAACATCGCAAGGGGTCTATGTGACAAAAAAGTTTTGGAACCTTTGATCTAAGGTATTGCCTACTATTGCATAGGGGCCCAGGGCCTCAAAGAAGACGTCCGTGGAAACACATACTTTTCATGTATCCAAGGGGGGTGGGATTAGTCCTAAGTGGTCAGGAATTTAAGCCATAATTCCTTTAAAATGTGCCTGGTGCACTTTTAGTGAGTCTTTACCACCTTCGCAGTATAAAACAACATTAGAGCTGTTAGCGACAGACCATGTCATTTTGAGCCACAGTCGAGTGACGAGGACGACCCCTGAGCTGGCACCTCTTTCTCCAAGCAACCCAACTACAACGGATTTAGAATGCATCAGTTCCTCAAAGCGCTTCTTTTTCAGTGGTACTAAGGCTCACAATCAAGATATGTCACCAGCCACGAGTTCGTGATCTTGACCCAGTACCGGTTTATTCAATGGGCACTTAGGATGGGTCAGCCCGGGTCCGGATAAGCTGGACTTCAGCAAATTTTCTGGTTATAAACTTCGATCTTCCAGTGCCAAGGGGGCCTGTAAAGTTTTGTTTCCACGGCCCGTAATGAGCCTAAGTCGGCACTGTCTTCACGCCTAGGGTACCAGAGACCCTACGAGGTCCATGGCAACAGCCCTAGTGTTGATTTATAGGGCGACGTTAATAAACTCACGATCCCCCTCATATTTCGTTCTGACTTTAATGTTTTAAACATATCGAAACCATTAAGTTTCTTACTTATTTGTGTATGTTTCTCTAAAATTAGCTAGCACAGCGGTCAAGGTATCGGATCATGGCAAGTTGAGTTCGAGGCAAGCATGGCAACATGGCAAGTTGGCATGGAGTTCGAGCCCAGTACCACTAAAAACCCGCCATGTAGGGGGCGATGCACGTTAAATCTGTCGAGAGCTCAAACGGTTCCCCGTTGGTGTGGTAGTTAGGAGAGGGGGTGCCAGCTCACAGGTGTCGCCCTCGTCACTTGACCATGGTTCAAAATGACGAGGTCCGTCACCAAAAGCTCTCGTGTAGCTGAACAGTGCGATGTTAATATTCACTCATTCTAAAATTAGTGTCGAATGTCAAAAGAACACAGGTTAAAGAACAATTATCTTGAAAAGAAAATAACCAAAACAAAAAAGTATTTATTGTAAAGAAGGGTATCGTAAATTGCTAGAAGTAGATGTTCGAAATCGCATCGATTAAAAAAGACAAATTCCAGATCTCTTTAACTCCTTTATAATTGCATATTTTTCACCGTACTTTGCCTGTAGTATAACAGCAATAAAAAATTTTATTGGAGTACAATCATTTACTTTCTTTTATATTTCAAATAATGATACACTTTTTCAAATAACTCGAACCCCCCTGTTAATATTTGCTACGCATTTTCCCTTTTTATTTTTATTCATCCACACCACGTCATTGAAATAACACCACCCTACAAAGAAGGGGGATGGAAGGAGAGAAAAAAAAGTTAAACATTCTCTCTCCCAGTCCCATCATAAAAAGTAACACAAAACCGAATTGCGCCCCTTTTTTAAAAAAAGAAAAATTCCTTTTTTAACGACCTATAAAAATTCAAGGATGAATATACCCCCACCCCCTTCTACAACAAAGAACCCACCGCCTTCTTGATTCTCTCACCCCTCCCTCAGCTGCACCCCTAGGTGACTCCCCCTATTCCTTGATATATGGCATCCTCATGTCAAAATGGATGGCTTCTCCATAGATCTCTGATGCGGGGATTTCCAGGTGTGATCCAGGTTTGGGTCAAGTTTCACAAACAACCGATTTATTCTCAGGTATGAGGGATTGACGGGGTGCTTCGGGGGATGGAGTTGAGTTGTATATTTACGATCGGATTCCTCGTTCTGAATGAGGACGGCGTGAGAAAGTTAACTCCTGGAACAGTTTTTACGAGATACGCAGTTATGTGCATTGATTTATAGGTTACCACTGCACGGAGGAAAAAAAAAATAATCGGGTGGTAATAAAATGGTAGGAGTAAAAAATGGGCGTTTATATTGTAATTTTTTAACACTCCCTCTTGTTGCCAAAACAGGTTACTAAATAGCGTATTGATGTATGACTCACAAAATGTCAAAGCTTGCTGCTACAGTTTGAGTAATTTTTGTGTTTGAGTCAGTAGCGAAGAATATGATGTATTATTCCATTGTTGAAAGACATAAAAATTATTTTAAAGCATATAATATTGCATCTTTGCCAATGAACCGTTCTATTCCCAGATACTTAAAATGATTCTAGAACAGGGGTGGCCAACCCTAATGACCTTGTGGCCACTTCGGAAAAACGTTACAATTCCATGGGCTGATTATGAAAAAATATATATTTATATTAGATTTGTGTGTGTGGGGGGGGGCTCATTACAAACATTTATTGGAGTGTTATTCATGTATACAAACATAGATAATGTAATAATAATGTAATGATCAACTTATGTTTAATTTATTTAAATAATGAGATATTTCTTTCTCAGTTCTTTCACTAAGTTTTTGATAGACGATCTCAATGCATATATTTGCACATCGTAATGGATGTTAAAGGTTTTCGCCCGATAACTTTGAGCTCAATTTATATTTGATAAATCTCGTTTTTGTGAAAAGAATGATTTGCAAGTGTAGTTTGAAAAAAGATTGCTGGAATCAAGTGTCATGCTGCGGGGTATCGCAGCAGTCCAGTACAACTCATTTCTAAGTCAGTGCTTCTCAAGCTTTCAATATACGTGATCCACTATTCCAACATCCTTTTCATCGCGCCCCCCTTCATACTGTAACAATGTATTGAATTCAATAATACTATACTTTGACATTAAAGCTACAATATATATACGACTTTAACCTCTTATGTGCCACCGACGTATATAAACGTCTCGCTCAGTCAAAGTATTAATTTTCTGGACGTATATATACGTATTTCCGAAGTACGATCTTTTCTCTGCTGTGCTGTCCATAAAATTATTCCGAAGGCTTTGGTTGCATAGGCGAGCGAATCACGTGACTTTTAATCGGCAAGGAATTAATTATAAACCGTACAAATTATCCAGATAATTGTTAATACAAACCCATGGGACCACTGATAATTATCAAATTTGTTCTTAACTTTGTATTGTTCAATTAGTAAATACATTGTACAGTAACTTATACATTTATAAGCGTATTATATCAGTGTAAATGTGTATTTTATATTTTATTATATCAGAAAGTAGTTTGTTTGTTTGCTTTCAGTAAATTAATTTCTTAAATAATATTTTGTTTTCGACTTTTCAATCTGCTGGCTTCAATCCCCCCTCGTAGCGTTATCCCGCCCCCTTCCTACAGTTTGAGAAACGTTGTTCAAAGTATCTATAAAAACAAAAACAACGTTATAAAATAGAAAAAATTATGACATTTATTGCTTACAAAACATTACACTTCCTTCCTCAGTGACTCGACTGCCCAGGGTGGTCTTTGGCCTTCTCAAGAAGCCTTTTCCATGCCAGATTTCTTCTAGCTTGTGTTCTCCAATTCTTAGTTCTCAAAACTAGGAGATCTTTTTTAGCCATCAATCCATCTAAGATTTGACCTGCCCTTTCTTCGTGTGCCAATTAGTTGAACATCGAAAACTTTTTTAGTGGTGCGTTTTTCATCCATTCTTACAACCTAACCTGCCCATTTAATTCGTTGTATTTTGTTGAAGTTAACAATGTCAGATTCTTTATATGATTAATAGTGCTCCAAATTTAATCTTCTTCGCCATGTTCCATTTTCCTGAATTCCTCCAAAAATAAATCTTGAAATCTTCCTTTTGTAGATTCTTATCATGATCTCATTTGTTCGAGACATGGACCAAGTTTCACATGCGTAAGTTAATACTAATCTTAACCCTTAACTTCTTACTGTTGCATTTCTGCAACATATGATTTATTTTAATTTAACAGACTCAATATTTTTTTAATTACCTACAAATCCCTTAGATGAGGGGAAAAAAAAGATTACTGCAACGAAATACATGCTAATTTTATCACTAGATGAAAGTTCATTTTTTCCAGAAATCAGACTAATTATAAAAATCTCTGATGCTTCAAGAACTGTGTTTTTTCTATAAAAAGAATCCATTATATTTTATGCTTCCTCTTGTTTATTGGCTAAATAAATTACCAGGAAAGAAATTTAAATATTTTATGATGAATATAAATGAATCATATAAAAAATAGTTTTGTAATTTACAGCACTACTGCGCAATATTGGACTTCTGCAACAACCTTAAAGATGACTGAAATTCAATTTAAAACTGCTTAATTTTTTCTTCATATTTTTCCTTTTTATTATTACTTGAGGACTAGCTGATATAATTTTTTCATAGAAATTTAAAAAATGTCGAAGTTAAGGGTTAAAAGACATATATAATAGAACCTTTGTTTTTCTTTTGATTACATTCGATTTTATATAATTTCGTACTCCATCAAGACATCTATTAGCCGTAGCAGTAATCTTTTGGATTTCAATAGAACAATAAAAAACACTACACTAAAGACAAAAAATATTGCACAGAATAATATTATTTTGTAAAGAAATTAGCAGGTTGCAAAATTATTCAAGGCGGTATTATGAGATCCACGGGCCGCGGGAGGAGAAGATGGTTTGCTTCATGCAAAGCTGACACATATTCACTCAACAAAATGTCAGTAAATTTTAATATTTAAAAAAGTCGTTAATATTTTTAGTTTAAGATAAGGAATATTTAAAGATTTGGGGAAGATGAAAAAAAAAACACACACAAAGTCACAAAACTCTGTGAATTTTGTCTTTTTATATTTATTTATGTTAATCAAAAATTTAGACAGCCTAGTGGTCATTGCCCGAGAGCCACTGAATATTTGTCGAGTAAAACAGCTTATACGCATTTAATATGTAATGGCTCAGGTGGCGGCGGTAGCCTAGTGGTCAAAGTAAGAGACTCGTGGCGGGCATGTAATCAGTTCGAGCCTAGTGCCGCTGTAGACCTGCCAAATAGGGGAGCGATGCACGTTAAATCTGTCGACAGCTCAAATGTTCTCCCCGTTGGTGTGGTGTGGTAGTTGGGGGAGGGTGCCAGCTCAGGTGTCATTCTCGTTACTTCCCCATGGTTCAAAATCACGATTTCTATCCCCAATAGCTCTGGTCTAGTTGAACAGTGCGACGTTAATATTCAAGCACTGTAGTGGCCCAGAATCAATTTTAGAAATGGTTCAAAATCTATCATGGGGAGCACTGGCGCAGCTAGTTCTAAATAGGCCCTACGTCAAAAATTCCTTCGTAGCTCGTTTTTAGGGCCCCCTTAATATTTCACGATTTTTTACTTACACATGCATGTGCCCCGTATCATTGATACGACTGATACGGCGAAAGTTGCGCCCCTGATGGCGAGTCTGAAAACTCGAATATTATAAATGTGTTATGAACGTTTGGTTCTATAACATTTAAAAAAAGAAAGTTGCTTCGAAGAATTCGAAGAGCACGTTGATTCCATTAGGCTTACCTGAGCTAGCATCAAAACATTGCAACAAGTCGAGTCAAAATATACCGACTGTTGCTAATCGGGTAATCCGAAGAAGGTTACAAGACATTGTTTCCAGATTTACAAATATAAATATAAATACTGTTAGATTACATAAAATACAAATATATAGTTAATTACAAATGCCTAAATATAAAATTATGAAATTCATTTTAAAAATTAATTATTTTTCAAATTATAATGTTCTATAATTTTATTACATTTTTGTTTGTTTTTATTGATTACTTTTCAAAATATAATGTTCTATAATTTTATTATATTTGTCTTTGTTGAGTTGAATATTTGTCTCAACAAATGTATTTCTTTGAAACTTTTTGAGCCTATATTATTTTTCAGGGAATGTGTTCTAAATTAATTCTTGTTATTTCAATAGTAGTTTTATAAATATGTCACATAATAATTAATCTCTAAATTTTTTATATTTTAACAAAACATTAAAATTTAAGTACTTTCCTTGATGAATGCGTGTAGTTTATTTTAATAATACTTCCACTGATATTAGTTTATCACTTTTTTCTCTCTTATACATAATTTTTTTAAAAAATAAGCAAAATTTAACTTATAATGGCAATTTTTGTAAAATTTAGATAATTTATTATCAATAAATTAGGTAATTAAATATCAATAACTATCGATATAGATCTCAAAAAAATATTTATAATGTTTTAGTATGACATTTTTAAGGGGACACAGTGCGATTCAATTGACAAAAATCAGTTAAAATTCAAATATATAATTTTTTTAGCCTAAGTTATTTTTTATATATTTTTCTATAACCTCAGGAAACTCTAAATTTAAAAAAAGCGAAATTATACGATAGCTTTTACGCTTGTTTTTCACATCCCTATGGCACACACAAATCAAAACTTTAAACTGACTTATCTCAGAAATATAAAATAACTAGTTTGTCCTCATTTAAAATACTAAGTTTTTTTTCTAATGTGCCTAATGCTCTGAAATTATTTTAATTCTTGCTAATAATACATGTAGCAAAAGTTGGTATGCATTTTTGAATCAAAGCAATGCTTATTTTTTAAAAAAATAATTGAACTCATAAGGTGTACATTTTTTAAAGAATTTTCTTTAAGCATTCATAAAAAGTATTGTGCGAATACCAATCATGTTATCGCAAAACCTATACCAACTTTTGTTACATAGTTTGACGTACTTGTAGAGTTTTATGCGTGTACGTAAACTTTTTAGGAGGAGTACCGTTTTAAAATTACTTCACATATTTTAAGTTTTTTCTTAAAAATTAAATTTCTAGCTTTTTATGAAATTTCGAGCACAAAATCTGTTTTACATAGTATACACACATAGGAAGCAACGAAGAATATTTGGAAAATTCTGAAAAATTTGAAAATTTTTTCGTAAATCGTACCAAGTCCTCTTAAAAAAGGTATTCTGAACGGATACTTCAAGATGACTATTGATACTGAATTCTAAATATAGTGGAACCTCTGTGTCACGAATTTCTCTAATTTGTGAACTTTTTTTCTGAAACCCAGAACATTTTATTATTTTTTAAATTTTATTTTTTTAATTTAATTTTTTTTGTAAAATAACCTCCAAATAGCGAAGTACATGTTCTATTTAACAAACTTTTTTTTCTTGTGATTCGAAATTTTTTCTCCCTGTTTTTAAAATATTTCAGGAGATTTTTCAAATTATTCTCTCTTTTATCACACACATTTTATGGTAATCAATGACTTTGAATTGGTTTTGCCAAGTGCCTAACTTACCTAGAGCAGCAATGAAATGTCCATTAGTTTTCAAACAAAAACTCAAATAAAATTAACAGATTTTATTAGTAATTAAAGTTAAGGACGTATGTGGTAATTATGCTTAAAATGACAGGTTATAAAGCAATGTGCATTTAAAATGACTCGAAAGCTTAAAATTAGAGTCATTAAAAAATTCATTAGCTTCGACATAAAACTTTTTTCAAAGTTAAAAATGCAGTGTATTTCTGGACAATGTCTTTTTTTTTTCTTCTTTTCCTTGCGAATTTCTTATTGATGAGTAAGATGTATAAATAAATATAAATTAGTTTTCAAAAAATATTTGAATAATTTCTTTTTAAAATAATATATAGTGTTTATGAATTTAAAATAATATTTGTTTTTTTCTTGTGGTATTTAAAGTATATTAACCCTTTATCTACCGACGGTACTTATAAGTACCACTTATTTAAAACTACATAGAATAACCATTTTTAAGAATACTCTGACGATACTTAGCAGGAATATTCTTTTATATCCACTTTTCCAAGATATATGGCAAGTTATATGGGTTATATGATGAGTATTTTAGCGGGGAAGGTAAATAGTTTTATAGCAGTAATTGCGTTTTCAGCTGACGGGGGTGTAGCAGATTGCGAAGATTGTCATTTTTGTTCCAAAAAAATAGTGAATGTCAAAAGGTATCTTATTTTTTTGTATGTTAATGAAGACATTAGCAAACGATTTGACTCTTTATTTTAGGTAAACAGAGTATATAATTAATTTTACAGTTGAATATCTTTAATTAATTAGCTCTAACGGATTAAAATTCCCAAAATTGAGTATTTTTTTTTATGTATATCCCTTAATTTTCAATGTAGTAATTCAAAAAAAATATTGCATGAAAAAAAACTGTAGTAAATCATAATGCGGTAGATAAAGGGATAAATCATGAATATGTATTTAACGAATTTTCACCGTAACGAACTTTTCTCGGGATTTCGTGTCTCGTATAGAGGTCCGAGACTGTATTTTTGGGGCCACGGTAGCCGAGTGGTCAAGGTATCAGATATTGTCTGGACTTGTCATGAATTCGAGCCCAGTACCACTAAAGATCCGCCGTGTAGGGGGGGGGCGATTCACGTTAAATCTGTCGAGAGCTCAAAACGTCCTCCCATTGGTGTGATGCGGTAGTTAGGAGAGGGAGCGCCAGCTCAGGTGTCATCCACGTCATTTGTCCATGGTTCAAAATTACGTGGTTCGTCGCCAAAAGCCTTTGTATAGCTAAACAGTGCGGATTTAATATTCCCTCACTCACTCGACATTCTTTGTTCTTGTTTTCCTTGCAGTTTCTCTTTCTTTCTTCTTCTTCTTTTTCTTTTGATGGTTATGATTTATAAAATAAACATATAATAATTTTTAAAAAAAGGTATGAATGATTCGTTTTTTTAATATACAGTGTTTATGAATTTAAAATTTATTTTATGTGGTTTATAAAGTATATTGAAAAATGAACCTTTATTTAACGAATTTTCGGTATAAAAACTTTTTACGTGATTTAGCGACTTGGTTATATAGAGCTCCGAGACTGTGTTTTCCATGTCTTCATTCAAAATCTTTTACTTAGTGTTACGATAAACCATTTTGACCCTATCCAATTCTGAGTTGCCACTGGGTACTCCGCAAATGGCCCGCAGCATGCCCACACGTAACAAGCACGTGTTCATATATCATTTACCTGTAAGATATTTACCCAAAGATTCGGCTGTCAATTATCCGCCGCAAATGAGAGACGTCATACAAGCCAAACACAAAGAGGGCGACACGGAATATTTTTCCTCATTAGATCCAATCATAATCAGGAAGGGGGGGGGGGTAAATTTTGTTTTTAGTTTCACAAACGCTGACAGATCCTCCGATCTGGAATCATTTCTTTTGAGGTCTGTCTCTTTTAATTCCTTGCCTTGATCTCGCGGTAGGAGGAAATATCCTTGTTTATGAACTTGCCTCTCGATCTAGTTGTCAATCATCTTGACGCAGACGGATGATAGGGTTGAACTTGTGACTCGGATTTTCGGGCTCTGGTGTCGGGTGATCTCATTGGACAAGGAGACATTTCGGTCATGAGCATCAAAGAAACAGTTAAAATGCCATTTTAAGGGTGTATTTGTTAAAATGGTTTATTAAGAAGGATTAGGAAATTGTTAACTGTAACCTTAAGTACCTTACGTCGCTTGACTATTGTTAGCCTCAGTGGCGAACACACCCCTGCGTTATTGGAAGAGGGTCGGGTTTATATTCTAAAACAGTGATTCTCAGGGACGTCTTAAGACTCTTTTGAGACTCAGGGCCTAGAGAAATCTTAAAAGCACCTACTTTGGCACCTATGCCAAAGTAGGCCCTACCTGTAATCTCTAAAAGCCGTTGTTTCTTATGTTGCCTGATCTTTACTGTTTCAAATGCAGGTCCACGAAATTCATCATGGCAAGGGGCTAGATGTATGCCTGTCGTTTGCCGTAGCGTTGAACACCATTCAGGTAACAGTACGATTTTTATCTCGGTTCTAATCCAATTTTGAAGGAGAACACCCTGGGAGTTTCAAGGGCCTCCCACCTCACTTCCCCTTCCACGTGTATTCTTCAAGCCAAAAACCAGAACAGAAAAATAAGAATGAAAAGCCTCTGCATGTATTATTAACATTGGGATACCCCGTGGGCTGGGGATATCCTCGCTTCATCATCCACGCGACCTATGTTTGAGGGAATGAAAGATTGACCACTAATACCATCCATAATTAAAATTAGTTTATTATGATCTCAATTTATATTTGGCAAAACAACACTAGTCTATAAGGCTTATGATTAGGAGTGATGAGATCCAAACTGTAATTCTAACAAATAGCGCAATAAACCATCGAATCTATATCTATAACTGATTTCCTAACTTACTAGAATCCGCTCTAGTATTAAAGCTTAATCTAAACAGTCTTACCGCTATTTCCTCGGTGAACAGCTACAGTCCTTATATCGTCAATGTATTCTATCGAACGTGATCCGGCTAAGGGATAATCTTCTGGTATCGGATCCACTTAGAAATCAACTTCACTGGTCCTATTAGACCGCTCATAGAACTCTTAGAACACTCTTAGACTATTCTCCTAGAACTTCATCTGGCGCTTCTAGAACTCCACGCGAATACTAACGCTCCAGTATATAAAATTCCTAATCTACATAACCGCGTTCTCTTCTTTGATTGATTGGAAAGAATTGCCATTCTGGCCCCAAAGATATTCCAAGAGGATTATTAATAGAAGTACCGATAAAGCCCCGTCACAACATGTAGACATGTGTTATTAGCTTAAGAAGATATTGTACCCTCTGCACAGTTTTTTTAATTTATATATATTTTTATGGAAATGTTAACGGATGTCCTACTTGAAAAACACACATGAAATTTACAATGCAATATTAAAACACCATTTTTAAACAAACAATTCTAAATTTTAATCTTAAAAAAAACTATAAATATTTTAAAATGTTAACTACTTTTACAAATATTAACGTTTTTCAAATATTCTTAAAAGAGTTTCTCCCAATTCTGTGCTTGCTATTGGTATTATGAGTAATGCTTTTATTTTTACATTTTTTTTTTGCATCGCACACTATAAAAGTGAGTAAAAATGAAGTTGTATCTAACTTCGCGATGATTTTCTAAAAAATAACTATTCTTTTACATCCTTTATTCCATGCACAGTATCATAAAAAAAAGTTTCAAAATTTTACACACAAAATAAAAAAGTTCTAAATAAAACTTGGAGCATTTAAACATGCGGTTGTCACGAAAAATAAAAATCTGAGGAAAAGTCATCTGCAGATTTAAAATAAAATAATTGAAACAGACATATCACGCTCTCTAGTTTCGCTGTTCTCTTTCATACTGTTAAAATGTAGGTAATACTGCCTAAAAATGTAGCTAAAGCAGCAATATTCAACCCGCGGGCTGCATTAGGCACACCGGACTATTCTGTGTAGCCCAGTCATGGCCCGTTTCGCTGAAAAATTTAGTTATTTAAGAACGACGCATTAAAAATTTAGCGAGAAATTCTATCAAATAAGTAATCTAATATAAAAATTTTACTATCGATATTGTGCTGGTACAAATTATGAGAACACTTTTTTATTCTTTTTGTAATTGTAATGGTTAGTGATAACAATTAACAGTGGGTGAGTGAAGATTAACGTCGCACTGTTCAGCTGCACGAGGGCTTTTGGCGACGGACCACGTAATTTTGAACCATGGCAAGTGACGTGGACGACACCTGAGCTGGCACCCCCTCTCCTAACTACGACACCACACCAACGGGAGGATGTTTCAGCTCTCGACAGATTTAGCGTGCATCGCTGCCCTACACGGCGGGTCTTTAGTGGTACTGGTCTCGAACTCGTGACAAAGCCAGCCACGATCCGATGCCTATACCACTCGGCTACCGTGGCCACACAATTAACAGTGGAGTAGCAACCATTGTATGGCTGAAACTGAGGATTAACTCTCGGCTTCTAAGTAAATAATAACTAAAGAATGTATGATGTTTCAAGACGATTAGGATCTTGACTATTTCATCGAGAAAAGCAAACATGGATCAACAATTTGTTTGATTTGTCGTGAAAATGTTATATTTAAAAAAACATAATTTTGCTTGTTCCTATATCACTAAGCACGAATTGATACAGACATTGTTAGTGATTCTCAAATGCTTCCGATATGTATAGCCTTTGTTAAATTTATTTATTTGTTCAGATATTTCTTTTCGTAAAATCGAAAAGTATTTGAAATAGAAATGCACAAACAAGCATTTTTTAAAGGCACAAGCACAGTCATACCGATTTCGGTCTGGAACTCAGTGAAAACCCTTTGCTACCCTCCTGCACTTGATAAATTAATATCTGGAATAAAAGTAAGTGAGGCTTTGTCAAAAGAAAAGACCAGAATACCAAAGAGCATGGCAGCTTTGTTTTTATGAGGGTAAAATGTAAACAAGGGGTTTGGGATCATGAATGAAAGGAAATTGAAATTACCCCATGACTGAATGAAAAAAATGCATAAAACCTATTTTTTGAGGGTTGATCTTGATAGAGTTTATTATAGTTTTTAAATAAATAAATAAATAATTATCGATTTTAATATTTTGATAAATTTTCCTGCATTTGAATTTTTTTTGATGTTTTACACCTCCCCTCCCCTCATTTAATCCTCATTTTGCGGCCCGTGTAATATAGTTATCATTTGTATGCGACCCGTTGGAAAATAAAATTAAGTATTCCTGAGTTAGAGCTACGAAATTTGTATACAAACTTAGAAAAGTCGCGCAAAATTTAAACGAAGTAATAAAATATAGATAGTTGGTTATTTTTAATTTAATGTGTCCCTTAAAATGTTTTAAAAATGATTGGGGATCAAATCGCACGAGACAGGAAAAATATTCATTGGGATTTTACTCTTGACAGATTAAATATCATAAAATTAAATCCTCAAAAATTAGCCAAATAAATTAATAAAATTGAAAAAAAAACATTGCAAATATAATTGCAGTAAATGTAATGAATAATCATGAAACACAAATGTAGCAATGTGTTTTGGTTATAAATGCATTTCAGAAAAAATTCAGTCTACATTAATTGCAATTCTTAAATAGGAAATTTAATTCTTCAACATTACTTTGAATAGGGATGTGATTTTATATATGTAGTGTATCATTTTAGAACAGTTATTTAATGATTACATGGCAGTGTCATTTAGACTCCTTTATGAGGTAATCATAAATATCAAATTAGAAGTGCTTTTTAAATACTTCTGAATTATACTGCGTCAGCCATTGAAGCCAAATCAGAATGACCCCATCTTATGAAATTTGGGGGTGATTTTCATAGTATGAAATTTCACTTTTCTTTTAATAATCAAAAATTTGTTATTTAACAAACGATTTTTTTAACTCAAAATCATGTTCATATTTCCCCTGATGTAAAGATACGTGGACCGAATTTCCTTGAAATGTCCTACAGGAACGCATTTCTTTTTTCATTGAGTACTTCCTTTACGACTCATTCTGCCAATAACGGAATAAAAATGATTGAAATTCAAAGTAAATTTAAATAGTTTGTGTAATTCAGAGTACCACACACACACACACACACACATACACACACACACACACGCACACGCACACACACACACATATATGTGTGTGTGTGTAATACAACTATTTTTTTCTGTTCTAATAATTTTTTGAAAACATTAATTGTCTGTTTTTTACAATTTTATGAACAGCGAACTGAAGCAAAGTATATATATATATATAAGCAGCGTATACTAAAGCAAAAATTTCTTCAAAAGTTTTAATTCTGCTAATTATTTCAGTATTTTTTATACATACGTAAAACAAAAATGTCTAATTTTTCTTTTAATGTAAAGCAGTGTTTCTCAAACTGTGGGGCGCGCCCCCCTGGGGGGGCGCGATAACCTTACGAGGGGGTCGCGAGCATATCGAAAATAAAAGATTTAAAAAATAATTAATTTACTGGAATGAATTAAAACAAAATACTTTCAGACATAATAAAAATGCACTTTTACTCTGATATAAGTTATAGGCGATATTAAATCATCAAAAAAAAATACTTCTTGAATACTTAATTAGCTATCTTTGATCCTATAACCAAGTAAAAAATATTTTATTTAATTTACTGTAATTCCATGATGAGAGAGTTTTTTATTAAGTTTTCTTTTTTAAAACTAACATTCTACTCTTTCAGAGAAAAACAGATCCCAGATCCAGAATCGAAAAAATTTAGGAACATAAAAAAATTCATCACTGTCATTATTTTTGAAATACTGCACATTATAGATGTAATTTGTTTGACCTTCTAAGTTATTGGTACAGTTAGTTATGACCCTTCTCTTATGTGTTTATTTCTCATTTAAGGAAGTTGTAAGTAATGTATTTCTCTGTTGCGCTTTTTTCCATGCAAAACAGTTTTATGATATTTGTAAAACCACGGAGAGCACACACTTTGATGGATTACTTGGCCAAGACTTAGACCAAGATGAGTATTTTCAAACATATAAAGCATAACAATTGTTTTTAGCAGTAACATACATATTATCATAATGAATACACTTTTTACCCGGAAGTGGTCGCGCGGGACACACAGATCACGAAATTGTTAATTCTGGCAAAACTGTTTATTTGTTACTAAAGAAAAATTGAAAAGTCCTTGAAAGTAGGTAAGTAAACTTTCTCTTAATTAAATTATTCTCTGGAATCATGATTTGTATCGTGTACAATAAAACAATTATTAAAAAAAAGGATTGGGGTGACTCAATAACCCCGCTCGCCCATATCGAGTGCGCGTCTGCTCCCAGGTTAAAACATGTTGAAGTCTTTTTGCTTTAAAAATATTAAAAATAGTACAATAATTCTTCATCGGAATTTTATATTATTGTTCATTATTTAACATCAATTATAAAAGATAATTCTGTGAGGCTTAAAATTAAAATTCGCTTAAAACTAATTATAATTTGAGCAATCATTTTAAAAAAAACATTTTACAATTTTGTAAACATTGTCGCGCACTTGGCATTACTCTTCTTACAATACAGCTATTATATCAATAATGTTTTATTTTCTTATAAATGAACTCTTGCAAAGAGCGGGGACTTCGGCCGGTATACTTTTAATGTATCAGTGCTGCACAGAGTATATTTTGTAACTAATTAATTAATACCAAATTAAGAACTAGTTTAATAAGTATTAACGACTTCCATGGGCTTGTCTTGCAAAGCAAAGTTTTTATAAGGAATGCTTATGATTAGAAATCGACCCTTTGAATTATTTTCCTTTATTTAGCAGATATCCATATTTTGTCTTCTAAGCAGTCGACGCATTTTGCAATATGTTCAATTTAAAAATTAGAGAACGGAAAAATAACATAATAATTATCCTATTACTTAATTAATTTATTTTTTTGCTTAAAAGAGTAGTATTCAAAATTTAATACTTATGTTATTAATGTGTATGGTTTATAATAAAGATCTCGTATTGTAGCTTTAGCGTCAAAGTGCATTATTATGGCTTTTAGTGCATTATTAATGTATAAGGGGGGCACGATAAAAATTATGATTGAAAAGGGGGGCGCCAGTATTGAAAGTTTGAGAAGCACTGATGTAAAGGCTTTCTCAGAGACATGTGGCTTTGGGCCTCTATGCAAAAGCATATCAAGGAACGTTATTTGCAGGAAAGAAAGTTGATTATTTTATAACTCTCGGAAAAAAAAATTGTTTGATGTAGTTTTGGTATTACTGTTATAATCAATAATATTTATATTAAATTATGTTTGTTGTAAAAGTATACTTTTTAGTTCTTTATTTAATGTCTAAGTCTAACTTAATGAATTATTACTAAACCTTAATTACTGAAACATGCTAATAATATGCCTACAAAACAATTTAATTAAATAAATAAGCATATTTTTCCATTATTATAAAAAAGTATTGAAAGCCCGCATTGCAACTGAGTGGTGTAGACTGACCTCTCTTATAGGGAGGAAGGGTAGAGGGGCTGCTGTCCACATGTAGATGAAACCCTCTAGGGGTAATCTCTACAGTAAAAATTTAATGTGTATTGATCTATGGGAGGGATTCGAACCTTCCTCCCCCCTCTTGTCTATGCCACTCTATCGCAACTTTATTTACTAAACTCTTCAGGTAGTAATCACCTTTAGGGTTTTACGACCCCAAAATTTCACAGTATTCTCGTCATTTCTCCTGTTGGGTTTAATGTCTTTAGGCAGCCTTTTCCACTCTATTCCTTTCACTCCAGTGGCCACGGTAGCCTAGTTGTCAAGGTAACCGACTCGTGGCCAGCGTGTCATGAGTTCGATCCGAGAACCGCTGAATATCCTCCGTGCAGGGTGGCGATGTACGTTAAATATGCCGAGGCTCGAACGGCATCCCCTTGGTATGGTGTGGAAGCTAGGAGAGAGGGGGTCAGCTCAGGTGTCGTCACGTCACTTGACCTTGGTTCAAAAGGACGAGGTCCGTCGCCAAAAGCCTTCGAGTAGCTGAACTAATCGACGTGAATATTCACTCATTCACTCGCTCCTTAAAATGGAGTAAATTCCCTCTTTTATATTCATAATGCCTAATCTAGATCACAAATGGAAGAGTGGTAGGAAAGGCCCCTTCTCCTCTCTCCCCTAAATTAGCGAGTACTTGATGCAGCTTCTGAATTCCCGCTGGTTGGTTGCAAGAGATGATGGTTTTACACCATTGAAACCAGCCCACCTTACCAACTCGATTTCAGAAAGCTCCATATACATTTTATAAAGGTGGCCGATCGAAGGCATGTAAAATTCTGCTTAATTATAACCGCATTAGGTCAGCTATTGTTTTAAACTGGAATTCGACAGCCCTTTTCAAACCCCACCATTGCATCCACAGATCCGAAGATTATAAAGACTTATCGCAGATCCTCCAACACACAATAAACGCACTTTCACAACAGGCGAAAAATTCTCCAGAATTCATACACAAATTCCACCCTCTCCCTTTGACACCCCCCTCCAGCAGACCCTATTTTCCACCCAACTGACCACATGGGTCTCGTTAATACCGTCTGAACTCTCTTCCCTTTTCAGAGGGTGCCTTATTAAGTCTTCCCGCGCCCAAGACAGGGAGACGTCCATATTAATGGGCCAGGCACAATGCTTCGCTTCATGGCCCAGCGCTGGGGCTTGGGTAGGCCGCCCTAAGACAATGGGGGTCGCAATTAGCAGGGCCCGTTGGGTGGACGCCTGCTTGCTCCGACTTCCCCGACGATCCGTTCTGCTTCAAAGTCTGCTGTAATTGGAGGGGCCGCTTTAATTAAGATGCCATGGCAGATTGATTAGCGATTTCGAGATAACGAAGGGGGCGTTGGGATTATATTGGAAAGAATTAATCGGCGGTTGGATTTTGAAAGTGATTTGATCTGAAAATATGAGTGCGTTTGGGATCAGGAAAAATTTTCCCGGATAGAATGGAATCGAATTTCGAGGAATCGAGAGCGCTGAATGGGAAAGTTTTGACCAATTTTAGCTTAAGGCTTTGTTTATGGCTGAACAAAGGAACCAATCTCGGAACGCATTTTCGCGTTATCCCGTTAAGGTATGTGGCGACCTTCGGAGCACTTTTTTTAAAACATATAAATTTTCAAGTAAATAAACACTTTTCTTTACTTGAAATGGAGCATAAAACTAGGAAATGAAGTACAATTTCCACAAAACTAAAAATAATTTTGAATATATTGGGAAATTTGATTGAAAAATTGCAGTTACGGCAAACCTTTTATTTTAAATTCTAAATATTCAAATAATATCTATACAGTACATAAATAGCATCATTATTTGTGTTCAGAGCTATAAGATTTGTAACACTTTTGAAAGTTTTCGAAATATGTAAATTTTTTACAAAAAAAAAAAAAAAAAAAGAAAAGAAAAAAAGACTAATGTTATTTTCTCACAAAAAGTGCAATAAATACATAAATACATACACAGAGATTAGATTATATTCCATACAACAGAAAGCTAAAAAAACATTTTCTGAAAATTTAAATTCAATATCTAAAAAGAAATCATGTAATGAGCTTTACCGTGAAGCAAAAAATTTAAAAACATTTTTTCTCAGAAAATGCATAAAGATTTTAAAACAGTATAAAAAATGTTCTACTCATTGTACAATTTCTAAACTCACCATATTTATAGGTCAAGATATCTTGAATTTGATGTTTAACTGATTCTGACTTTTTTTTTTAAACTTTTGCTGTTTTCTGGAGAGTTTTATAGACTATAACAGTTGTCGTTTTTTGTGAAATTTAGATAAAAAATTGCAGTCACACAAAATTGTATAATAAATGTATTCTAACATGTATACACAGTACGTGAATATCATCTTTATATGTGTTAAGGAATTAAAAGATTTGTTATACTTTTGAAAATTTTTTAAATATGCCAAATTTTATGCAAAAGCACGATTTTTGAAATAATTGATGATTTTTTTTTCATAAAATCATTACTTATATATGTATATACATACACTACAAATACACAAACATTAATAGAATATGTACACAGATATTAGATTTTGATTCATAACACAGATAGAACTAAATAAAACATGTCCTGAAAATTTCAATACAATATCTGAAAAATATTTTATGTAGGGATCTATTTCCGATTTTGTAAACTCCATTTACGGTTTACGAATTATGCTATAACTTCGCTTCTAAATATCGTAGAAACAAAAATAGAGTATTTTTGGAGTCTTAAATGTATAGGCTATATATATAATAAAAACATACAAGATATTTTGAAAATTTTCACCAAAACGGTGAATTCTGGGTAGTCACATATCTTAGGTATCCTAATACGTTTGGAACCGTGATTTTGCAAAAGCGTATAAATGGATAATATTTATGATATTTAGTGTCACTTAGATTATAAAATGTATATAAACTTGTTTTAAGAATAGTATTACAATAAAAAATTGTTTAAGTACAATATTTTGACAAAAAATGAACATTGAACGACCCATTTTCGTGAAAAATGCTTCTATTATAATAATACTTTGCCTGTATATAGCTCAGACCTCTGTACAGAGACTCAACTAGAACTTTTGAAATATATAATTTTGAAGTGGGTTTATCCATATCTTACGACAACAGAGGGGAGAAGTTTTAAGAAAAAGAATGCCGATAATTATTTTAATGGGTTGTAACTCTGAAAATGATGTCAATTTTTCAAAAATCACAGTTGAGCCTCTGTACATAGGTCTGAGATATATATATAGGCAAAATATTATTATAATAGAATCATTTTTCACAAAAGTAGAACGTTTTGAAAAAAGGTTACTCTATGTTAATTTTTTGCCGAAATATTGTATTTAGATATTTTTATTTTGTCAAAATGTGCTTAAAAGAATTTTATACATGTATTCTAATCTAAGTGACACTAAATATCATGAAAATTATCCATTTATGCGCTTTTTTAAAATCACGGTTCCGAACGTAGTTGGATACCTTAAGTGCCAACAGCGAAAATATACATCTCGCTAAAAAAGTGCATTAAATGCCCAGACGTATATATACGTCTTTTCGAAATGCGATCCTTTTCTACACCCTGCTACCATTAAAATGCAATAAATGAACCTTGACAGTGATTGCGAAGGATTTACTTATGTCAGAGAAAAATTTGATTATTTATGCGTGTTTGCCTTTTCTTTTCCCTCGTAGTACCCTGCACACGCGCACCTTTGTGATGAACGGCGAATAGCGTAGTTTTTATCCTGCAGTTGAGGGGTTAATGAATCTATGATTTCGCAGAAATTCATGATGGGTCTCATGCATTAGTTCAGTAGACTGTGCCTATGAAAAATAATTACGAAAATAAGTATTTCAAAATAAGCAAATCAATAAAGTAAAACCTTCTAATGCCTTCTGTAATGTGAAGAGAAAAAGCCATACATTAATATAATACAGGAGATGAAATCTGTAATACACTGGTGTACAAAATTAAAAGAATTTTTAGATTTCGATTATCTCCAGAACAACTAGAAAGATTTTAGTCATATGCATGCACTATACCAGGGGTGGCTAACCCAAATGACTTCGCGGGCCACTTCGGAATAATTTTACAATCCCGCGAGTCGCATGTAAAAATATATATGTTTATATTAGATTTGGATCCATTACAAATATTTGTTGGAGTGAGAATTTAAAACTGACTGATATATTATTATTGTTTTAATTGTTTTTCATGTATACAAACATAGATGATATAATAATAATAATGCAATGATCAAATAATGTTTAATTTATTTAATGAGTGAAATATCTGTTTCTTGACTCTTTCACTTAGTTTTTGCAAGTCGATCTGAATACATGTGTGTTTGCCTATCGTAATGGATGTTGCAGATTTTCATGCGTTAAGTTTGAGCACGATTTATGTGTGTGTTTGACAAATTTCAATTTCAATATATATATATATATATATATATATATATATATATATATATATATATATATATATATATATATATATATACATATATGTATATATATATACATATATATATATATATATATATATATATACATATATATATATATATATATATATATATATATATATATATATATATATTCGTAGTAAGAGAAGCAACGTGATAAAATAATAACAGTTAAGAGATTTACTTTTTACAACCCCCTCCAACTTTTTAATCAAAAATATTGTTTAAAATTGTCACATTTTGTAAAGTTGTGAAGAATCTCGCGGGTCGCAAAATTATTCCAGGCGTTCCGTGGGTTGAACTCCCCTGCACTATACGGATGAGATCTGGAGGTCTGATGCAACGTTGATAAACTTTCACTCATCTCATGATTTGTGATTAAAATTAAACCAAAGAAGAACTAATCCTTTTTCAACGAAGTTTTATTCTAATTATTACGGGGAGGCTAAAAGCAACTACATATTAATGCACAAAAACGAGGAAGATATTTAAGAAATTAAGGTTATTCAAAAGTATTACATCTTTTTTTTTAGAAACTAAAAGAAATGTTTTAAAATATTTTTAATAGTAGGATTAAAAATTTATAAAATATATTTGCTTTAAATAAAAATTATATTTAAGGGTTTTTCCAATCATGAAGTTTAAATGAAGTACTAATTTTGATTTGTCATTTTCCTCTCAATTGGAATGTTTGTAATCCTGTAATAAGCAAACAGACGATACTAGCCAAACGAGTTAAATTACATGGTTCAAAACACAAATATTACCCAACATAACATAAATAATACAAACACTAAATGTACTTGTAAGTTTCTTCCATGAATGTTGCCAATCACCCTTTTCGAATTTCACATTTGATTCAAATAGGCAGTTGCAAAACTCCCCAAATGAGCCTTCTTCATTAAGAAACATTCAATCAACTCAGTCGTCGAAGTGTCTTTGAGGCAAATGTAAATTACAGGCATCGGGAAGAGCTAATAGCCATCTTGTTTTTTTGGGTGCTTTAAGCGTCAATGTTATAACTAGATACATTACATATGCAAGGTTTCCTAAATTAAACTTATTTAACCTGTCAAAGCCAATCAAACAAGAATACTTTTTCGAATAAAAAAAATGGCGACTGGTGCAATTGGGATATCATTAAACTGTTTAAAGGTCGGTTTTTTCTTTATCTTGGTGTGGCAACAGCCTTGGGCAATCGTTTGAGTTTCCTCGCAGCATAAATAAATAAAAGACATGGCAGACATTTGAACGTATGTCTCCTCTCAGCAGCCTGATTGAGAATTGATATGTGTTATAATTACAATCTGCGAACCGACGGCGTAAATAAGGAAATTTCGTGACACTCTGAGAAATTAAATAATAAAGAAATCGTGATGGGGCGAGGGGGGAATAACAACCCTTGGCGAGAGTTCCTCCCCCCCTTTTTTTGATCTAGTAGGATGTCAATCATTTGCGGTGGTTTTAGGTACTCTTTTGGGGTTTTTTTTCTTGTGTCATGGCAAAATTGAAGTGTAATGTTTATTATAGATTGAGGAGAGAGGAGAAGCGTCGGGTTTTTTAAACTTTGTAACGGATGGTTTGTGATTTTAATCAAGGCCGAGGAAAATAATCTAATCACGAAAAGTATAACAACTATTTAATTAGACGTAATACAGTTATGTAAAATTAGAGATAAAAGATCTACAATATAAATTTTTAAAAATACAAAAGGATAGTGATATTTGTTAAAGCAATCAAATAATTAAGGTATTCGACTACTTGCGACAACTTTTTTTTAAAGAAAGAAGATATGTGGATTTTTTTGTGGTTTTTAGATTTATTTAATACATTTTTTAAGAGAAAAAAATGTTAAAATTAGGAAGAGAAAAACTATTATTACTAAAATGGGGAAAAATTGGTAAAAATTTACCAAGAATTGTATAAACAGAGCCCACTCTGTACAGAAAGTTTGAGAGCAAATTCTCAATTTTGATGCGTTACTTTGTTATTCATTTTTGCAATGACCTTCAGGATAAAAAATATTTCAATTTTTACAAAAACTGGAACACTTTATCTTAGATATTATAATGAAATTGCATAAAAAAAGGGATTATATTCACATAAAGGATTGTATATTTTGTGATAAAACAGTAATTGATCAATCTGAAGATTAAAGCGCTTTTATTATATAGAAGATACTCAAAAAATTTCAGTTAATTATTTTCAAAACTGTTTAAGCAATCGCTGTCCGCGTTTCAACATTTTCTAAGCATATTTCGAGTAAAACCATTTTAAAGTCTGACGTCTTGCTTAAAGTAGTGGCATCTGCTTTTACTAAAACACTTGTTGTTAATGTTCTAGTGAGTGGGAAAAAAACGGAATATTTATAAAGCCTATAAAATAAAGGCTTATAAAATAAAATTATTAAAAAAAATGTCAATTATTGACAAAATTCGCGATTTTAGGGCAGTCGAATACCTTAAGTGAAATCTGTTAAAGTAAAAATTATGTTCAGCTATACAAAAAGTAATTTTTTCTCCCATTAGCATAAAGAATGCCCATTTTTAATCTCTGTAATGAAGAAAAGCAATTACTATCAAGGAGAAAAGTCATTAAAAATTTCTTACAAAAAAGTTCAAAGTACTAAAGTACAAAAGTTCTGATGCAATTAAAAAGGAGTAAAAAAATCTTTATTGTGATCAAAAATATTGAAAAAATTATTTTAAATTTAACTAGCCTTTAAATTTAACACACATTAAACCTTTTATTCAAAATGATCACCTTTTGATTCTACACAAGTTTTAAGTCTCTTTGGCCACGCATCCATCGCCGTTTTCCTTAAAGAACATTTATATAAGGGGACGGCTCCCTAAAAATGATCTAAATATAGTTTTTTTGTATTTTTATTTGGTATATTCGTTACATTATTATCTTTCAATTGGTATATCACTTTTGTATGCCTGGAAATTAGAAGTTCGAAAAAATTTCAATTGAAAAATGTAAGCAAACAAATTCGAAAATTTCACTCCCCCCCTTTTTTAGATAAAAAAGCAAAAAAAAAAAAAAAGCTTTTTGATAAGAAAAAAGTCATTTTAAAAAGGGAAAAAGTAACTAAAAACAAGTAATAAATATATATATATATAAAAAAGTCAATTTCCCTACTTAAATCAACAAAGAGAGAAACATTTTGTTTTAGCTACTTTTTATTAAATAGTTACAATTAACAAAAATATGTATATACATACACAGAATCACACAACATTAAGTGGTAATTAATTTTTATTAATTATCATTGAAGTATCGTACTGTCATCCAAAACAATCGTGTATAGAAAATTTCAGTTATTCTGAATGCTTTATGACGTGAGAAAAAAAAGTCTTGACCCAAGTCGCTAAAGATGAAACCAACGTGTATACCGGTTGGTGCGACTCATTTCTGACCCCTTAATATGACGGAATAATTACTAGGTCTTAGTGAAGACGGTCATCCCAAAATGTCTTGGTGGTCTACCGATCGATCGCGATCGACTTAATGCCCACCCCGGCCTTACATCATAACTCCTAAACTCCAAGCAATTCCCTTTAATACTTTCACTACGGGGGCGTCATGTATGCACCAGTTTCGAAACCTTTATAGGGAAGGGGGTAGACCGTTCAATGGAAGTTTCCGTGGAGGCAACCCGTCTAGTAGAGCAAGTAGGAACCACGATTCATCTGTGCATCCCTCGGACTGCCGGTGACAGTTGGGGAGTATGCATGTGTGGCACACCCGTCTCTAAAATGTTTTCCGTTGATCAGTTCATCGTCGGGAAAAAGTTAAGTACTCGAGAAATATTCAAGCTGACAATTATGATCGCGAATAGTGTAGTCGTAAGGGGCTGTATTCTAGTGGTTTGTAGGGGCTACGGAGGCCTAGTGGTTATGGCCCCGCATTCTGGTTCCTGGTGCCAATGAAGACCCACCGTGTAGTTGTAGACGATGCACGTTATTTCTGTCGAGGCTCAAAGTCCTTCCGTTGGCTTAATGGGGAAGCTTGAAAAGGGTGGCCAGTTGAGGTGACATCCTCGTCTCTTGACCATGGTTCAAAATGACGAGCTCCACCACCAATAGCCCTCGTGTAGCTTCTTAGTGCCATGTTAATAAACACTCATAGTATAGTGGTTAGCGACGCTGACTGCTGTGCCGTAGGGCCTGGGTTTGTGAATCCCGGAGGAGATATAGATCTTTGTTAATGTATAGTGCCTTCGCGGCACGGGGGTACTCTACACATCCGTCGATCCATAAGTCCTCTCATGAGGTGGGTGACTGGAGATGAGAAGTGGGAGGCCCTTGACCCTCCTCCAAGGTGTTCTCCCAGAAAATTGCAGTGGAACCGAGATAAATCGTACTGCCACATGTATGGTGTTCGAGGCTACGGCCAACGACAGGCGTACCTCTAGCTCCTTTACCATGATGAATTTCGTGGGCCTCGATCTGACTAAGTGAGGCAGGTGGCATTAGCAACAACAGCAACACTATTATTTTGTTATACTAACTTATCAATGACGCGAGGAAGGGAGAGGAAGGAAATCGAATGCATGACCTGTAAACCATTTTTCTGAAATATCTATACATCTAATAACTGGTTACGAATTAATTTTGCAACATAAACTGAAAATTGTCCAAATGTTCTAAGATTACAAAAAAGAGGTTTCTATAACTATAAAACTACTTTAGGGGAGCTAATTAATACTTTTAAACATAGCTTAAATCTCGTGGAGTCGTTACCAAGAATTCATTCAACCCGAATGAGAATTACAAAAGTTATCAAGGGCGTCTTACCCCTCTTTCCCTCTCCCCGATAACTATACACGTGACTTTTAGGGTATGGAGTATTATTCTTGGAAGTCTAATTAATTCAGGATCGACTGAAGATGCAATTATCTGAAATATTCTAATCGTACTTCATCACCTCCTGTAATGAAAGGCGTCCCAATCGTCTGAGCAGTTCGCCCTATCATCGAGAAATGGGATTATAAACGTCTCCCGACTGAAAAGAACTATCAAAGGGTTGTGAGCTGCTTCTTTTTTTATTTAATAGAATGATACGAGTTCTAATTAAGCTGTCAATGAATCGTCAAAAGAGGGGTCTTGAAAGATTCGGGTCGATATTACAATCGAATGGATGGATGTGGAAAGGGAGAGGGTCGAAGGGAAAAAAATTGTGCATGATTTTGTATCGCCGTTTTATGTTAACACGTGTAGAATTAATACTTTTTATTTAAAAAAAACCCGCAATTTTTTATTTGTTGTAAAATAGAAAAAAAAATCGATACAAATTCAACAGATTTTTTTTTTTTGCTTATTTTCTCGCATTTTACATACTCTTGGAAGATAGTCCTTAAAATATACATTTACTTTAGGACAGTGTTGAGAAAACTACTTCCAGGGGGATCCATGTGATCTCCTTGAAGACGCTGTCCGTCTTCTAAATAATTTGAGTTAAAAATTTCGGTTTTAATCTTTAAAAACATTTTATCTGAGGGAGCGTTCCACTTACCGTAAAATTCGGTGTATAGCACGCACTTTGAACCCAAGAAATAAGATCGAAACTTAAGGGTGTACGTTATACACTGGGTATAAAAACGATAGATTTGAAAATAACAAAAGAGATGTACATAAAAAAAAATTTACTTCAACATGCATCGAAACACAGATTATTTAAATGAACTACTTGCCTTATGAACTAAAAGAGTTGCATTTCTAAAAGTATGCTATTTTTTCAAAAATCTGAGATAATAACTGTGATACGTTGTGGTAAAATGTATAATGTTGTTGTAGTTTCCCCAACAGACGTATTCTTAAGTACAGCACTTTTATTTAATATAAACATGTAAATTTTAAAATTAAAGGACCCACGCGGGTAATGTTTCAAAATGGCCTCCGACCTAACGCGCCGGTGCCGAGAAACTCTCTTCTTATACAAAAAACAACAACACATTCTTACCGGAGGGGAGCACAGTGCGCCTCCTGGTGGAGGGAGGGAACACTACAATAATTCTTATATATGACTTCAAAACATGAAAGCAGTGTATACTAATATTTGAGATTTCTTCGTTAGAAAGGGGATTTGCGTTATATACGGCGAATATACCTAAAAATTTTAAAAAAATGAGCTTGAAAGTATAGGTGAACGTTGCGCACCGTTGCTCGTTATACGCCGGATTTTATGGTACATATAATAATAAATATAAGGAAATTAATTCTAGCTTCGAAATTTGGTAGCAAAAGCCGACACTAGATGGTGTCACCATAAAATGGCTCTCAAATTTGGGGACTTGCCGTGTCTGCAAAGGCAGCCAAAATGGGGGAAAAAAGTAACAATATCCTACATGACTCAGAAACGCGAAAACGAAAACCACAAGTACAATAAACTTATTTCTAAAAGAGTCAACTAACGAAAATGGAAAACTACTGCTTTTCAAAACTGTCACTAATTTTGTGTAGTGAAGTAGGATTAACCTTGCTTTATGGGATCCCAACCTTCCCCTTCAGCTCAGAATTTATACTTAAAAGTGCAAGAAAAAATTGGAGAAACCACGAGGGGAAAACAACTAGGCCAAGAATTTGCACGTGTAATTTTTGTGCGGGTCTATATATATGTATCAGTATGAAACAGTTGGCGGAGATGGTAAAGCTTTCTTTACCGATAATCATATCTATATAGTTGTGAATAGAGTTGTATTGATAAAGCATTCTTTTGTTAAATGGTGATCCTATATATATATATATTGCACATTTAAACATCAAACACAAATATGGACGACACTTAAATCCAACACAAACCAATTCAACCAATACAATTCCTTAAGTTTGTATTTGAGTCCAAAATCTGGAAATGACTATTTTATTGTTCAGATTCAGTGAGGGCTATGCGTTTTTACGTAAGTTGCCTTTTTCTTGTAATGGATTTAGAAGTTCTATCCATTATTTTGAAAAGGATTTTCCTTAGTATTATTAACAGAAAGGGGAAAGGTGTTGGCTGACCAGAAAACATGTTAAGCCCCACTTTTATATAAATTATTTTATATATGAGAGCTGTCCTAAGTCAGAAATGTTTATAACAGAGCAACATCTATATATATATATATATATATATATATATATATATATATATATATATAAAATTTTTAAATTCTAATATTTTTATAACTTATATAACACATTTTCTAAATGATAATATCAGTTTTATATTTCAGTTTCTGCTTTTGTATGTTTCATATTTGGTGTTCTAATGATTCATGTTTCTATATTAGAGAATATTAACTATATATTCAGTATATATTCATTCAACATCATGAAATACCATGCGCAGTTGGCAGGTAACTGCTAGAGATTCTAAGTTTTAGTTTAGCTTTACTCTAATATCGTGCGAAAACTCTTCAAATTTCTCTTATTTTATTAATAAAATATTTTTATTTTAATATTGTTTGTAAGCTCAATCAATGAGACGTGTTTATAAGTTGTTGCTATCATTCAAAGCATAATAATGACTCTAACTTTTAAACTGATAATAACAAAATGTGAGCACTTTTTTTCAAAGAGGCGCCTCTTTTATAAAATTAACAATTAATTTATTTTCCCTTTAAGAGACAGAGAAAGGGAAAGATTACATTTTATAATCCCTCTTCATCATATCCGAATTTCAACGCAGACGAAAAATAATACCATCGCGTGTGTTCGAGGACAGTCAACAAAGACCCTCCAAAACATAATTTTCCCGCCAAAACTCCACTCCGGAGAGAACTGAACACTCGACAACAATAATCGGTTTTCTCTACTCTCATTACAACACACTGCGAAAACACACCAAGAGGAACACTGAGCGAAAAGTCGCCTGCGTGAAACGGGTTAGGGGGTGGAAAAAGGGATGGGGGCGTTCTATCCAGTTTCAGATTAAACAACTCTGTATGGAAATGCTCTCCTTTTAAACTCGCCAGATTTAGTCCCTTTATCGGCTTATAGCAAAGGGACCAAGGGATCTTCGCCGTTGGGGATTGAGCGGGGGTGTTATTAGGGGTTTGCGAGGGGGTGTTCCAGCTTAAGAGGGCGTGTCGAATCCGGCCGCTTTTCATTAGGGTTCGCTATCTTTAAATTTGCACGATTTTCTTGTCGGGGAGATTTGCACACCTGCCTTACGCTCTTCTGTCTCTTTTCATTACTGTTTTCCACATCAGGGAAAGATACCAGGGTGGCGACTTTATCTTTATGTAGGGCTTCTTTTTTTAGTGTTGCCATTCTTGCTGTGTAAAAATTACTACCATCTAGATAGTTAGTGTTGTTGAGAGTACTTTGCCACACACACATATGGCATTTATGCCAATTAAATTAATTAGTTATCTTAATTATTATCTTTTTATTCAAGGTCCATCTGAATTAAGTTGACCAGGCTGGATTGTTTAAAAAAAAGTTGCCGAATTCTTTTTATTTTTTTGTGGTTTGAATATTTGCATCGGAAAAGGTTCACATTTGGAAAAGAACTCACCACTTTCAAAGACCAATAATTCAGTTTAATTAATTACTTCAGCGCTTCTGAAATTTTCAATATTTGTGATTCAATTTACATCGCCTTCCTTCCATCTTGGAAGTTAGTGTTGTTGAGAATATTTAACCCCCCTCTTCCCCTACACACAAATATGGTATTTATGCCGATTAAATTAATTATCTTAATTATTATCTTTCTATTCAAGGTCCATCTGAATTCAGTTGAGTGGCCGCGGTAGCCAAGTGGTATAGGTATTGGATCATGGCTTGCCTTGTCACGAGTTCGAGCCCAGTACCAATAAAGACCCGCCGTGTAGAGCAGCGATGCACGTTAAATCTGCCGAGAGCTGAAACGTCCTCCCGTTGGTGTGGTGTGGTAGTTAGGAGAGGGGGGTTCCAGCTCAGGTGTCGTCCATGTCACTTTACCATGGTTGAAAATTACGTAGTCCGTCGCCAAAAGACCTCGTGTAGCTGAACATTGCAACGAAAATATTCAATCAATCTGAATTAAGTTAACCAGGCTGGAGTAATTAGGAAAAAAATTTTCCGATTTCTTTTTATTTTTTGTAGTTTGAATATTTGCATCGGAAAAAGTTCACATTTGGAAAAGAACTCACCACTTTCAAAGACCAATAATTCGGTTTAATTAATTACTTCAGTGCTTCTAAAACTTTCAATATTTGTGACCCAATTTTCAATAATTTTCATCATCCCCTCCCCCTCGTACGATAGCAAAGTATTGAATGCAAAAATAACGTACTTCGATGCTAAAGCTACAATAAGACTTTAATTATAAAAAGTTTAAAATTTTGTAGTTCTCCGAAGAACAAATCTTCATGGATTTCATGTCAAGTGGACGAAATAAAAAGGCAATTTTGCAATACATCACTCTTTGAATTTTGGGCAGCGGTGGTTGATGAATTTTCTATATTGAAAGCAAAAGCACATTTCGTATACTATTACCGTGCTATATACTTCTTATACCATATATTACCATGCTACCTTTGTGAAACCTGATTTTTTGCGGTGGATGTTTTCAAGACAAAAAATCAATCTCAGCTAAATGTAGAATATTTAGAGTGTTAATTTCTAATAATAAACCTTCCTTTGTAGGACTTTGCTCTGCAAGACAAGCCCATGGGTGTCACTAATAATTATGAATCTGGTACTTAATTAAGTATTGATAAATTAATTATCAAATATATTGTGCATAACTCATACATTAATTATATTATATTAGTGCAAATGTCTGTTTCATTTTGTATGATATCAGAAGGTATTTTGTTTTGCTTCCTTTTAGTATATATTAATAACTTTTAAAAATACATTTTTATTTTCGACATGCTTGCCCCCCCCTCCCCCATATAAGATTATCACGTCCAACTAAGGGAGCGTGTTTCACAGTTTGAGATTCGCTACTTTATTTCTTTCAATTTTAATGACTAACATATTTCTAAGCGCCAGTCTCATTTTCTTTTCGTTAGTTAAGACGATCGAACCCTGTGTTTAGATTGACTTATCTGAGATTCCTAGAAAATGGATATTTCGACAGTTTAAACGTGCCTTACTCAACGACTGTCTGGTGTCAGGTTTTCAGTAAGACTACCTACACAATTTCTGTTTCATTTTATTGCAGCAGCATTTTAACATCTCCTTTGTAACTACCTAGCTTAGAAAATGTCGGGGTTCTTTTCTTTTTAATTATAGACAATTCACGTAGTATAGGCACAATCTTGTACAAAATAGTGTTGTTGTTGTTGACGTGTGTTTTTTATCCTGGGAAATATGAAATACAAGTGAAGAACAGAAATCAACAGAAGAATATACACATTTATTACAGATGATGATACCAGCATATAAAAAGAAGGGATGTGCTGCTTTTCTTTTCGAGACGGGAATCCATTACTGGTGAAAGACCGACTTCCTTCCCGAAGAAGGTACAACATGTCTTACTCAGGACTCGAACCCACTCGGTTACAAGCCGAGGGTCCTAGCCACCATACTGGCTGGGCGACACAAAATACTGTTATTTCCCATTATATGCTGATCCTTGTATAAGCCGACAATGTGTTTTTGCATCAAAATTTATCCAAAAGGCGAAACCCATATATAGCTGAATTAAAAAAATTTATTCCTGTAATTTTTTCAAACATGTCACTATAGAAGCGAAAAAATTGCCAAGTTGGTAAAACCAATGGAATGCTTTCCAATGAATTTGAACTGAACTGAACTCATTGGCGCAACAGTCCATTAGGACCAAGGCTGTTTCGGTCAGGTAATCAGTCTGACGCGATATCCCCATTGTCCAATTTCCAAGCAAGCTTGGTATTCATTTATCGACTCAATAAAGGGATGAAAGGTTGAGTTCCAATGGAATTAAAAAAAAGTTAAAATAGTCAACGAAGTTATTTTTATATCTGATAACCGTATTGGAAGCTAACCCATTTTTTTTAAAGTTCATTTGCTATCTTGACAATATCTTAAGTCATAATTTCTGGGCAATTTTTTTGTTTGTTTGGAAAATGAGTGAGAAGAGAAATTTGTACGGCATGGGATCTTCGAATTGCTTTCTGCCCAGGAGGAAACACTCGCTGCATTTTGATGAGATGCATTCAGGTACCCAATGAGTGAATGCAAATCGAGCTAATTGTAAACTCTGACTTAGGACTTCAGTGACATTTTAATTCTTTTAGAAGGAAAGCTCCATTCAAAGCCTCCAAAGAGTTAACAGATTAAAAACACTTGTACAATGAAAATAAAAAATATTAAAAAAACCGTTTTCCTTACATTAACTTTTTTCTGATTAGCTAGGAACACCTTAAGGCATGGGCTAACAGGGACCGGGCCCAGGGCCTCTTGTTCTCGAATCAGCCTTAATAAGAAAGTGATTAGAATAATTTTAATGGTTAAAGTTTTTTTTTCCGGAGGTTGCTTTCTCCAAAAATCTTGTAATTTCGGACGATATGTCAACTGGATGCATGGGATGAACGTCGTTCATGAAAAGGATTAGGTCTACCACCTTCATCATTCCTTTTGCCAAAAGGTGCATTGGGTCGAACCGGTTTGCGCGATTTGTAAGTCATACATACAGAGTGTTTTTTCCAGGTATAGAAGTTTAAGTTGGCATTACTTTCCAAGATGGCGACCGATTTAACAGCTGTCAAGTGATTTATTCTCAGTTTGGTTTGGCAATTCATCATGAATAGACTCACGCCTGAACAACGCTTTCAAATTGTGCAATTTTATTTCGAAAATAATGGTCAATTTTCATAAGCGAATTTTGTTTAGCGATGAAGCGCACTTCTGGTTGAATGACTACGTCAACAAACATACTGCCGCATTTGGAGTGAAGCTAATCCACAAGTGTATGTCGAAACACCGTTGCATACAGAAAAACTGACTGTTTGGTGCGCTTTATGGGCAGGTGGAATCATTGGTCCGTACTTCTTCAAAAACGATGAAGGCCACAACGTTACAGTCAATGGTCATCGGTATAGAGCCATGATTACTAACTTTTTCATTCCTGAATTGAACAATCATGATGTCCAGGAGCTGTGGTTCCAACAAGACGGCGCAACATGTCACACAGCTCGTGCCACAATCGATTTATTGAAAGACACGTTTGGTGACCGCCTAATTTCACGTTTTGGACCTGTGAATTGGCCTCCGAGATCTTGTGATTTAACCCCGCTAGACTATTTTTTGTGGGGCTATGTAAAGTCATTGGTTTATGCGGATAAGCCACAAATGCTTGACCATTTGGAAGACAACATTCGCCATGTTATTGCCGATATACGGCCACAAATGTTGGGAAAAGTCATCGAAAATTGGGACGTCCAGATTGGACTACATCCGAGCCAGCCGTGGCAGTCCTATGCCAGAAATCATATTTAAAATGTAATGCCACAAGACTATCTTTTGAATAAAAAAAATTCATGTCAATCGAATTATACATCGTTGTTTTATTGCAATTTAAAGTTCTTTACCTCTCAAAAAACACCCTTTATTTATTTATTTCGGGTTATTTTTTGTGCGAGTATTTGACAATGTAACCTACGTACTACCTGCTTTAAAGGGCCATATATAGGGGCCCAGGGCCTACTTTTGAATAGTGACCCATGATTTCAAGAAGCATTATGACATCCCTGAGATTAGCGGATTTACGTATATAAATAGACCTTCTTAATTTCACCTTAAAAATGTTCGAAGAATTCTTGGCTTACACTCGAAAATATACAATGCTAAAAAAGAATACAAATATAAAAATATTTAAAAGCCGCATAAGAGTTTCAAAATCTGGAATAATAATCAATCAATAATTTTAACCACGAAGAATTTTAAAAGTAACTAATGACAGCTTATGAATTTACTAGTCTTTTGAGTAAAATTGAATCAAATAACTGTGAACAAATTAATATAATCAGAATTGTTATTGTACCTCGAAAGCATTTTAGTTTATACTTTTATATTTTACTTTCGGGTACACAAATACCAAACAATAAAAAAAATGTTTAAATCTTTTAATTCTTATAAAGACTGATGTGTTTTCTTCTTTTTTTAGTATTTTTCAATTTTTAACACATTACTGCACAATATTCTCTTTTCCTCTTTTTATCAAAACCTTTTGGAAACAATGAAAGAAAGGGATCTTTTCAAGTCTCTTCATTTCACTACAATTCAATTTAATTTTTTTCCCTCCCAAAAATCGTTTGGCGACTCGCATGTTCGTACACCGGCAACCCTTTTCAATGAACATGGAAGAGCCCTAGGGACAGGAACGAGATGAAAAGGGGAGGGGGATGTTCTAGAAGTGCTCACCTCTTGCATTTCGCTGACAGCGGCACTCCAGTAGCTAAAGTGCTTGGATATCGTCTGCGCACTGCATCTCTCCAAAAATCCTCTCTCCCTCTGTCCCCTCCCTTTTAAACCCTCAATACACTTGTTCTAAAAGGAACGCAAAACGATACAACATGCAGTGATAGAAATGGAAGGGTTTTGGAGATGATAAAAATGCTTCTTTATGTATATTTATCGCCTGCCAGATAAAGACACCGGAGCATGTATGGAACACTGTTCGAATTTGTTGGTTTCCAATTAAACATCTGCGCCAGGCGAAAATGTTTCGAAAGTTAAATTCGTCTGCTTAAACAGAAAACCACTTACTTTCATCTGTAAACAGGGAAACATTGCCCATATTTGAGTAAAATGTTGTTTTGGCTTTGTCGTTTGGTAGTATTTAGAATAAAGTTATATATATATATATATATATATATATATATATATATATATATATATTTGTTAAATATAGAGATTATTTAGGCCGTTGGTATTATTCAATGTGTATTACTTTTACATTTATTACCATATTATTATTCATACAAAAGAGTTTTTGGGATTCAAATCTTGTTAGTTTGTAAACTCTTCAATGTTGCATAAGTTAAGGTATCCGACTACGTTCAGAACCGTGATTTTCAAAAGCGCGCATAAATGGATAATTTTCATGATATTTAGTATCACTTAGATTAGAATATATGCATAACATTGTTTTAAGGACATTTTGACAAAAAATTTATTTAAATACAATATTTTGGCAAAAAATTAACTTAGAATAATATCTTTTTTTCCAAATGTTCTCCTTTTGTGAAAAATGCTTCTATTAGAATAATATTTTGCCTGTATATAGCTCAGACCTCCACTCAGAGGCTCAACTAGATTTTTTGAAATATATAACTTAGAAGTGGATTTATTCATATTTTACGACAACAGATGGGAGCAATTTTAAGAAAAAAACGCCAATAATTATTTCAATGGGTGGTAACTCTAAAAATAATGTGAATTTTTCAAAAATTCTAGCTGAGCCTCTGTAGAGAGGTCTAAGCAATATACAGGAAAAATATTATTTTAATAGAACCATTTTTCACGAAAGGAGAACATTTGAAAAAAAAAAGATTATTCTAAGTTAATTTTTTGCCAAAATATTATACTTCAATAAAAAGTTTTTGTCAAAATGTCCTTAAAACAATTTTATGCATGTATTCTAATCTGAGTGACACTAAATATCATGAAAATTATCCATTAATGCTCTTTTTTAAAATCACGGTTCCGAACGTAGCCGGATATCTTAAGTTGGCTTGATATTTTTTTTCTGTGTGGCAATGCAATATTCCTCGTCAAATTTAACCCCCTATCTCTACTATTGCAGACATGAAAATAAATAAAAAGTTGTTAAGTAATAAAAACATGAAAGTGGATCAAATCAATTCTATTTTTTAGCATGTTTATTTTATTTATTGAAAATTTTTCAGTATTTATTTCAAATCAAAAGATTAATTGTTCTTAAGATAAATTGCAAAAAAATATGCAAATTCTCTTAACCCGGGATCACTCGCACCTATTTTTGCTACCGTGGTTACTCGCGGGGTGTAGAGAACACCCCAAACTTTTAACACTTGTATTTAAATATGAAAAAAATTAAGTCGATTATGATACATATTTATAAAGTACAAGATGTTGTTTGTATTATACAAATGCAATTATTAAATTTATTGCATACAAAAAAGACTAACATTAATTTAAACTAAACCTGCAAAATTTTGATCTTAAAATGCATAATTTTATATTTTTTCATAAACCACAAGTAAAACGTATATACGACTAATAAACATACTTTATAATTAATAATAAGGATAGTAGAAAGTAGAAAAATAATATTTTAATCATTTTCCAACACATTCAGAGCTGACTGTATTCATATGCTCAACTGCTCGCCAGTTCTCAGCACCCCAGATAAATTTTAAAGATCGTTACGTTCCAATCGTCTGAGTAACAGTAATTGCATCATACCTGAAGGTTCAATGACCTAGAATGTGCAGCTACTTAAAAAATCGTGGTTCTGCGCATTCTTTTTGGAATCTTAGGAGGCTTTTCTTGTTGATGGGGTTTAAAGAACACCCCACGCGAGTGATCGCACGTTAATTTATTTAATCAGTGTATATAATAATTTCCTTTAAAAGTATTCTGCCATATAAAATAAACCTGCCATAAAAATAATAATCTCATTAATATATTCTGTATTAAATTAGAAACTAAATCAAAAGCCACGAAACTATTCAAAATATTCGAGAAGTCAAAAGTCATACAATAATTCCAATAAAATCATTTAGTATTAAATTACAGACAAAGTCAAAGACTGTATTATAAATTTATTTAAAGATAATTTCAACTATACTAAATAATAATAGTAAAAAAAAGGGAGAGCAATTCTTTTTAGTAATATCTGATAGTAAAAATAAAAAGTCTAAATCCCACATCATAAGTCCATATAAATTATTTGTACTAAATACAAACAAAAGCAAAAATATCATCACAGTTATTTAAAAAACATTCCATATTAAACTATAATAAAAAATAAGGACTTTGTATTAATTTTACTTAAGTATTTTGTAATAAACGATATTCAGTATTAAATGATAAAAGACTATGCTCTAAATATATTGAACACTATTTTGTATTACGCAATGAAGTCCAAATGATGTAACAATTCCATTTAAAAATGTACTGTATAAACAAAAAGCAAAGACAAAAATCAAGTAATAACTTCGTTTAAAAATGTATCGTGTTAAACTATAAGCAAAAAGAAAAATCAAGCAATAATTCCACTAAAAATGTGTCGTGTTACACAATAAGCAAAGTGAAAGATCAAGTCATAACTTCATTTAAAATTGTGGCTACGGTAGACTAGTGTTTATAATCACAGTCTCATGACCAGTGTGTCGCGGGTTCGAGTACTGGTGCTACTAAAAGCCACTATCGATTCCCGTTAAATTAGTCCCGTCTCAATGTCCTCAAGTTGGTGTGGTGTGGTAGGAGAAGCTCTCTTGATCACTCATCACTTGATCGAGGCTCAAAATTTTAAAGTACCTTCTATGTTAAAAACCCTCATGTTGGTAAAAAGTGCGACGTTAATGCTCCCAATTAGAATAACCCGTGGTGTAGAGTCGACTGATGCACATTAAAATCTGTCGTGTTCAAAGTACTTCCATTGACGTGGTGTGGTAGTTTGGAGAGGGATACCAGCTCGGGTGTCGTCCTCTTCACTTGACCGAGACTCAGAATTACGATGTCCATCACCAAGAGCCCTCGTGTTGTTTTATGTGCGACGTTAAGATAGTTCTCACTCATTCCTTTTATTAATGTGTCGTGGTGAACTATAAGCAAAGAATAAAAATCAAGTAATATTTCCACTACAAATATTTCATACTAAACTCAGAGCAAAAACAACAAAATGTACTCAAATTGTATTTTGAATTATATAAACTATAAAAAAACAAAAACCCCGTCGAGGAAACATTCGGTATTAAATATGATCCAAAATCGTGCAATGGTTCCATCCGCAATACAGAATCCGGTTTGAATGCTCGACAATTTCTTCTTGAAAGGGGGCTTTCTCAACATACACCCCTTTCGCAGGGAGAAGACGATTTCGTTTATCCTTCTGCAAGCAATGAATAAGAGCTTCCCCAGTGAAAGGGGTAGAGAACTGCATGGAAAGTAGCATGTCTCATCTTTCAATTGGCGGGGTAGCCCGGAGAAAGCTGGCCACTTAGCAGACGATTCCAGGGCCGGATTGAAGTGGATTAAGGCCTCCTAATGGCTTTGCATAGATCAGCATTAGCACGGCGGGAATAGGAATGACCTTATTATAATATAGAGGAGAAATTGAAATGGCCTGTTCCTTCAGAAAGAGGAAATGGCCCGGACACGGTCCCCGGAATCCGTTTTATGATTGGGATCGGATTTGAATTTCAACGAATTTGTCAACCCCAATCGATGCGTCTGACACGAGCCCTGATTCCATTTTCGCACCGGGGAGTTTCTTCGATTCTTCTCCTTGGGGGGGATGTGAGAAAACGGTGACGTCGAAATAACTTTCTTCTCTCCAGTTTTGCAGTAGAAAGTGTTCTTCAACTAAGCCTTGCTTAAAAGAAACATGTTTTCTGTAACTCAGGGTACAGTTATAGTTAGTTTTCTTTTCTGTCCTTGCTTGATTTTATTTTACTGGCAGCTATCCTTTTATGTTTTCCCTTTCAGCCCTAGGGGTGGGGGGGAGCGCCATTCTAGTGGTTATGGTAAGAGTTGTGGGAGGTGTTTCTATGGGAACCAGTTTGAGGGGGGCACTGAAGATCCGTCGTGTAAAGAGGACTAATGCACGTTGATCTGTTGAGCTCGAAATCGTCCCAGCCGCAGTAGCCTAGTGGTCAAGGTAACGGACTCGTGGTGGCGTGTCATGAGTTCAAGCCTGGTACCACTGAAGACTTGTCATGCAGAGGGGTCCAATGCACGTTAAATATGTCGAGGCTCAAACAACCTCCCATTGGTGTGGTGTGGAAGTTAGGAGAAGGGATGCCAGTTGGGGTGTCATCCTCATCACTTGACCATGGTTCAGAATGACGAGGTCCGTCGCCAAAAGTCCTCGAGTGGCTGAATAGTGCGACATCAATCTATTCACTCACTGTCTTCTCGTTTAAGGGGTTGCAAGATGAGGTGTTGTTTTCGTCACCTGTGACCGTGGCTCAAAATTACTATTTATACTCTCAATACTCTCTATGTCAACAGCCTTCGTGCAGATTTATAGTGTGAATAAATATAAATTTCATCAAAAAGAATTTTCACGCTTAAACTTGGTTAAAGTAAACTTTTCTTTTTATTATTAAAATATTTCATTTTAGAATAATCTGTAAATATATTCTACAATGTTTAGAATAATATTTATAGTATAATATAGCACAAACAAAACTATATTCACTTTGGAGAAATAAACAATATCATTGACACTGCTTTTTTCGTTGAGAAATAACATGTTTTTTGAAATCATTATCATTTATTTTTTTTAAAGATAAGCATTAACTTTGTCAGTTGTAAATCAAAGAATACAAAGAAGCACCTTTAATTTGGAATATTTTTCACGCCTTTTTTTTTAAAAAAAAAGAACTACTCTTAACGTTTAGTAGAAAAGCTATAAAGAGTTTCGGAAGCATAAATTACGGGTTTCGATATCCTGTTTGGTTTTAGTAGAGGGCTAAATGACGTCTGCTCCCACGCACAGCCTGATCACCAACAAAAACACCTGCTCCAATGAGGTTACGCTATGTGACGTTGCTTCCGGTTCCAAAAACCTGTCCCTAACGGAATGTTAGTATAATTGATACATTTTTAGGCAATGTTTCGGAAACTTCTCAGGCAAACGGCCGTTTCATTTCCACCTGCTCTGAAAAATCGATTTTTTCTGTGATTTTATATTTTTCTGTTTCATTGTTTTTTTCTTCATTTACAATTGAGCATATGTATTTAGCTTTTGCAACGTTTCAGGAGTAATTGATCATGAAAGATTTTTTTAATGTTTTGTTAGTTTGTTATAGTAATAAAAATTATATCAATGGGGAGGAAGTGTTATTTTTTATATGATGGTTCGCAAGATAACAAAAAAGTTTTTAAACATAAAATTTAAGTTTAAAATTAGGATAAAATTTAGGTTTTTAATAGAAGTTTATTCCAATTTGATTTTCCAATAGTTATACGGCTATTTAAAACATTAGTTTATCACGTATCTGCAGAGAATGGTTCCCAGCTCAGGTGTCATCCTTTATTGAGGTTCAAAAAAGTTTTGCCTATGCGTAGCTTCAAAGTACGATTCTAATAAAAATACAGAAATGATTTGGACAGTACCTGAATCATTGGGTGAGTGAGTGAATATTAACGTCACATTGTTCAGCTACACGAGGGCGATTGGTGACGGACCTCGTCGTCACCTGAGCTGACAACCTATTTTTAAACTACCACATCACACCACGGGAGGACGCTTGAGTTCTCGACAGAATTAAAGTGCTTCGCTTCCCTACACGGCGGGTCTTTAGAGGTATTGGGCTCGAACTCATGACACGCCAGCCATGATTCGATACTCTGATCATTAGGCTATCGCAGCCACTACAGAATCATTGGGAGAAATGTGATTGTTCAAGAGGAGTATTCTAGTGGTTGTGATCGACTTTGATGTTTAGTGGAAAATTATTGTATCAGTTTTTTGTGGTATAATAATCACATATTCTGTAAAGGATCCCTTTGTCTCCGTTCGATACATTGGACCAGTGTTTCCCAAAGTGGTCTCTAAGACACCCCTCAGGGGTTCGTGATATTATTCGGGGGTTCCATGAAAAATATTAAAATTGAATTGGGAGTCCTTGAACATCGTCAGGTGGTTGTTTAATATAAAATAAAAAGAATTGATCTACTTTTAATTTTTGGGCAATTTAAATAAATTACAATAATTCACTTAGACATATTCAACTGGGTGTTGCACCCTTTTGTGCGTGGACTAAGATCCCAAATACAGGTGAATCCACACTAATTCAAGAGCATCTTATTGATATATCTACAAATGTTTGAGCAAGGATACCATAAATTCTGATTACAAAAACATCCCAATTTTATATCCTGCATTATAGGTTATTGTACAGAAGTTGTTAACTGCTTTCCCATCTTCCAATTTGGTAGAACGTAGATTCAATGCCGTAAAAAACCTTATCACAAAAAGAGAAAGAAGAAAAAAACAAACAATCGACTAAAAAAAGTGTTCGTGGGAATTTGTGGTTGCTACTCGCAAAGATTGAGACGGACATAAATACACTCATAACATCTCATCAAGTTCATCCAAGTCCTTAATTTTTTGATTTTATTTTAAACAAATGTTGTAATTTCAACAAATAATTCTACAACAGAATATTTTTTGAGCATTAATTTTTATACTATGCATTTATGTAGCTTATTCATTTGGGGGATGGGGTGTTTTGATTTTAAAAAGGAGTCCGTAGGCAAGTTTTGACTGCAAAAAGGGGTCCATGGATTACAAAAAAAAAGGTGTGAAACCTTCTGGGATTTATTCTGTGAATATTGCTACTGAATCCTGTACTTCAAGAATTGAATTTTCGACAATAAATTCTCATCGCTCTTAAAGAACTGTCTTGTTCTTTGAGACTGATTGGCATAAAATCCCTGAACCCTTGATCAAAATTCAAAATGCGTTAAATAGAGATTTCTCTTTTAATGTACTTTAGATATCCCATACAACAAATTTTATAATTTATATATTTCTAAATATTAATTAAAAAGTAATTAATCATATTTTTCTTGAAATTAATACGTATTTATTTTATAAATCTTACTCATCAAAAAGAAATCTGCACTGAAAACAAGGAAAAGAAAGATATTTTCCAGAAATTTCACAAGATAGTTATACTTATCTTTAAAAGATTATACGGAGTGCCTTCTTGGTTCGTTAAATAGAATATGCACTTTGCTTTTTGGAGGTTATTTCACGAAGAAAATTGTAAAATTTTCTTGGTTCCAGGAAAATGTTCGAAAAATAGAGAAATTCGTAAAATAGAGGTTCTTAACATGGAGGCTCGACTGCATTTTATTCACATAGAAATGCTTGAATTTAACCTCGGAATAAGGTAGATAATCAACATAAATTTTATTGAATGCGCACCAATAAACATTTGGGGAATGATTCCTCCTGATCACTCAGTAATCCACTCATACGTGTTCCATTTTTTTATTTTATGGCCCCAGCTTGATTGAATCGGGTCAGTTATCAAATGTGGCTGAAAAACAGTGTCTAATTTTCCCCCACCCTCCGAAGGAGAGTTTTTGAAATAATTCTCGAGTCATCTATCACAACCCCTTGTCTCACCCATTACTTTGCTATTATCTCTCCGAACAAAGAACTGAAGTAAAAGGAATTGCAATTAATGCATTCTAAAAGTCAGGAAAAAAAAGGATGACGGATTCACTTTTGGAAAAAGTGAAGACAAAAAAAAAGTTGATATAAATAACGCGAGAGAAAAAGGGGGAATAAAAAGTTATGGGAGTGTGGGGACCGAAACGATGACGATTAATTAGGCACATCCACACAGATATTCATCGATGCTAATTTCAAGCTTCAAAGGAAGATGCACTTTCTTTCCAATGCGCCTGCGCAATGGGTTCTAAAATTCGTCCAAGCGCAGCTGGAAGAAAATTTTTTGTTTTGTTTTTAAAGTAACGAGTCAGAGTGTGTACGCTCATATGACATGGAGCTCGTTAAGAGAGAGTTCGAATCAACCCTCCGGTACATCCCCCTCCCACCTACTCCTCAACCCCCCTATTTTTTCGAATCAAACTCGGGTTGTGAAAGAATGGTTCGAAGATTAGACCTCATCCTTCATTAAACGCGTCACAAAGTCTCCAGCAATTTGCCTTCTGCGGAGTTTAGCGGAAAACAATGCTGAGGGGGGAGAACGGGAGAGAGAGTCGGTACCCCCTCACACACAATAAATAATAAAAATGAACACACAAAAGGAATAATAAATAAGTAAATAAAAAAACACAAAAATAAAAGGGGAGGGGAAAATTTCGAAGGGAAAAGAGACGGAAGGAAAGTGGGGGGAGGGAGAGAAGGGAGTTAGGGAAGAAAAAAAATGAATAATGCAGGTAATGATATTGTTGGACTTTGGGAAAAGTCTTCGAAGAACTGTGAGGGTTGTACGAGGGGGGTGGAGGGAAACTTATTGTCAATTTTTTTTTCTGGCTATAGTTTTATTTAGCCGTAGTAATTGATCTGTAATCTGGCTGGAGCTGCCGGCCGCAAATTGGCGGAGCAGAGTCATTAATTAAAAAGTCTCTTTTCCCAACAAAATGATTAATTCGGGGACTCCGTTAGTCGTTAGGTTTGGTGGATGGAGACTCTAAGGAAGAGCGCGGGGCCCATTATCTCCCGCCCCCGCCTCTAGTTTTCTTTCTGAGACAAAACTGACGCTTCCACATGGATAGAGACTTGGTCCACCCCCTTCTCCCGCCTCCCTCGCTCCCTTTTTCTCGAATTCTCAGTCGCCTTTCTTTGCCATCCTCCACTTCCCCTCAAGCTTTGTTCACGAGGGATTTTCTATTTATTGACACTTCGCAACGAATGCGCACTGATGACATCATTTGTCCAAGAGACGAAATAGTGATAGTTAAAAGAGTTGGGGAAAACAGAATTGAGTTGAATCACCTAAAGTATTGAATATTTACCTGTAGAAGCCGGGATATTTTAGAGCCTTTCTAAAGTAAGAGTGAGGGGGTTGATTTATATACGGATTGGCTGATCTGGGAGGAAAGCATTGTGTGTAAACAAAAGTTCTTTTGTTTTTTCACAATTCCTTTTATTAGTTCACACTCTTTCTTTATATAAATATATCTTGTTCAAATTTTCAATCGTTAATAAAATACTTTTCCTTTTTAATTCATTCGAGTTCAAATAAAATTTTTAAAATTATAGTGGATGACACTTGATGTTAATACGTTTTTTTTTCAAATATTAATTCATAAAATCTATTTAATTAATGAATAAATAGTAACAAACAAAAATAATAGTCCAGCCCGATAGATAAAAAGGAAAATCGCCTGTGGTGCCCCTGTAGCGGAATGGTTAGCGCGTTGGACTTCTAATCCCACTTGTTATGGCTTAATTTCTGAGAATGTTATTTCTTTTTACTATTTTATTGGAATAATGAAATTTAATGAATGAATAAATAGTATTAAACAAAAATAATTGTCCATCACCCTATATAGAAAGGAAAATGAAAAATTGCAAGGAAAATCGTTTTCTGCTTTGCTTCTTAGCAGTGTGATTCTGTCAAAAGTGTACACATATTTATATTATAATTGTAATTATTTAATAAGAAGTAACTAAAATAAAATGTTTCTTTGTTGAACTAAGTAGGAATTGACTTAATTTTTTTTGTTACTTTTTTTTTGAAAAAAAATATGCTTTTTACTTTTTATTTAAAATTTTATCTAAAGCACAATGTTCTTTGTAAGTTGCAACTGTCTGCCAGTTTATCTAACCCCCTGGAAAAAAAAGTCCTCAGTTTTGGAGACGACAGTATTGTTCCAATGCCATTTCGACACCCAAATAATTTGAAAATTTAATTTCAGTGATTCTCAAAGTGTGTGGGGTGCGGGCATATCGAACAATCGATAAAAATAATTCAGAAAATTATTAATTTACTGAAAGGAAGAAAAACGAAATACAATCTGGCATAATAACAAAATTAAATACAAGTTGCATATTTATTGCAATCTGTTCCAATTAAAAAATTAGAAAGAAAAAGTAACATTATACTTGCCTTATTACTTAAAAGCTACTTAATTAAAACATATACAAAATTTAATACTTATCTCGGATAATTTTTACTGCTTAAAATTAAGGTCATATTGTAGCTTTATTGTCAAATGTCATTATTATTTTATTCAATTCATTGTAATTGTATGGGGTAGGATGAGTCGCAATGAAAATTATAATTGAAAATTGGGTCGCAAATATTGAAAATTTGAGAAGCACTCATGTATTCCCATCATGAAAGTTTTGCAGCGACCTGAACAGATAATAGACAGAGGGTGTAATATGAGGAGTATATGCTACCTGAGAGGTAAAGATTCCCAACCCTTTCTGCAATTTTTTTATACCTTATTCTCTGTCACGTATAGTCTAGAGTTGTCACGATGAAGAATCGCATTTTTTCTGTTGTCTTAAGAGGAAAGTCTATGTTGAATTTTTCTCTATTCAAAACATCAAGTTACAAACATTGAGAGCCGTTTCATTATCTTCCATCAACTCATAGTACACTATACCCTTGCTGTCTCACCCACAATATAGCTTTCATCTAATGCAGTGCTCCGCAACCTTTTTATCGCTGCGGACCGGCCAGTGTTTGATAATTTTACCGCGGCCTGCTGAGGGTGGGACACGTTGATTGTATATATTTTAGATTGTTTTGATTTAACAATTTTAATTTAGTTGCATTTAAATATGTCTTCAGAATAAAATATAGTTACACCAAAAATGAATAAAAGTGATTTCCGTGGAAAGTTGCGCAAATCCGAGAGAAATGCACCACTTTAAATAAAATGGCAATAGTTTAATGTTCTTTAGGCAGCCCGGCACCATTTGATCCACGTCCCGGAACCGGTCCGCGGACCGGGGGTTGCAGATCACTGATCTAATGCACGCCATCTTCAGGAGTCGAAATATGGTGGTGTCTTCCTATTGTAAGCATCTGATTTTTTTCAAACCATGTGTTTGTAGACTATCTACTTTTTTATCTCTAGTCACCAAGTGATCCAAAAACGGTTCTCTTTTGTGACGAGCAAGATTTGAAAAACACATAAAAAATCTGTCCATTAATTTTTTTGCTTCATTCGAGGGGCACCCAAGCAGACAGTTTGGATGAAACCAATAATTTAATGTAATCCAAAGTAATAGTCTGATGAATTTCATGCTTGAAGCCCTCTTCTATAGAAGTTAACGTAAAATTTGTCCTGATCATTCTGTGTAGCACTTAATCACTGACATCTGATAGCCTTTTTCATCTGGGTTCATCCTTCAAAGAAAAATCACCCAAGCAAAATTTCATGAGCCATTTTTGGCATGTTCGAGCTTTTACTGCTTCCGCACCAAATACGTCACACAAGTTTCTTTTTGTCTCCTTTGTATTATTCCCTTTTGGAAACTCAAACTACATGCAATGTCTTGCAGCACAATTCCTTCTCTCGTGTTGACAGTTTTACAAGTTTAAAAAACTGACAAAAATGTATACCAATCATCAATAGTATCCTAATCGAACTGTTGAATTCGATTTTAGTCGGATCCAAATTCTTGCTGAATGAAAAGAGTTTGTTTGATATTTTTTTGTTTCTTTACTTGTGAAAGTTTGTCTCCGTGTTTTCGCTATGCTTTTGGCATCACCTCGTTTGTAATCCATTGCTAGTCATAATTCTAAAAAGATTTCCTCAAAAGTGCTTCATTTTGCTACTCCGAGATGTCTCCAGCAACTTGCTCTGGAAATTAGAAATTGCATTCCAGAAGGCACTGCACTTGTATATACAGATGGTAGCAAAGACGAAGATTCTCACTCTGGTAGTGGAGCCTTATCGAAGATACCAGGGGATTCGATTGTAATTTTCTTCCTTTAATTTTGGAAAACTTTTTGAAGATTCTTAATACTTTAACGTCCATATCAGTTTTTGAATCGTTCGTAAATTTTGCAAATAGAGCAGCAACAAGCCCAAGTCAGTTTTGAATTCAATGGAGAACACGTGATTGCATCTATCACGTGACCGTCTTAAATTCAGCCCGTGGAATAAATCAAATGAGAACAAAGTGGTTACAAATAAGAGTAACCTCCTCCACGTACTATCAATCGAGCTTGAGGTATCAAATTAGCATGATATTAAATAAATATTAGATATCTATTAAGCATGATGTATCATTTGAATATGAGGTGTTAAATGAATGTGAAGTGTAATTAAGTACGAATGTATATGGAGTAAAAACGACGCTCCGCGAGATGCCTCCGGAAATTTGCTAAGCAAATTATAAATTATATTCCAGGAGGTGCTACGCTTGTATATACTGATGGTAGCAAAGATGAGGAATCTCACTCAGGTAGTGGAGCACTTATCAAAGATGCCAATGGGATTGTTAAAATAAAGAAAAGAAGTCCTGATTTTAGTTCAATTTTTAAAAGTGAACTCGTCCCTATCGATGAGGGACTAAGTTATATTCTGCCTTCCTTAGACCCTATGTCCATCCGGATTCTATCTAATAGTCTAAGTGCCCTCCAACATCTGTCAAACTGGAGTAGTGTTGGTGATAAAACTGAAGATTCCATTCTTAATAAATTAAAACAAGTCTCAACATCTTATGATGTGCACTTTCAATGGATCTCCTCGCATGCAGATATATGGGGTAGTGAGGAGGCAGATGCCTTGGCGAAGGAAGGTGCCAGAGAAGCTCTGGCTCTATATACATCTTGACTTATCTTGAGCTACACTCTGCCAGAAAAGATATTGATAAAAAGACTTAGCTCGTTTTCCCAGTTAATACTTGATATCGAGCTGATTACCCTGGAGAATTCCTTGCTTTGAATTGTGACAGATGTACCCAGACGGCAGTTTCCAGATTTCTTAGTGGACATTTAAGAAGCCTTGCCTTCCGGGGTGGTCAAAAAACCCATCCGCTTTGTCCAAAATGTAACATTTAGAGCAGGCTTCCCCACCTCATATTCTTGGATGCCTGGGTTTGTCCTACGGCGACTTACTAGGCCTTCCTATGTGTAATAAATCACTCTTAATTTATTAGAAAAACTATTACCTGAACAAATAATGTCCTGCCTTTCTGAAATTTCTTTGGGCAGAGAGCATGTATGGTGTATCCGGTCCTAATATTGCAAAAGAAATACGCAGCTTCTGAATTAACACTTTTAATTATAATTATTTTTAAAGAACACACACACATATATATATATATATATATGTATATGTATATATATATATATATATAAATGTATATGTATGTATATATATGCATTATATTTACAAATAACCACACGACATAAGTAAAAATAGAGGTAAACTTTTTGGGGCGTATCACCAAATATTTTACGAAATCTCTTCCTCTATTATGTTCAGTTCAGTTCTTTCTGGTCTGTTATTTCTGGTGAGTTCGGTTTTTTCTGGTCAGTTCTGTTCTTTCTGGTCAGTTCCGCTGAGTTCTGGCGAATCAGCGGACATTTCTTGTTTTTATCTCTGACGGAACTAGCATCCTCTGGTGTGCCAATGCGTGGTTCATAGTTGGTTGGACACCGTTGGTTGGTTTTTAACACTATGTATGTATATAACTTTTTGAGGGTGAATAAACATAGATTTCGTCTAGCAGAAGCTAGACAATGAGATAAGCAACAACAACAGCTTGTTTTGAATCTCGTAAAGATATGAATTCGACCGATATTTACGTAGTTTTTTAACATGAGTATAAATTTAGAAATAATGCTGCAAAAGCTACAAGCAATATAAATCAGACATTTGGGGAGAAGATTGCTAACGATCGAGAAGTGCAACTTTGGTTTAAAAAATTTCCATCTGAGGATTTTTACCCTACGGAATAAACCACGCGAAAGACACAAAACACCTGTGAGAAATGATGCTCCAAAAGCATGGGTGAAAACTTATCCAACTACAATGAAAATCGTTTAACACGAAACTGAGGGGGCTGAAACATTTTTTTGTGTTAAAAGAATTTCATTTTAAAGGGTATTGAAAGAACAAACAAAACATAAAAGTTATTACAGCACATTTGAAAAATAAAGCATTAATTCAATTTTTCTAAAATAATCTCGCATTTTCTTTGCATCGTTTTTTAGCATCAAATTACCAACACATTGCACGATATTATCAGTTTTGTTATTCATTTCACCATTGGAATGGGCGTCTAAATAACTGCGCATATTTTTAATTATCTTCCTCTTTTCGTAAGATGTGGTAACCACGGAGCTGCATCATTCATTTCATTTTCGTTGTCGGAATCTGTATTAAAGATATTTTTTTAGCTTTGAACAACCCCCAAACTTTCTTTGTCTGCAGTATTTCTGGCTGCACACGCATTACCATCATCTATTGAAATGAATTTTTCCGATAATATAATAGGACAGTTCAATCCGGCTGGAGTTTTCCGTGTTTTTTTCATTCACAGAAAGAAAATCTTTTCGTGTTAAATGATTTCTATTTCTTGTTATGAGAAAAAAATGCATGGAAATGCATAGCAGTTTGTCAGGACCGTTTTATTATTTCCTGTTAACCGATATTTCATCTTAACCTTTTTCCCGTTCAACGTATTTCACTGTAATCTGTCTTTATTAGCAAAATTCTTCTTGTTAACAAATATTAGATGCTAATATTAAATAAGTAAATTAAATTCGATGGATAAACTGATATTTCAAACTTTGAGTTATTTCAAATATAAACAGATAGTGTTTCTGAAGAAGGAATCATTTTAGAATAATTCAAAAAGCAAATAAGCAATTTATTATTTACAGAAATGATTAAATAAAAACGATATATTGAATGATAGTAAACTTTTTCAGTCTCTTTATGGAATAAATATTATTCTTAAATTATTAAATTTGCTGAGCTTACACGGAAAAGTAAAATATTTATTATTGTAAATTTTTTGAAGTCATTACTAGGAAAATATTTGTTTTTTTTTGATTCTTTACATTATTCTATTTATATTTATTTTAAAATAAATAAAGCAATTAAACATAAAAATAAAAATGAGTACCAATATACGCTTAAAGTATTCAATGATTTCTCTTACTAAATATATTAAAATTTCTCTTGTGAAGTATTTGATTTCACTTAGAGCTTCAAATAAAAGTTTTTTCTTGTAATTAAATATACTCGACTACTAACAGGAAATCAGGATACAACAGTAAAAAAAAGTATATAGTTTTCTTAAACGAAAAAAAAAAAGGTTTAACTTTATTTATGTCCTTTTTGAATACAATTAATAAAGGTGAGATTTTTAACTCTCAAGGAAAGAAATCTATATACTAGTAGGATTCAAAAGTTACCGGACTCAGCATAAAACGGGGAAATCTTTTGCAGTAGAGGAATAACAATAACATTTCTGTGTTATTGCATTCTTCCCTTTTTCTGAAAAAGGTTTGTTCCCAATCAAGAGGTCGGTGGATTGCCACGACATCGTATTTTGTAGGCAGATGTATTTAGTCGTCGCGATTGAAAGAAATTGCGTTTGTTGAGCAAATAATGCATATTAATTTTGTATTCGTTTGGGAAAAAGTGTTTGGAGATATACAAAAGTTTGAAGCATGTGTAAGGCTGTGATACATTATCGCGAACGTAAGATTTTGAGTGACATCGACGTTTCAGAGAAGGTAAGGAAAGTGACGAAGATGACAAACGCTTTGGATGTTCGCAGGCTTCCCGCACTGCTGAAAACATCGAAAAGGTTTCTGCGGCGGTACTTAAGAACAGGCTTCAAACAGTAGCAGAATCAGTTGGTATATTCTCGGCTGCATGTCAATGAATACTAACGAAGGATCTTAACATGCATAGGGTGGTCAACGTGTTCCCCGCATGTTAAACGAAGACCAATTTGTAGATGAAGTTAAAAGTGCATTTCAGGTTGAATTAAAGGAGCATGGTTAAGAATGGATTCCAGAAATGTTTCGCTGACCTTTCTTTACAAGCCATGGCAAAAGTGTGTTGTTAGTCAAGGGTATTATCGGAGGAGGATTGTGTTTCAACAGTTTAACTGATAATAAATTTTTAGTTGTAGACCAAAAAGCGAGAGAGAGAGAGAGAGAGAGAGAAAAGCGACTCACTCATTACGATATCTCCCGAACTATTCATCAAACCTACAGACTTGAAATTTGTAAAGCAAGCTCCTTTTATTGAGTAGAGATTCACTAAAAATGGGGTTTGAGGAAATCGATTGTAAAGGTTATTACGGCGTAGATGATAAATATACTTTTTTAGACATTCAACAATAACATAAAAAAATGCAGTGTTCCACAGCGAAGTGTGTGGTTGGGCAACAATCATTTAAAAATGTAGTAGATTTTTAAAGTACATAGCTCTAATTCAATCATATTTTAGTAGCATTAAGTTTGGATTCAATACTCAGATTTTTCCAGAATTATTTTACCAAATATTTTCGTCTTAATGCGTAGCAAAACACTTCAAAAGTATGTGATTTGGAATCAAGCTAAAGAAGTGAAATATGAGCTTGTTTTCTTCTCTGATTTGGTAAGTCTTCAGTGGTCCTGGCTCGAATTCATGACGTACAAACCAGGAGGCCGCCATCAGATTCAATAGGCTATCTCGCCGTCCATGTAAAGTTACAAACGCAGGTAGCCTTGTAAAACAGCTATAAATCGCAAGGGGACTTGGTGACAGACTATGGTTCTGTAGCAAAATACACACACAGATATAGGACTAAATTATAGAAACACCAGTGAAAAAATGAAAATGTTTTATTAGTAAGAGGTTCGGGTATCTTTGGTCTGAATCACTTGTTGTACTGGGCGTTGAATTAACAAATAAAGGACTTGAATAAAGTTCCTCGAAATTCGGACCTATTCCTCGTGCAGAGTTGTCTCAAGTTCAGATAGTGTGAATAGAAGAAGAAACGAAGCACGGACTTTGTTCTCTAAAAAGCCCCACAAGCACTCCATGATATTCAGATCAGGTAAGTGGGGACACCACGAGATAAATGCTCCACTTCATCATCATGCTCATGTAGGCATGTTTGAACACAGCGAGGGGGGCAGCGGTAACCCAGGGTTCAAGGTATCGGGTCATGGACAGCATGGCATAAGTTCGAGCCCAGTACCACTAAGGACCCGCCGTGTAGGCGAGTAATGCACGTTAAATCTGTCGAGTGCTCAAACGTCCTCCCGTTGGTGTGGTATAGTAGTTAGGAAAGGGGGTGCCAGCTCAAGTGTCATCCTCGTCACTTGGCCATGATTCAAAATTACGAGGCCCGTTGCCTGAAGTCCTCGTGTAGCTGAACAGTGCGACGTTAATATTCACTCACTCACGCACTTGAACACAGTGAGAAGAGTGAACAAGAGCGTTATCATCTTGGAACACAAGACGTTCTAACGGAGATATTCTGAAGCAAATGGTGACTGATCTGTAAGAATGTTTCGGTAATAGTCGTCATTGATCATCCTTCTCAAGACATCGATAGGCCCAATCCATGGGAAGATATTGTTCCCGACACCATCACAGACAACTCTGTTTCACGACTAGAATCATGGAGCCAACATATGAAATGCTTCTGCCGGTGTTTGCCAGATGAGCGTACGTCGGGTAGTCATCAGTGATGTAAATGGGGATTCATCTTGACCAGATGACTTGTTCCCATTGCAGTTGTATCCAGTTTAGGGGGTCTCGTCTTTACTGTTATCTCTTCAGAGCTTTCCACCCCAAAAACTAACGTTCTTTAAATAGGTACTATGCTATGAATGTTCGCAGCATTCAACACCAGTTACATAGTTTTCGTGGATTTGGGGTTTTGAAGGGGGGAATTCATCTCGGACGTTATCTGCGAGAGTTTTTACGGCAAAAATCATCTTCAACACCTATATATCACGTTCCTTCCCCTTCGACATTCGTTCGTTATAGTGCTTCGCAGAAGACACCCTATTCAGGTTTGTGTAGGCTGTTATAATTCTCGACACAGTGGTCCTTGAAACATGTATAAGGTTGGCTGTTCTAGACACGGATGCTCCAGATAGGTGAACTCCAATTATCATGCCACTTTTTCACATTGGAGAGGTTGTACGTAATCATGATTTCTAGGAAAAGAATTTTCTCATGCAACTCTCAAAGTGTCAAATGCTTGACCGATATTTTCTCTTTCGCCGCCACTCGGAGACACACTGTTGCGACTCATTGCAACCGTTTATTGGACGGATGAAAAACGAAGCGCTTTTGAATGGGTGTTACTATTCTTTTATCTGATACCTGTATTAGTGTCGAGTCATGCCATGTCACGGACGTGATTCAATTTCGAGGTAGTTCGAGGATTCTTGGTGACGAGCCTCGTAGTATTCAACCTGATCAGAGGACATGTATCACACTGGTATTTCGTAATTTTGTGTGAACTACACAGCCAAATGAAGAAGGCATTGTCCTAAACATGTATCAACTTCAATTGAAAGCGCGAGGCTATTCAAGCCCAGTTGGGCTTAAGGTGGTAGTTGATTATTTTTCGACCCCATACCACATTTTGAATTTTAACAATTTTGTGAAATAAGGACAGTTCTATTTCTTTTGTCGTTTGAAGAGTTTTGTTCTTGGTATATTAGAAATATTTTAAATATTTTTTCTAAATAATCATGCCCAAATTAAGTACTTGGACCAAGTTCAACTCTTTAAAAAAATAAATACTAGCAGCTTTATAATTAAATTGGATTTTTTAAACTACGTTATGAATTTGAAAATTTTTACTTAAAGTAATTAATTATGTTGAAATTATAAAGATGGGGTTTTCTCAACTACAATGAAGCAACTACACTAAGCTAATTCATATGAAGGTATTGCTACTTTTAATGAAGAAAACGCATCAAAATGTGAGGTTCCGTCAAATTTGGGTATGCAACCTCCATTCTATGTATTTATATATTTCTTAGTTTCTAACGAAATTATTAACGTATTTTTTTAAAATAAAGTTTGTTGCTTGAGAAAGCAAGAACGAACGAATGAACTTTCTACTTCACGAATTAATAGTTTTATTCAGAAAATGTAGCTGCAAGAGCATAGAAATTCAGTAATTCATTCGTTGCTTTATTGGCACTAGCATAAGTTGTTATCAAGCTACGCATTGACTTGTAGAGTAGCCTAGTGCTTCTCAAACTTTCAATATTTGTGACCCAATATTCAATCATGATTTTCATCGTGCCCTTCCCTCCTTACAATAACAATGTATTGAATTCAATAACACTATACAGAGACTCTAGAGCTACAATACGACTTTAACCCAGTGTTTCTCAAGTGGGGCGAACCCCCCTGGAGGGGGCGCGAGCATATCGAAAATTTCAAGATTTTTTTAAAAAAAATAACCGAAAAGAGAAGTAGAACAAAATACTTTCTTCCATAATAGAAAAAATACACAACAACACTGATATAATTTATGTTTGCCATCTGGCGTTTATCCGTCATCAAATAGCTATCTTAGATCCCAAAACCAAATTAAAGAAAAAAACATTTTGTTTAATTTGTTGTATTTCCTCAATGAGAGATTTTTTTAATTACGTTTTAACATAAAATATTACTCGTTAAAAGAAAAACGAAACCCAGAAAATTCTAAGAAGATAAACAATTAATCACTGTAATTATTATTGAAATACTGTACATTAGTTGTAAAAAAAGAAAAGGAAGACATTATTCACTTTTCAGCCCGGCTGCATAATACATTTGTTAATCATTTGATTGATCTTCAAACTTACTGGTATGGTTATTTAGATAATTCGTATTTTTTTCTGAATACACTTTTAAACCGGGAGCGGTGGCGCGGGACATCTGTGATCTCTATTGAGGGAAGTTGGAACTGATCAAACAAAACAAAAACCTGCTGAAAAAAATACATATTATTCATGATTGAGAAACGCCATGAACATGAAACGAAAGGAAAATTTTCAAATGCTTCCTAAAGAACTCCATCAACCTAAAATATGAAGCCATAAGTGTACCACAAGGTTCAGTTCGCCTTGTCAAAAAGACACAAGAAAGAAAAAGTTCCACTTGCTATTTGTTGATTACCAAAGGAGTCACGAGTTCGAGCTCAGTACCACTAAAGACCCGCCGTGTAGGGGAGAGATGCACGTTAAATCTATCAAGAGCTCAAACATCCTCTTGTTGGAGTGGTGTGGTAGTTAAAAGAGGCCAGCTCAAGTATCGTCCTCGTCAACCATTGTTCAAAATTACGAGGTCGTCGCCAAAAGCTCTCGTGTAGCTGAACAGTGCGACGTTAATATTCACTCACTCTCGATCATGAAAGCTCATTAAAACTACAATAACTTGGAACAAAATATGACAGCTTTGCAGGAAAATAACATTTCTGTAGTATTAATGAAAGTGTCTCTGATTTGCGTCCTTTATTAAGGTCTTGAACTTCTGAATCATTTTAGTTCAGTGTTGTATTGGATTTTTTCTCAAATCATCAAAGAAAAATTGAATAGTCCTTGAAAGCCGGTAAGTATACTTTCTCTTAATTAAATTATTCACTGGAATTCCGATTTGTATCGTGTACAGTAAAAATAATTATAAACAAATGTTTGGGGTGACCGATTCCCCCGCAGTACCATTAGCGTTAGTATCGAGTGCACGCCTGCTCCTGGGTTAAAACATTTTGAAGTTTTCTCGCTTTAAATATTAAAAAGTGACGCAATTATTCTTCATCGGAATTTTATATTCTTTTTCATTATTTAACATTAATTCTAAATGCTAACTCTGTGAGGCTTAAAATTACAGTTCTTTAAACAGTTATTTACAATTATAGCATTTATCTAAAAAAAATCATTTTACATTTTTGTATACAATGTCGTGCACGCAGTTTTACTCTCCTTACAATTCAGCTATTATATCAATAATAATGTTTTATTTTTTAAAAAAATGAACTCGGTCGAAGAGCTGGTGTTTCAGCCAGTGTACGTTTAATGTATCAGTACTGCAGAAGGTATTTTATAAATAATTTCTTAATACTAAATTAAGAACAAGTTTGATAATTATTATGGACTTTCATGGACTTTCATGTAGAACAAAGTTTTTCAAAGGAAGGTTTATAATATCAGAAATTGACACTCTGAGTCTATTTTTCTATATTCAACTGAGATCTATATTTTGTCTTCAAACAGCCACAGCAGAAAATTTCGGTTTAACAAAGGTAGGATGTTGAAAATGGTAATAGTAATGGCGAAGTGCTTTTGTTTTCAGTACAGAAAATTTCATCATCCACCTTTACCCAAAATTCAAAGACCGATTTATTACAAAATTGCCTTTTAATTTTTCACTGGATGTGAAATCTATGAAGATTTCTTCTTCGGAAGTTGAGAGCCCTTCTGGAGTATCTTGAAATAGATCCCTAAACCACTCGTAACTTGCTACCAAGCTGTCCTCATCCAGAAAATACTTTTTAAAATTCTTTGCCAACATAGTTAAATGATTTTACATGTTTTAAAAACAACTTTCACATGTTGTTCTACAGATTTGTAAGTTTTAACACATATCGAGCTGGAGCTTTTTTCCATCATTTACTTCAGTAGTGGTAAATCCAAAATTTAAGTATTTTTGAGAAGATCGCCTTGATTTAATTTTCGGAACCATGCTCGTCTGTGTACTTGTTGATCCTTCATTATCGTGGAATGTTTGCTTACGACTTAAAAATGTATGTATGATTTTGTTTTAATCTACTGCCGTAAATACTTAATTACCGTGAATTACAATTAACGTGTAAATTTAAAAAAACGTACATTCACAAGCTAGATTCGGTAGCTATAGAAGTATGAGTCAACCAAAGCTGACTGGAATTGTACGAGGTTTTACATGTTTTGCGCATACGTCCGATAGGTTGCCCAGACTAACGCAAACATACCATATAATGCCAATTGTGATGGATACGATAGCGAGCAACATAGACTAGACTATTTTTCTAATGACATTTGTACTTTGAGAAACGAATGCTGAAGGAGAAATAAATCATTAATTAATTTTATCATTTTGCGATCTGTTCCAATTTAAGAATTAGAGAAAGAAAAATTAACATAATAATAAGTACTATATATTTTAAGTAATTTTCTTAAAATATATGTTACTTAAAAGTTACATATACAAAATTTAATACACTTATCGTATCTCTTTTCTTACTCCACCATACATACATACGTTCGCCTGCGTGGAAAACGAAGAGATTGGGTAGCCAATCGCGTAACTTTTAATCGGCATTTGAGGGATTAATTATAATAAACCATACAAATTATCAAGATAAGTGTAAATTTTTGTGTATAATTTATGTATGATAAGCCCATGGGGTTACTGGTAGCTACTAAACTTGTTCTAAACATAGTATTGCTAAATTAATTATAAACTACACTCATCTAATAATGCATTAATTATAAACTACACTCATGTAAACTACACTCATGTGGATAATGAAGTTCAGGCAAAGACAGAGACAGAAGCAAAACAAATTTGACTTATTTGTAAAGTCTATTTATTAAACAAAAGGTAAAGAGCAAAAAATATGCTATATGTTTGACATAATTAATAAAAATTGCGACTTTTATTCCCTGAAGCAAATTTCAAAAAAGAACCTATTTACAAAAAACAGTATAACATGGTTAGTATGATGGTTAATACGGAGTATGTCTCCTGGACGATGCAGTACAGGCCTTACAACGCCTAGACATGCTGAGTATCAAATTATCAATCTGATCTTGGGGAATATTACACCACTCATCAAGCAATGCCCTCCGAAGTTTCGGTAGACATGTGGGAGGGGGCTAACGGACTGCAATTCCTCGGCCAAGCACATCCCACACATGCTCTATTGGATTCAAGTCCGGTGAGTATGCTGGCCAATCCATACGGGTGATATCCTCCGATTGAAGGCATTCGTCTACAATGTTTGCACGGTGAGGACGGGCGTTGTCATCCATAAACAGAAATTCAGCACCCACGGCGCCCCGAAACAAACGTACGTGTTGTTCCAGAATGACATCCCGATAGATGGGGCCTGTCATCGTTACACTCTGAACATGCAGGTCAGTTCTGGAATCAAGAATAATTCCTCCCCAAACGAGCCAACCTGCACCACCGTAATGGTGTCGTTCAATGGTGTTCTCTTGGAGGTAACGGGTACCTGGCGCTCTCCATATTAAAGTCCTGGCGAGAATCAGACTGCAAACTAAACCTGAACTCGTCGGAAAACATCACACAAGACCACTGCTGTGGTGTCCACAATGCATGCTCTCTACTCCAGGTTAATCGCAGGCGACAGTGAGTTGCGGTAAGTGGAACACATCGGACAGGCCTACGAGCATATAGACCAATGTGCTCTAAGCGTCAGTACGCGGTCTGCCTTGAAACTGTCGTACCGGTAGCTGAAGAGAGCTGACGAGACAGCTCTGATGCTGTGCTCCGTCTGTTTCTTTTGGCAATAACTGCCAAATACCGGTCCTTATTCGACGTTGTAACTCGTTGGCTGTAACATCTGCTCACATTGCCATCATCTTGGAATCGTTGCCAAAGCCTGGAGATGACACTCTGGGCCATTCCAAGTTCCTCGGATACTTCCAGCTGGGTACGTCCACATTCCAGTCGTCCAATAATTCTCCCAGGTAAAAAATCATCCAAATGCTTCTTTTGTGCCATAACTATGTTGTTATTGCCCTGAAAGGCTTTTATAGCGCTTGGGGGCAATTTTACTTCTTTGCCAACATTCCTTATATACCCCTCTCTTACACTCTCGTCATTGTGACGTACTATACGCGCCATCTGGTGGTTTTCTGTATTTTGCATATTCTTCTATAAAATGTGTGTGATAATTCTACACGTGAAATTTTTATTTGAGAGTTCAATTTCTGTGTGATTCTGTATTATCCTTATGGATATGAGTGTATATTGTGTTTAGTGCTGATAAATATATAAGTGTAAATGCATATTTTATTTTTTATTACGTTAGAATGTATTTTGTTCGTTTACTTTCAGTAAATTAATAATTTTTTAAATAATCTTTTGTACTCGACTTACGCGCCCCCTTGTAGAGTAATCACGCCTCCCTAAAGAAGCGCGCCCCCCAGGTGGGGGAACGCTGGAGTAACCACTTGTCTACCTACAGGATTGCTTACCATACTCGCTCCAGTCAACAAGTTAGCATGGCACAATCCAGGAAGAGTTTGAGATATCTCCTCAACAGAGCATAAACATGCTCCAGTGCGGATAGATCTGGTAATCACGCAGGACAGAGATGCACGAAGACGAGTAATCGAAAGGCGAGGACAGTGTGGCTGGTTCTTTTTCTGTTAAAACGTGATCTAGGAGAATGGCACAATGACAGGCAACACTACGGGAGAAGAAACTCATTAAAGCACCAGTGTGTACTGTAAGTGTTCCATTGAGGACACTCAATACCAGGAGTGAGAGAATTTTTCTAGGGTACGGGCTACTTCTAATGTTTTTAAGGTGTATCGGTCCACCCAGTGGCGTTGATGGGGCCATTCTGTATTAAAGTTTGTTTTCTTTTCTTAGCACTTGTTTTCGACATCGTATCTCTCTTTAAAAATATGACAGTTAAATATTTTTACTACAAAAACACAAGTAATACAAAATTGCCAAGTTAAATACTTCTGCAATCATAAGCGTCTGTTAGACCACGGAGCGTGGAAGTATTCAATGTGCAACAAACAGAGAGCATACGTGAACCGATTAATGTGAAACCGACGTATGTACTTACATTTGCTCGCAGTCGATTCCCGCGCCATCGCAGGGCATGACATAAACTTGAGAAAACAATCCCGTGGTGTGTAAAATGATGTCTAAATATCAAATCCCGTGCTATCGCGGGAAGAACTGATCATCATCTTTTATTCTCGCCTTCAGTAGGCATGTGGAGGAAAATTCCTTTCCACGGCTTTGCATTGCACAGTGATCGGTTCTTCCACTACAGTGACAGTAAATATGTTAAGCGTCATCGTTCATTTCTAATGAAGGTACATATGCCATCTGCACATATGTCGAATAATTTGTTTAGTCACTGACTAGTCCATGGGCAGACAATGGATTTAATTTTAAGAGGGACCCTGCTCCAGTCCTTGATCCACTGCAAATGCGATGTGTCCGGAATATTCTGGAATGAAGTGCTTACATTGGTAGAGTTTTTTCATTGGGGCAATTTAGTGATGTTGTCTAGAATGGCCCATCTTTCAATGTTTCCACTAGGCCTTTCAGAGACTGCAAAAGAAGATGGAAATCTTAACATTAAATGAGAGACTTTCCCGAATCTCCTGAAAAAGCTTTGAGGACCTCTAGGGGTCCTGTTAAGAATTAATGATCTACACCATTGGTCTTCAAACTTTTCCACCTGTGGAACTCCTGGAACTAAAAAGTGTTTTCGTGGAACCCTATTCCACACACACTTATAGAAGAATATATCTTAAAGTAATATTTAAAGTAGACCAACAATAGATCAATATAAAGGCAATTAAAGTGTTGCCTTTATTGGTATAAAATTTTAATCTACATTTAATATATAATTTACTCATTAATAATATTAATCTGTGATTAAGTGTTACCTATACCCATACATTGCATTTAGTAGCTGGGATATGTGCTTGCATATTTTCAAACAAACTGTCGAAGTCTAGGCCTATTAAGAATAGGTGCAATCGCATTACATATTCTGAGTTTCATTTGTTTCTATGCTTTGTTTTTATAGCTACTCACGTTGAGAAATATTTTTCACTTATTATAGACATTGTTTTGAATCTCATTAAAATGTTTATAGCTGTGTGAGAGAAATCCCATGTATTTTGCATCAGATAGAAAGAGAAAGAATTTGGGGTTTGTTCTTGCTTAAATTTGGAATTTTAGCATGATATATGTTGTAGGTGCTATCCCACAAATGTCAAAAGGTGCATTTTCCATCAGAAAACTATTTAGTTTTGCGAGGCATTGTACTAACGAGTATAAAATTATCTCGTGAAACTCAGGATAGTAAACAATAAAATATTCACTACTAAGTAGCATATATATAAGGTGTTTTAGTATTATTTATAATATAATAAAAGTTTAAAAAGAATAGTTATTATGTATGAATAGAATTTTCAGTTTCTTTTTTAATGACAGGGATTAGTTTTAAATTCTTGAGGATATACAAACATTTATGGCGACATGTTACAAACAATATTCGCAATGCAGAGAAAAGACAAAAACTACTCAACTTCAACTTCCAACTTTATGAACGTTTATTGTGTTCTGTTTAAATGTTTTCCAGCAAATAATTAATCATTGATGTCTGCAATTTGTGTTTGCATTAGAAATCTTTGCCAAAGATTGATTTAACCTTCAATATCATAAGTAAACAAAACATTTCCTTCACATTTTAGAGAACTTGAATCCCTTTTGCATGTTCAGATTTTTCAGATTATTTCAATTTTTGTTATTGGGACTCGTGGAAACCTTCGGTATGCCTCCTCGAACCCAAAGGTTCGGTGGACCACAATTTAAGAATCTATGATATACTCTATTAAAATGATTAAATTTAGAATAGGAAGAAATTTTGAATTAAAAAATCAGTTAATTAATTTTTATAGAATGGAAATCTCCCCTCGTGTGTGTTCAATACAGCCAATCGAATTATACCAAGAGGGGTGATCTTTCTGTAATTAATTTCAATTCGTACACTCCCCCTGCATCCAGGCCTTGTCTTCTCTCCCCGATCCTTTCGGCCTTTTGTCTTGCACACCCGGGCCAGAAAATTGATCAGGAGGCCTCTCTCTCATTTTTATTATTATCGCCGGGTGCTTCGCTTTTTTTTATTTCTTAATTTTTAGTCCCAGCGTTCTCTTTTCTTTCATTGGTTGCCACCAGAGGACAGGGGGCATCGATGCATGTTAATTTATGGGCCGTAATTAACATCAAAGTATAAAAGTGGTGGAGGTTTATAAATTCCCTCCCCTGGTCTCTACGAGTCTCGTTCTTCACGAAATTAAGAAGTTGCCTGGATGGAAAAGTGAAGGACTGTGCTCCGAAGGGGTGGGGAAGGGGGTTGCATCGAAGTGAAGGGGGACAAAAAAAAGAATGCGTGAAATAAAAAGTTCTAAAGGATTCGAAGAGAAGGAATTTTTTTTTTTTATTCCCTCCTTTAAAAATTGTGGAGAAAATCACCACATTAATAAGTGCAGAAGAGACAAAAAGTAAGATGTGAATGAAGGAGGAAAAAAAATGTGGTGGTGAAAAAAAATAATTAATAATGAAAAAAAATATTTAAAAGAAATAGTGGTTTATGGAAACGGAGGAGGATGGGAAAATTTTTTTTTATTCACTTCTCTTTTCTTTTCTGTTGGAAAACGCATTAAAAAACAGTTATGATTTCTTTATTTTTTTTCTCCTCCTCTGTGTTTTTTTCTTTCTTTCTTTACTCCTTTCTTCTACTTACATATTTCAGGGCTTTTGTTTTGCGAAAGATTTTCCACTGCGGCGGGAGAAAATGTTAAATAAAATAATAATAATAAAAAATTCGGAAAAAATTAAAAAAAAAAACACAGTCGAGGGACTGAATTAATATAGATGAAAAAACTTTATGAAAAGTTTTCGAGAGAGATATATATTTTTTCCTCATTTAGCGTAGAGTCTGATTTTATTTTTAATTATTTTTTTATTACTTACGCATCCATCGTACTGCAAGAGATATTTCTTATTAAAAAATGTTCCTAAATTAAAGATATCGCGTGGCAAAGTATCTATAATCAAAATGCAAATTATCGGAGCTCCAATTTTAATTAAATCAATAGGGAAAAACACTCAGGTCTCTTAGAGTTAATTTAGTAAAAGCCTTTACTACAATTTACTCCAAAAGGTAATATTTTTTCCCCATCATATTCTCTGGTTACCATTTTTTTCCCTAATTTTATTTCTTGATTAATATCTGTTGAAGAATGACGAGTTCTTATTAATTTTAAAGCGTAATGAGAGAGCCCCTTTTAAATTATTCCCAAATCTTCGGAGAAACAATTCCACCTAAAATCAACATCTGACATTTCAATTAAAATAAAATGATTTGGGAAAAAAGGCTTGCTTTTTGCGTTGCGAAATGTTTCTTAATGATCGCGTTTTAATCTAGTTGTTTGCATCATTTTTTTAGTGGATCATAATTATTTTTTAGAACATTTCACAGATGGGTTTTTTTTGTTTTGTTTTGTTTTTGTGTTGCTTTTCTAGTTTTCTTTTTTTAAATTTTGATTCTTTTTAATATTACAGTTGAATAACGATGTTTAATTACTGTATGTTTAAGGTATTTCAATTTCAAGTTATAAATGTGTTAAAACTTATTGCTTTATATCGAGTATTTACTTAATATTTATATAGTGTAAATTGTGCTCAGCAGTTATTGGAATTTTAAAATGTAAAGACGCATTATTTTGTGGACCTTTTGATAAAAAGAAAGATATATATTTGAAGAATAGTAGTTTTTTTTCTATGTATATTAAATTGTTCACACACACAGAGATAATGGTAAATAATCGATTGAGTAGTAATTTAAGTAATTTTAGAATTTTTATTTGATAAGATTGACTGTTTCATGGTTTATTAATGTCTCATTCTGAAGTTATACGAGGACTATTGGCTGGGATGTCTTAAATCATGTGTCAACTGAACCCGGGCCCATGACCTTGGCCCCAAGTAGGACTACGTCTCGTTTTCGACTCAACCTTAATAAGATAATGATTAGAATAATTTCAACGGTCAAATGTTTTTTCCTCTTGTATTCTCCTAAAAACTGGGAATTTCAAACTATATATCAACTGGCTACATGTGATGACCGTGGTCCATGTATAGGACTCATTACTCATTCAGTCAAAAGGTGGCAGTCGGTCAAACCGGTTTGTGCGATTGTAAGTCATGCATATTTATTTGTTTCGTGTTATTGTTTGTACGAGTATTTGACAACGCATGCCATGTATTCTATGCTTTTAAGGGTCGTATGTGGGGGTATGTGTCCAGGTACCCAGAGCCTACTTTTGAGTAGGTACCTAGGGCCTTAAGACGTCCCTGTTTACATACTCCAGGTCCTATACACTTCTGGGACATATTTACCTCTATCAATATTGGTATCGATAGTAATAGCTCGAATGGAATTCAATTATAATTTGACTAGGCCTACATGAAGACTTTAGGTGTTAATTTGATATTGGAGGGCTACGTGCCAAGATGTTGTTTATGTTCGCCGAGATGGGCTATGACATTACGATATGGTTACCTTGATATTTTGTCGTGTAGTAATGGGGTTGCCATGCGTATAACGTATACCATAGTTATTTGTTGGGGGTTTTTTCCCTGAGGGAACCCTTTTTTTAAAAACTTTTTTAGTTCGATTTCTTAAAAAATTTAACCATGTTCATTGCATTCATTCTTCAAGCTACTGCTACTGCTTCCGGTTACTACATCCTGTTGTATTTTGTGCTATTTTCGTAAATGGATATTTCTATTATTATTAGGGAGTACCAGAATATTTTTTAAAAAGAATACGAGGGCTGAGCTTTTAATTATTGCTGCAAATGGCGCATGTTTGTTTTATTTTACTCTTAAATAATGTATTTTTAAACGTTTCTCATTCAATGAAATTCATTAAAGGAACTCGCAGTATTTTGAATATTGCAAGTTATTAGCAGTCATTAATTGATATTAATATTGATTAATTTTAATATAAATTATATATAACTGATCTGAACTCAGTGACATAACAGCCTATGAGGGCCAAGGCCTACTGCACCTACCTCAGTTTACGTGACCTTAGGCGCTGGGAGCGGGGAGGGGCATGTGCAAATGTTTCGTTCAAGTGGTCAGTTTGACGCGAAAACCTCAGAGTTCAAGTCCCAAGCAAACCTGGTACTCATTTATTGACCCACTGAAGGGATGAAAGGCTGAGTCAATCTTTCCCAACCCGGGATTTGAACCCCGGACCTGTGGCGTGAAAGCGCGATACACTACCATCCAGCCACTGAGCTTAATACATTATATATAATTGTTATTATACATTATATGATTATTATATAATACATTATTATTATTATTGTACGTAACTATTTTATATTATATCGATATTAATTAATGATTGATATTGGTTAGTTTTAATATATTCTTTATTTGAAATATATTTCAAGGCAGTTCCTTAAAATTATTTTCTTGACGATTTGTTACTGCTAGGCCGCCATCTTGGATTCCATATTACTCGACAACTAGAGCCCTTTGGTGCATAGCATGCCAATATCAAATCAGTTCCAGACTTTGAGCCCTGAACGATTTAACGTAGCCACGGTATGCGAGTGGTAAAAGTATCGGATCGTGGATGGCCTTGTCACGAGTTCGAACCCAGTATCACTAAAGACCCTCCGTGTAGGGGAGCGATGCATGTTAAATCTGTCGAGAGCTCAAACGTCCTCTCATTGGTGTGGTGTGGTAGTTAGGAGAGGGGGTGCCAGCTCAGGTGTCGTCCTCGTCATCAAGCCAATGATGAAATTTTGAGTCTACTGATGAAATTTTGAACCCAAGATACGCCAACCGCTTAATCACTAGGCTGCCACCTTCTTCAATGTTTACCGAAAACACCCGAAAAAAGATAAATTTAACAACAGTCGGACCTTCAATTTTGCAAACCTCTATTTAGTGTATTTCTCTATTACGAACTTTTCCCTTTAATCAAGAACATTTTACGATTTTTTTTGTAAAATTACCTCCAAATAGCTAAGTGCATTTTCCATTTAATGAACTTTTTCTCTTGTAATTTGATTTTATTTCACCCTATTTTTACAATATTTATGAATAATTCAAATTATTCTCACTTTTAATACATTTTATGGTGTCCAATGAACTTGGAACTAATTTTAACAGGTGCCTAATTGACAGAGAGCAGTAAAAAATTGCCGTAATTTTTAAAATAAAAACTCACACAAAATTAACAGATTTTATCTGTAATTGAATTTAAGGACGCATTTGGTAATGTACGCTTAAAAATGATTGATTATAAAATAATGCCTGTTTTAAATAAACTAAAAACTTAAAATTATGAAATGTCATTAAAATTCAATAATATTGATTTTTTGATAAAATTCTTTAGTTCATAAATCTATTTGTTAAAGATGAAAATACAGTGTATTCTTGGACAATTTTTTTCCTTGCAGATTTTCTTTATGTTGTGTTGATATGGGTAAGATATATAAAATAAATGAGCATTTATTTACAAAAAAGTGTGAATAATTTCTTTTTTTATCATGTGTAGGTATGAATTGAAATTTTTTATGTGGTTTACAAAGTATATTCAACACACACACACACACACACACACACACACACACAAGCAATATATAAAAAAAATTAAGTCAATTCCTACTTAGATCAACAAAGAAAAATTTCATTTTAGCTTCTCTTTTTATTAAATAGTTACAATAATATAAATATGCATATACACAGTCCAGTCACATTAATGTGACCACCACGTACTTTCGACTTTGACGTTAAATAACCAATCACAGAAGGATGCTGTGGCATCGCAGTGCTATTGAGCGTATATAAAAAGTGTGTGAGGGCTTCGGAAAACACTACAATCGTTGGCGTAACGCAAACATGTAAAGAGTTATCCGAAGTCCAAAACGGCATAATTTTTGGCTTTCGGGAAAAGGTTGGAAGCATTTCCGAAACGGCTAAGTTTGTGGACTGTTCGTGTGTCACCGTGGTTAAAGTATACCGTGCATGGCAAAATGGGACCGTCCAAAATCAGTGACGTGGCAAATGTGGTGTACCATGGGCCATAGGTAATAGAGGTGACTGATGGCTGCAGAGGTGAGTTCGGGAGAATAGACGTGCTACCGTTAAGCATCATACCACCCAGATGAACCAAGGGGCTACCAACAGTGTCTTCCAAACTACTGTTCAGCGATCGTTGTTGCGTCTGGTTCTCCGAAGCAGGCGCCTGGTTCATGCACCTATGCTGACTTCTTCTCATCAGCAACGAAGACTGGAATTTTCATACAGGTACCGCAACTGGGCATCCAATGAGAGGCGACAGGTAGATTTTTCTGATTGATCACGCTTTATACTCCATCGGACGGATGGTTGGTGGCAAATACGGCATAAAACGTCTAAAAGCAAACACCCTGCAACAATTGCTGGCAAGGTTCAGGCGGGAGGCGGGAGCATTATGTTCTGAGGAATGTTTTCCTTAAATTTTCTGTGTTTATTCATCATTGTGGAAAGCACGATGGATCAATAGAAGTACGCATCTGTCCTTTCAGACCATTGATTGATTGTGATTGATTGAATATTAACGTCGCACTGTTCAGCTACACGAGTGCTTTTGGCGACGGACCACGTAATTTTGAACCATGGTCAAGTGACGTGGACGACACCTGAGCTGACACCCCCTCTGCTAACTACCGCACCACACCAACGGGAGGACGTTTCAGCTCTCGACAGATTTAACGTGCATCGCTGCCCTACACGGCGGGTCTTTAGTGGTACTGGGCTCGAACTCGTGACAAGGCAAGCCACGATCCGATACCTATACCACTCGGCTACCGCGGCCACCCTTTCAGACCATGTCTAACCCTTTATGCGCATTGTTTTTCCTCAGTAGGGTGGCATCTACCAGCAGGACATTGCGGAGGGTCATACAACTGACAGCGTACATGCGTGGTTCAAAGAGCACCAGGATCAGTTTATCGTTCTTCCGTGTCCAGAAAACTCACCTGACTTAAGCCCAATCAATAATCTATGGAACCCTCTCGATCGGGTTGTTCGCGTCATGGATCCTCCCGCGCGTAATCTAGTGCAGCAATAGAGTCGGCATGGCTCAACATCCTAGTGAATACCTTGAGGATCCTAAATGACTATTTTCCCCTCTGCGAAAGATGGTTATTCTGGCTTTTTACAGTGGTCACATTGATATGACTGGACTGTGTACATAGGACAGAATCACAACATTAAGTGGTCATTAATTTTTATTCATTGTCATTAAAGTATCGTATTGTCATCCAAAGCAATCGTGTCAATGAAATTTTAGTTCAATTGAATGCTTTAAAACGTGAGAAGAAAACCTTCTCAAGTTTAGACACAAGTCGCCAAAAGGGTCGCTAAGTCGCCAATATGGCTGTATTTGTAATTCTTTAAATAATTAGTTTTACTCCACATTAATTTTTATTAATTGTAATTAAATTATTGTAATGTCATATAAAATAATTATGTATATTAAACTTCATCTCAATGGAGCACTTTAAAATGTATTTTATTAACGATTGAAAATTCCCCCAAGATAAACAAACAAACAAATAAATATAGAGAGTGTGAGTTAATAGTAGGAATTGAAAAACTGAATTAAATTTAACGAATTTTCCACTTATATATATATAACGAACTCTTTTTTCGGGCTTTCGTTTAATAGAGGTCCATTTGTATTGCATATTGTTTAAAAAACAAATAATATTCTAATCTTCATTTCTATTGTTTATATTTCACCTGCATATTAATCAAACTAATCAAGAGACGGTGATCAAGAAGTAAAAATGCAGTAATTATTCCATTCGAATAAAGGGAAAGGGTTTTACTTCTGAGGGGTGAGAAAGAGGAGAAGATGGGGAGGATGCACAGGAAGCCTGTTGATCTTGATGGAAAGATGGTGCTCGTAGAAAGGTGGGGGGATGCACATTTCCTATGGTCAGCGGGTGACCCTTATCCATTAAGCCTTTTAGTCCGATTGGTCTTGGACATCAACGTCCGCTCGTTTCCCGAACATGATGAGTAACCAATGACCATGGGTAGAATTATATTACAAAGGGACTTCTCCCCAATTACTTCAGCTGTAAATCAAAGATCCAGGCTGTGAATTCCCAAAAGTATTATCTTCTGCATTTATTAGAATGCTATTCCAATGTAATAAAATGCAGCTACATTTTATTTGAATTTCAATTTAACTTTTATTGAGGTAATATCACTCAAATAACCTTCTTTTTAGGTTATTGTTAGGTTCAAGCATTAGACATTCAATTGTATTGATTCGATTGATTATACTCGCATCTCCTTGATTTAAAAAGAACACGACTTGATTTTCTAAAACAAAAGTGTATTCAACATTTACGTTCATACACTCTTTCAATCGTATCCGTTTTTCTCAAACACCATTTTTAGCGGATCTGTACCCATTAAAAGAAATATGCTTGACAAATTTCAAGTACCTGAGTCTAATTGTTTATAAACGTGAACTTTTTTTATGTTTAATCCTCAGTCTTCCCTCTTGGGGGTTGATTTCCACAAAACCCGTTCTTAACGAATTCACTAAGTAGAACAAACTCAGGAATTTAGGAAAGAAAAAAAAACAGGGATGTTTTTTCCAAATCTTCCCGTAAACTCTCTTTGGAGTCTATTTTCGCAAAAATTGTTTTCACCGAATCTCTTCTCAATGAAAGAAATATGTTTGTCGAAAAGAGGAATTTTTGTCTAAAACTCTCCTGCAATTCCCCTTTAAGAGTAGATTTTCAAAAAAAAAAAAAAAACTCCACTTTTAGTGGATTTTTACTTATTAAAATGAATACTCCTACAAAATTTCAAGACTGTAGAAACTAGTTGTTCTAGAGATTTAGAGATTTCATGGTGAAAGAGAAGGCTGCTTTTCTTTTATATGTTTTTACAATGTTGGCTGTTGGTCACACAAAATACAACATCCTGAAGGAAGCACTCAAACCTCTCTTGTGAAATTTACATCATGCGTTGGCGGTGATAAAATATGCAAATCATCAACGCTAAAGCGCAGACGCACATCACGGAGGACCGTAGTGCCAACTACAAGCCCTATATAAGGGGAGAACATATTGGCAATTTGAGATGAGGCAATTGTTTTTTCGTGCATTTTTTTGCTTAAGCTGTTTACTTTTGAAGACATCAAGCGTCTTTTGACCAAGTTTCTGAATTCTTTCAAGGAAGAATAGTAGCCTATTGGGATTGCGGATTATCCTTCAGAGAACTGCCATCGCTGGATGAAGGAGAAAACGACGGACCGACGGAGCCGATCGCCCCCCCCCTCATTCCACCACTGTCCACGATGACAGGTGGATTGTGCGCATGACAGTGATGGATCACGCAGCCACGTCACAAACCATAGCACAACAGGTTCAGTCTGTTACGCATCATTCAGTGTACACGTACCATTCGAAGCCGTTTTCAGATGAGGGGAATGTCCACATAGCGTCCATTGCTTCTTTTACCCTTGACTGGTTGACACAGGCGTTTGTCTTGCCAGTGGTGGGATGAACAGCATACAGGGACAACGGAATGGAACGACATTGTGTTTACTGACTAATACCGCTCCTGCCTGCAACATCACGATGATCGGATTCGAGTTTGAAGACACCCTGGTGAGAGGCTGCTGAACTGTTGCTTTATGCATCGCCCCACGGGTCCTGCACCCGGTATCATGGTTTGGGGTGGTATTGGATTTCCCTGTCGCACCCCCTCTATTACGCATTTACGGTACACTAAATAGCCAGCGTTACATCTACGAGATGTTGGAGCCCGTGGTCCTCTCATACATTAAGCGTTTGCCATCATCCATATTCCAGCAGGATAATGCGCAATCACACGTGGCACGCAATGTTAAACAGTTCTTCTTTACCCATCGTATTGAACTGATTCCTTGGCCTGTTTCTTTTCCCGATCTATTGCCAATCGAAAACGGGTGGTCCATGCTTGCACAACGACTGGCCCGGAATACACCGCTCGCTGCTACACCAGATCAACTTTGGCAATATGTGGAAGCCTCATGGACTGCTGTACCCCAAGGATACATCCAAAGTCTCTTTGATTCTATGCCGAGGTGTGTGGTAGCGGTTATAGCCAACAATGGCCGCTACATTAACAACTGATTTTGTCATCATCCACATCTCGCAAGAAGTCGTAGTTTTAATCGTTTGATCATCGTACAATATGTTATTTGCGAAATAAATTTCACTGTAACATAGCTGGTCCTTCTTGGTGTTGCATTTTGTGCGGTCTGTAGTGTCGATATAAATTCCTTTGCTTTATAATTTATTAACGTTTATGAAGTAAATTATTTGCCATTATGTTGCCATGCACCCAAAATTGAATGTTACAATAATAGGCAAGTATTATATCTTTTTAATACCCGAATTATTTTTATCTTTAAATATTAAATTCTTCTGGTTATTAATACTATATGGATCCCAATGACATTGGGAAAAATAATAAAAAAATTTCCACTCACCCCCTGGAACGTAGATGGTATCCGCACGATTGTGCGGTTTGGGCGTTATCTGCGAAACAGGTCACCTATGAAATTTCACGAGTTATGCATTTTTAATTCTAAGTTGACAGAAGAAACAATCTTAATTCAACTAAAATTGTTACAAGTAAGAAAATTATTGATGTTTAATTAACTCTTCTATTAATTCATTATTTATTTACTGTAAAAATATTTTTTTGGCCATTGCATTTTTCACAACATGTTTTCGAACTGCTTTCATAGTTTCCAAATCTGCACTTGCGAAGCCTTGAAATTTAATCAACACATCAAAAATGGCTATACATGCCAAGCCTTTTATCCTGGAATGACCAGGATAAAAACCATAACATGTACATAGGAAGTGGATCGATCTTTTCGCTTCGATCTTTTTGCGAGTTCAATTACACAACACTGTTATTTTCATTATCAGTTAAAATACTTTTGCTAGTAGGTGGAGAGAGTGAAAACGCTTCAACTGTCCTTAACTTAAATTTTAAGCGATCCATTTTGAGATTTAGAAGAATTTCATTTGATATTGAATCTTCTTTGCACAGAAACCAAGAATTTGCAACAGCTAAATCAATGTTATGAATGTGTTCAAGAGTCTTTGATGGTAAAAAATGTTTCAAAATTGTCTTTCCATTTCAAATATTCCCATGTGTTTCTTTATCACTCTCATCTGAACTTGATTCTCCTTTCAGTATACGCGATTTATATGTTTTGTTCGCAACATTGTCAGCATCCCAGAGATAACTAAGTTCTGATCTAAGTTCAATCTGAATAATTCCTCAATTGAAAAATTTCTTCTGTGAGAATTCTTCTCCTTTTAAACACCTGAAAAAGTTTTTGGTTAAAAGTTAATACAGTATTCTATGAAAAGAGTAATATGTATCAGAATTTTTTTGTTTCAAATATATATATATATATATATATATATATATATATATATATATTGAACCACACCATACTAACTCCCACTGGAAAACCCAACGTTTTTCTTGTTGGGGGGTGAAGATATATGGATGCAGATATCTGTGGAGAGGATACAAAAAAATCCCCTACTCCTCAACAAATATATGAAAAAGAAAATTAATGGCAAAAAAAGAGAGAGAGAGAAAGAAAAAAGGGACTCCTCCATGGCGACCCTCAAGAAAATTTGGTATTAGTTATATAACCATATATTTCATTTTTATGTAGGCTTTCATCAAAATTATTGAATCAGAAAATTCGCATGGTAAGTATTTACCTTTACAGTTGCAGTGACTCAAATCCCGACCCCTAGAAGCCATATAATAATTAGTATAATTAATATTTTTCTATTTTACAACTTTTTAAACATTAATACAAAAATTTGTATCGAAGCAATTAGAAATATATTTATTATCACCTTTTTACGCCAGATAAAAAGACGTGTTTTCGTTGTATTTGAAAACCAAGTCAGATTTGCCAGCTGAAACCAAAACATGGACTACAACCACCGTCCGTTGACAAAAAATGATATTTTACACCTTCTGCAAACATGCTTAATCGTTGTATTCGGGATTTTTTTACATACGACTTTTCCAGAAGCAAAAATGTATAAGAACGTCTAACCCGCACGATCGTGGGGGTTGGGTCTTAATGGGTTATGAAATATCCCATGCTACTAGAAATAACTGTCCACCACCATACTGACTCATGAAATACTTGTGATTTAGAAATAATCATTAATTTGAAGAATTGTTTTTTAAACGATTTTTGATTAATTTTGTATATTTTTATTTTCTAACAGTATTATCCTCTTGTTTGAGGCATGTGCATATTATATGATATTTAGGCTTACAGCGTGGCGATTGTCGAGAGAAAGATCTTGCGTTGCATTCTTGGAGGAATCCAAGTGAATGGATCATAGAAAAGATTTTATATAACTCTATAAAAAATTTACACACAACCTGACATTGTAAAATTCGTCCAATAACAGAGACTTAAATGAGTTGGTCATCCGGCTAGAAGTTCGTTGCTGCAAGAAAATCTCTGGAAAAGCGCATAGGGGAAACAGACCTTGGGGAAGATCTCCTCTAAGTTGGATATTTTGCATCGAAAAAGATTTTAATATTTTAAAGATTAAAAACTGGGAAACAGTTGCCAAAAGTAGAGTTGCTTGAGGAAAACATCTGGAGAAGGCCCGATGTCTTCTTCAAGCATCTCTACTTCGGACTGTTGAGGCATCGGACTGCCAGAAGTGTGGTTACATTGATTGGCAGTTAAATTCAATAATGGAAGAATCAAATAATAGAAGGGCTGAGAGACATTTTTACATTAAAATTTTTTGAATGAAATTATATGATGGTTAATTAATTCAATTAATTTCAAATTGCATGTTAAATTTACTTGGATTTCAAATGTTCCGAATGAATTGTTGAAAAGTTTGAAAAAAAAGAGGTACCATAATTGAGACCTTTCTGGATTAAGGGTGAAAATCGTAAAGAATTCCCTTTTTGGTACAAATATAAGGATTCCAAATAAAAATCAGGGTTGCGCTGGCCGCCTGGGTCTGGCAAAAGACTCATGTTCCGTTATAAGGTCACTGAATAAAGAATTCAGGTCCTGTAATTCTAATAAATATAGTGATACACGTAAAATAAAACTGGCTTCAAAATTTTCCCGAGGTGTAATGCAGAAATTAGGAAAGGGATGTACCAGTTCAAGTGTTGTCCTCGTCACTTCTACGTGATTCAAAATCTGGGGGGAGCCATTTACACTAGCTATGAGAGTCAAATGGAGGGTTCGAGTTCTAACGCCACTACACATCCGCCATGTAGAGCAGTGCTCCTCAACCTTTTTATCGCCGCGGACCGGTCAACGTTTAATAATTTTACCACGGCCCGCTCAGGGTGGGACACGTTAATTGTTTATATTTTAGATTGTTTCCATTTAACAATTTTAATTTAGTTATATTTAAATTTTACTTTCTGAATAAAATATTGCTCCACCTAAAATGAATAAAAGGGATTTAACATGGAATATAAAGGGATTTCTGTGGAAAGTTGCGCAAATCCGAGAGAAATGCACCACTTTAAATAAAATGGCAATAGTTTGATGTTCTTTAGGCGGACCGGCACTATTTGATCCGCGGATTGGTACCGGTCCGCGGTCCGGGGGTTGCGGAACACTGATGTGGAGGAGCTGATGCTTGTTCAAATTAAGCTAATGCTTACACAATCAATCGAAATTCAAAATATGACGTTGGCATGCTGTGAAAATTCAGAGTGGAATGCCAATTTAGGTGTTGTATCGTCCTCGTTACTTAACCTTGGCTCAAAATAAAGGTGTACATTACCTGGTGTTGGTCAGTGAGTGATTGAGTGAATATGAATGTCGTACTCTTCAGCTACTCAAGGGCTTTTGGTGATTGACTTCGTAATTTTGAACCATTTTCAAGTGACGAGGACGAAACCTGAGCTGGCATCCTCTCTTCTAACTACCGCACCAACGGGAGCTCTCGACAGATTTAACGTGCATCGCTCCACTGCATGCCGGGTTTTCGGTGGTACTAGACTCGAACTTTTGACACGTCTGCCACGAGTCCATTACCTTTACCTCTCTAGGGTACCACCGCCACCTCAGTGAGTAAGTAAACGTTTTATTAAAATCGCACTATTGGCTATGGACCTTGTAATTTTGAATTTTTTTGAAAGTGATGACCTCTAAGCTGAAATCCTCTCTTCAAGCTTCATTACCACGTTAGCAGGAGGACTTTAATTCACGACAGATTAAGTGTGCATCATCATCCCGAAACGGCGAGTCTTTAGTAGTACAAGGATCATAGCCTAGTGGTCAAGGTCACGGACCGTGGCTGGTTTGTCATGAGCACTGGTGTAGCTAGTCCTGAGTGGGCTCTGTACCAAAGCTTCTTGGTACAGAGTCCGAAGGAGGTCCCTTAATATTTTGAAATTTTTGCTTACACATTTGGGGGCACGTATGCGCCTATGGTCGTGAGCCTAGTGCTGCTGAAGACTCGTCGTATAGAGGAGCCATTACACGTTAAATACAGGGTGATTCAAAAAGAAATAAACTCAATCCAAATGCTGTTAAACGGTAACAGTTAAGGACAGATACCACCTCAGCCAACCGTAAGGTATATGTACTCTTAATGTTTTTATTTAGGCCCTAATGGAAGGAGTGTAAGCAATAGAAGGTGTATCACGTGGCTAGTCACTCTAAATGGCGGCATCTGCAGTAGAGAAGGAATTTTGCGTTCATGAAAGGAATTGCTTCAACTGCTGTGCAACGGCATTTTCGATCACGATTCGGAGAAGAGCTTCCAACTAGAAAATCTATCTAACAATTGTTTGAAAAATGTAACACTGCGAAATGTTTCGGCAAAAGTAAAAGTCCTGGACGAAACCGAGCGTATCATAGCCGCTATCGATGGACTTGGTACCTTAACAAGCGTTGCGGTGGAAATGGCGTAACGACTCAACGTCTGTCGTGTGACTAAGGGGTTACACGCTTAAAATCTGTAACTGTGCCTAACACACATTAAATAGTCCCATCCATATGACATATAATAGTTTACATCATTCCTGATTTATAGTGCATTGAAACTGTATACTTATTTATGAATTACCCTTTAAATCGGAGTTCAATGTCTTTCCGTTGGTGTGGTAGTTAGGAGAGGGAAGTCCGCTCAGGAGTCATTTTGGTCCCTTGAATGTGGCTCATAATTACCAGGCCCGTCACCCTTGTGTTGCTATATAATGTGACGCTAATATAACTCTCTCGCACTAATTGCTCTAACCATGGGAGCCAAAATGAGGTTTCGCATTCTGTGGTTACTAAAAACCCACCGCGTACAGGAGAAATCTATCGAGATTCAATTTTCCCGTTGGCGTGGTGGGAAGAAATAGAAAAGAGCGCCAACTTAGATGTCATCTTCCTTTCTTGACCGTCTCTCAGAATGAAGGGGTCACCAATAGTTCTCGTGTTGGTTCAGAAAACATCTTTGGTAAACAAACAATCTGTGGATAATTTTTTATATGGGTACACTCACTGGCGTAACCTCGAGTCTGGACCCTCTTTCTATAGCCCATGATTTTTTTTCAATTGATTTTAACCCTGTGTATATAGTACATATAAAATTTATTTATTTATTATTAATGATTATATTTATTAAATAATGCTAATTATTTATTCAATCATTAATTTTTTACTGTTTATTTGTTCCTGAAAATCGACAAAATCAAAAGATATGTAGCATAGTACGAGAGGACTTTCTATCCTGGAACCTCCCCTCCCCTTGAAAAATTCCTGTGTGTACCACTGGGTACATTAAAATGGCTAGGAGGTACATAAGGGGTTGCATTCATGAGAATCAGTGAATTTTGTGTAATTAAAGTCAACTTTCGAAATGACGCAAGGAACCAGTGACCACGTTTTCATTACCCATAGAAAAGGGCGAAAAAATGTTTTCCCTCTTGTCTTGAACTGTTTAATGTCTTCACCGGCCAAGCAATTCATCAGAGACGCGTGGACGGACGAACGGAGATTAAAACCGCGTGAAGCACCTCGGACAGAGAAACCCCAAGAAGGAAAAGTAGAGGGGGAGCAGGGGAAAAAAGATTCTGGTCGTTTCACTTGTGCCACCTCATCCTGAAACTCCTCCAAACTGGCCAAACGGACACTCGGTCGGGATAGTTTCTTTTCCCCATTCAAGGTTTTCAGAGCGGAAAAAAATCTCGAAAAGGTGGCAATTGTCTTGGGGTTTGAAGAGAAAAGTTTTATCGCTTGGTCGACGGCTCGGGGCACCCTTTGTTGAGTGCGGGCTGCAAACCGAGCGTCCTGGCACGCTCCTCGGCGAAACTCAATGGAACACGTTGCAGATGCTGCCTCTCCACCCCTGTTCTTAATTTTGTCCCTTTTTCTTCCACTCCTTTTGTTGAGGCGGATTGTGGTATTTGAGTCATAGTCAAGGCGTCAGCGGTGACTAACTTCCATGTAGAATCCGGGGCTTAACAATAGAAGTGCTTTGAGGTAATGAATGATTCACATAGAACTAATGTTGGGATTTAGGAGCTCGTTAAGAATGTTAAATTGGCTTGGATTATGTGAATGTAAAATTGTTCATTAAAATCATAATGAGCAGTTATGACTATTTTTTTCTCTCAATCTAATGAGAATAAAGGTTTCGTTTGTGAAAACACATTTTTTTCAGGAAGAATAATTACTTAAATAGTAATTAAACTATGAGTCATTTTAAACAAAATGTAAAACATAAACCAGCGTTTCTCAAACTGTAGGACAGGCTCCTCTGTGGGGGTGATAATTCTACGAGGGGGCGAACCAATTGAAAAGTCGAAAACAAAATATTCTTTTAAAAAAATTACTAATTTACTCAAAGTAAGCAAACAAAATACATTCTGACGTAACAAGAAGTAAATACATACTTGCACTGATAAAAGCACTTATAAATGCATCATCATTGCACAATGTATTTTGTAATTTATTTAGCGATACTGAGTTAAAAACAAGTTTAATAATTATCAGTGACCCCATGGGCTTGTATTAAAACTTATCTTGATAAGTTGTAGGGTTTATAATGAATCCCTTAAGTGCCGATTAAAAGTCACGTGATTCCCTCCCCAATGCTACCGTTTTCCATGTAGGTATGTGGCCACGGTAGCCGAGTGGTATAGGTATCGGACTGTGGCTTGCTTTGTCACGGGTTCGAGCCCAGTACCACTAAAGACCCGCCGTGTAGGGCAGCGATGCACGTTAAATCTGTCGAGAGCTGAAACGTCCTCCCGTTGGTGTGGTGTGGTAGTTAGGAGAGGGGGGTGCCAGCTCAGGTGTCGTCCACGTCACTGGACCATGGTTCAAAATGACGTGGTCCGTCGCCAAAAGCCCTCGTGTAGCTGAACAGTGCGACGTTAATATTCAATCAATCAATCCATGTAGGTATGCGTATGTGATGTATGGGGGAGGGGATGAAAAGAAATAAGTATAACCTTCTCTGAAATAAGTAAATCCTTCGCAAACACTGTCACGGTGTTTTTTATTGCATTTCAAAGCCTTAGGAATCATTTTATGGATAGCATGGCACTGACAAGATCGTACTTCGGAAAAACGTATATATACGTGAGGGGCGATTAATGCTTTGTCTGAACGAGACGTATATATACACTGCCGGTACTTAGGAGGTTAAAGTCATATTGTAGCCTTAGCTCAAAGTATAGTATTAGTGAATTCAATACATTGTTATTTTATTGAGGGGGCGAAGAAAATTTTGACTGAATATTGGGCCACAAATATTTAAATTTTTAGAAGCACTTCTATAAGGCGTTTTTAAAAGTAAGACAAAACGTAAACCACAATCATTTCGAGTAAAGTATACCCAAATCTGAAGGACGAAAAATTGGCATTAAAATGCAGGTAGAACAAAATGTGAAATTCATTGTGTTCAGGCAAGAGAAGAAAAATTAAGAAAGCAATAATTTCATATGATATAAAATGTTATTTGTGCCATCCGAGAATTAAAGTCTGAATGTAATACTGAAACTGCAGTACCGCACAAAAAGTTCCACTTAATTTCTATTCTTTAGAATTCAGGCTACCATCTACCGGTCATTTTTAAATTGTGAGCATAATTAAAATAGTCCGAGGTGTCCGCGGTAACCTAGTGGCAAAGGCCACGGACTTTTGCCTGGCGTGTCATGAGTTCGAGACTTTTGTCACGTAGATCCGCCATGCAGAAGGGATCGATGCACGTTAAATCTGTCAATGCTTAAACGTCCTTCCTTTGGTGTGGAAGTTAAGAGAAGGGAGGGGTGCCAACTCAGATGTCGTCCTCGTCACTTGACCATGGTTCAAAATTGCGAGATACATTGCTGAAAGCACTCGTGTTGCTGAATAGTGTGACGTCAATATTCAATCACTCAAAATAATATTCTTTTCCAGATATGGATATAATTTGACCCTCCCTTTTACTAAATAACGTTCCAGAAAATATTTGAGCATTCTCTAGGTGTAAATTTTTTGACTCTTTTGTCATTTAGTTTTGTAATTAGTAAATTACTTTCTTAATACTTTATCACGCAATAATTTGTACTATGGACCCACTAAAGTTTTAAAAAAATATTCTTGTTGACCCCCTTAAACTTCTATGTACCTTAAACCTTTATCTAGCGCATTATGATTTACTGCAGTTTTTTTATGCAATATTTTTTTTTAATTACTACATTGAAAATTGAGGGATATACATAAAAAAAAATACTCAGCTTTGGGAAATTTAACCCGTTAGAGTTAATTAAGTAATTGAAAATAATCAACTGTAAAATTTTATATATACTCTGTTCACTTAAAATAAATAGTCAAATCATTTTCTAAGGTCTTCATTTACACACACACAAAAATAGACACATTTTGACTTTTACTATTTTTTTGGAACAAAAATGACAATCTTCGCAATGCGTTGAAAACGCCGTCAGCTGAAAACGCAATTTCTGCTATAAAACTATTCGCCTTCCTCGATAAAATACTCATCGCAGAGCCCGTGCTGCCATATATCTTGGAAGAATGGATTTTAAAGAATATTCCTGTTAAGTATCATCAGAGTGTACGCAAAAATGGTTATTCTATGTAATTTTAAAGCGAGTGGTACTTATAAGTACCATCGGTAGATAAAGAATTAATTGGGAAATACTTACGAAGTTCTATTTCAAAGTTTTTACACACTAGAGCCAGATGAGAGGAAATATGAAAGAGGAAATATGAAAAGCAAGATGGAAAGAAAATAATAGCATGTAGCACTTATATATATACTTTATTTTTTTGTATGTACTAATTCAACGTTAAAAAAACATTCAGTACTCGTACCAGTTGTTATTTTCAAACTATAAAATACTAAGAGTAGAAACTTTATTCTTTTTTCAAAGAAATTGAAATAAATAATTTGCTTTCTTGCCAATATCTAAGGCGATTTAAGCTAATGAATTTTTTTATTATACAATATTAAAAAATTATTCCTCGGAAAAATATTAAATAATAATATATTTGGTTTGAAACCATTTTTAAAAATTCTCTCTCTCTCTCTCTGTTATAGTTTTAATTCTATCTAAAGTTTAAAAGCTACTACACATTTTCTCCAGTTTCGGCAAATCGTTGATCGAGTTTACGCATGCACGCTGACAGTCAAGGGTGCAGAATCCCCGGTTCATCCTGGTGTGTAAAACAGGTTTTACTGCTAATACTCTTACTTGACAGAGAAGAGACAATGGGTATTAAACTAAAGTCATAAATTGCTGTTATTGGACACTTTTTTAATATAAGTAAAATCATATATTTATAGGATGTTTCTATAAATATTTTTATAACTACATCATAGATTTGTATTATAGATGTTTTTACAAAATTCTGAAAGTAGGAGATCTAATAACCTGGGGCGTGGCTACCGCCGTATCAGTCGTAGCAATGATACGGGGCCCCCAAGCTACAGGGTCCTCAACATGTGTATCTACAGTCCCACTAATAGGATTCTCATATTTAAAAAAGGGCGCCGAAGGAATTTTGATACAAGGCCCTCTTAGAACTTGCTACACAAGTGCTAATAATATAGCTTTCTTAAGATATCCGACTACGTTCGAAACCGTGATTTTAAAAAAGCGCATAAATGGATAATTCTCATAATATTTAGTGTCACTTTGATTAAAATACATGTATAAAATTGTTTTAAGGACATTTTGAGAAAAAAATTTATTTAAATACAATATTTTGGCAAAAAATTAGCTTAGAATAATGTTTTTTTCTCTAAATGTTCTTCTTTTGTGAAAATGGCTCTATTAAAATAATATTTTGCCTGTATATAGCTCAGACTTCTCTACAGAGGCTCAACTAGAATTTTTGAAAAATTCCCATTATTTTCAGAGTTACAACCCATTGAAATAATTGTCAGCATTTTTTTCTTAAAATTTCTCCCCTCTGTTGTCGTAAAACATGGATAAATCCACTTCTAAGTTATATATTTCAAAAATTCTAATTGAGACTCTGTACAGAGGTCTGAGCTATATATAAGCAAAATATTATTATAATAGAAGCATTTTTCAGAAAAGGAGAATATTTTGAAAATGGGTCAATCTATGTTAATTTTTTTGTCAAAATATTGTACTTAAATAATTTTTTATTGTGATACTATTTTTAAAACAATTTTATGTACATTTTCTAATCTAAGTGACATTAAATATCATAAATATTATCCATTTATACGCTTTTACAAAATCACGGTTCCGAACGTAGTCAGGATACCTTAAAGATTTATTAGACAAGATTCTAATAATCTGAACACAAGTTTTTATCTTTTATTGACAAAAACTTTAAAATCAAGTTTGAAAAGGATTTGAGATTAAAATTATTTATTAAAAGATACATTACACTAGAAAATACAATACAATACACAATATTATAATATATTCCAATATATGTAGGAATATATTGTACCATTGATTTTATAATTTAATGATAATTTTTTTTCAATTTTATTGGTTGTTTTATTACTATCTATCGACATTAACAAATTCCATATTGCAATAATAATTTTTTTAAAAAAAGTATCTTTGTGTGTGTTTACTCTATGAGCTATGATATGACTAAGAAATATCTGTTTTTGGTAGAAACTATGTTGTTGCTAATACCACATAATCGGCAGTGCGAGATCTAGGATTCGTCATGATAAATGGCGTAATTGTATGCCTGTAGTCAGCCTTAGCTTTGAGCACCACACAGGTACCAGTACACGTGTTTTTGTTTCGATTTCCCTCCAGTTTTGAAGGGGTGGTCAGGGGCTTCCCACCTCACTTCCCCTTCCACTAACTTCCCTAGAGGACTTGCGATTCGACGGTTGTTTAGACTACCCCCCATGCCGCAATGGCACTATACATTTGCAAACATCCATGTCTTCTACGGGATTCAAACCCAGACTCTACGGCACAGCAGTCAGCGTCACTAACCACTATACCTGGCCGAGTGGAGGGAACTGATGGCCGGTATTGCCCGCGACTAAAGTGTTTGGTGCAACTAAAGAACCACCGCATACAGGGGCTGATGTACATTTAACACGACGGATCTCAAATTTTTTCACATTAGCGTGGTGTGGATGTCTGGAGAATGGTTTGTCAACTCAGGTTGAGGTTTTTTTTGCTTGACTTTAGCTCAAAATTAGTAGGACCGTCGTGAATAGTTCTCGAGTGGTTTTGGATTGCGATGTTAATAAAAAATAAATCTATTGCCATAATCAATATATCTTTTTTACTTTAAAACCAAATATGGTTTTAATTTCGTTTTAGCTTTTTGAAATAGCATAAGCCAGGAGTCATCACCTGTTGACAAATCCGCGTATCGAAAAACGAAAAAAAAAAACGCGTATCGTAAAGAACAAAAATGAAATTTAAATTGAAACTATACCCATAAGCAGGCTTGTTTATGGAAAGAGCCACCACTTAATTCAATCGCTATTTGTGCTACTCTTTAAATATGTTTCATTTTGTTTTAAAATAAGTTTTTGATTCTGAAGGGAAATACATTGCTCTGTTTTAGTTTTCAATAGTTATTTCAATACTTATTTCTATAGCGATCTTCATGTACTTGTCCGGACTAAAATTATTTGCTTTCTAAGCGCTAATGACACTAAGCCGTTTAAAACTCATCTCTTCATCTACAATCGTATTTATAACATACGACTTATTTTTATACACTTTTTCAAAATTATATTTAAAGCTTGCGCAATCAAATAGTGCACATTATGCTTTTTTGGATATTGATGTCAAATTGAATTTGTTTTAATGATCTTATAGATTCAAAACTTACAAAAAAAGTATTGAAATGACTAAGAGCTACTTAATAAATGTTTTTGAATATTTGAGGATCAATGATATTGTACAGATAGGAGAGAGAGAATTCTAACTTTTTTTTCTTTTTTTATATCTCTCTCTTTTTTGGAGCAGAAAACTAAAATAAATGGATAATTCAAGCCAAACATAATTTTTTGTGTTACCATTCCGTCAAAATGAAATGAAATAAAAAAAAATCAACTCGATAACATTTATTTTAACAAATATCGTTTACCTCATAAAATAAAAATGAAAAGAAAATTCTTTATATAGTATTTTATTATTAACAATACGGGAATATATATATAATAATTATACTTATGTTTATTTAATATTTTTTAAAAAAGACAACTCTTGGTAATTTTCTTTATTATACAAGGATTTAAACCCACTATTAACTGTAAAATAAACTACAAACTATTACTAGACTCTGAAGTAATTAATTTTTTTAGAAAAATAGGCTGTTAAAAAAATTATATATATATATATATATATATATATATATATATATATATATATATATATACAAGTTTGATTCACGAGGTATCGCAAATTCTTTCACGCTTATAAAAATAATTCTGCAGATTGATAATGTTCTAAAGTTTAATGGAAGCAGTATAATTTCAGAATGAGGAGGCGAATATAAATTTCAAATTTCTGTTTAGATTAAAAATCATTCACAGACAGAACTAAGTAAATAACTGTTTGAGTTGAACACGTGAAATATTTCTACGGTAAAATATGAAAAAAATCAGTTAAAAGGATGAAATTAAATATAGAAGTAGAAAATGAGTAAAGTTTTCAGCCTGATTATTCTCTAAATACTACACAGTAGTCTTTAAAAACAAATATTTTTTTTTTTGAAAAGCATAAAATATATATAAAGCACAACTAGAAAGCAAAATAAAATTTCCCTTCGTCTTTAAACTTTTTCATCACAAAACCAAATCTGGAAGAAGTAATATTCAACGCTATTGTCTTTTTTCCCCTACACAGAGAGAAAAAACAATAATAATAATAAAAAAGTCCCTCTCTCTATACAAAAAAGTACTAATTTTTTTCTCTTCTTTTTAAATATTTTTTTCAATGTTCTTATAACCCAGTAGAGAGTACGTGGATTTGAGGGTGACAGATTTATCTTGCGTAGAGTAAAAATTAAAAAAAAAAATTAAAAAAGGGTAAAAGGGAAGGGGAAATTTTTTTCCCCTAGATAGCTTTTCTTTTGTGTGCGAAAATGGAAGGAAGCACTAGCCTTAGCTCGTGGGACCACCCATTTCAGTAATTATCTATTTCTTAAGGTGCTGCTTTTTTAATTATTATTCAAAGAAGGCTTTGCCCTAAGTGAATGCTTCTCATTAGGGAAAAAACTGGGGGTGTACGTAATGGAGTTTAATTTTTTCCCTCCTCTGTCCCTCTCCCCACTCCCAATGCAGCTGTTTGGTGAAGATGCCGTTGTGGAAGTTTGGCAGAAGAAAGCTGCAGATCTTCTTTTTACCTTCCCTGGAGTTTCTTTTGGATTTAATTTGCCTTTTTTTTTAATTTTTCCCTATTCAGTTCTCCATTTTCTTGCTAGCTTCAGGAGGGATTTTTTTTTAATTTGAAAAAGAAAAGTTAACCGAAATTTAAGAGTAATTCGAGAAGAATCAGCTTTGTCTTTTTCGAAACAGACAAGAATTACTAATTTTATTTTAGAATAAGATAAAAAAGAATTGTATTTTTGTTTTCGATTCGAATGTTTTTTTGAGAACATTTAGGAGTAAAGAGGAATTGTTATGGGGTGGAAATAAAAAAGTACGCTTCTTTCTTCGACTATTTTTTTAAATTTGAGAGTTTTAAGCACAAACTTTGATTTTGTGATTACAGCTATCTTAACTGTAATTTGCTGTATTCCAAGATGTGATTGTTTTTATTCCTAAGATGATTGATTACGTTCGGAGATGTGATTTTGAAAAAGCGTATAAATGAATAACCTTTCCGTATTTAGTGTTGCTTGAATTAAAAACTACATAGAAAATTGTTTTAAGATTATTATTACAAGAAAAAATTATTTAGATGTAATTTTTTAGCAAAAAAAGTAGTAAAGATGACATATCCATGTATTCAAGTACTTTCTTTTTATGAACAATACTTCTGTAGTAAAACTATTTAGTTTATTTGTAACTAAGATCTCTACAGGAGCTGAACTTGGATTTTTGAAATATATAATTTGTAGAAGTCGATATATTCATATTTCAAAATATTAAAGTATAAAGATTGTGTAACAAATAATACCTGTTATTTATTTCAGTTGATTCTCATTCCGAAAATTACGGGAATCGTATGAGTAAAAGGAATGTCCGTTGTGAGCACACTCCCAGATGGGGAGAAAATTACTAGTTAAAGATGCGTTAACATCCTCAAATTTCATGTAATCCCGCCTCGAACCCTTCAAGTTTCAACATAACATAAAACTGACTTTATACATACAGAGGACAAAATAAGGAAATAAAATACATTAAATTAATTACCAAATTCACACCCAATAATCAGGGGTGTCATAAGACATGGGCTAACTGGGTCCGGGCCCAGAGCATCTGCCACAATGGGGTCTCGTCTCGCTCTCAACTCGTTCTTAATAGGCTCATGATTCGAATAATTTCAACGGTCAAATGTTTTTTCCGGTTGTATTCTCCAATAAACTGGGAATTTCGGACGATATGTCAAATGGCTACATGTGAAGATCGTAGTCCATGTATAGGTCTACCACATACACCTTTCAGTTACAAAGTGGCAGTCGGTCGAGCCAGTTTGTGCGATTGTACGACATGCGCATTTATTTGTTTCGGGTTGTTGTTTGTATTAGTATTTGACAACGTGTGTTATGTACTGCCTACTTTTAAGGGCATATGTCAGGTCCATAATTATGTAAGGGCCCAGGGTCTATTGCGTAGGAGCTCAAGACCACAAGAAGTCTTAAGACGTCCTTGCCAATAATATTTCAGAAAATACATCAATTTTTTTGTAACAAAAAATATTTTTCATGTTCAATCCAAATGCTACCATTAAAATTTACCTCCTCTGGCAGAGGTCCGCTTTTTCTGGCCCTAGAGCAGCCCCTGATAGGAATGACAATATTATTTAATAAATATTTAAATATCATTACAATATGTACTAGATAATCGAAACCACTTTGAAAATATGTCGGTTCGATCGTCTTTTTTAATGTTCATTAATTAATGAATATTTCAGGTTATGGCATTATTCTTTGAATATTATTTTAAATCTTGCCTATAAATGCATGATCTAAAAGATCAAATCACACAGAAGAAAACCATATTTTCATTGTTTCCAAGGTTTTCTTCATTTATATGCATTATTTACTATGAATCCAATTTATACCTAATTAATTTCCACCATTGTTTTTTAAACCTTTTGTTTATGAAGAATTAGATGGATTGGATGCACAAAAGATTTCACAACATTTCCCCCTAAAATTAATAATAATGCTCAAGCATAATTAAGTTTAGACACGGGTTTTCTATTTCTAATTACAAGATTTATAAAATAGCTCTTTTGTGAGCCATATTTGGAAAAATATGTTATTAATACAAGTAGGAGGTATAAAGTAAATGAGAATGTGTGTTTTATTTTCTAATCAGATTGCCACGCTTTTGAACGTGACAATTTCACGTAAAAAAAGTTTTGCATATTAATGCAAAAGGAGGAAATAACACAGATGTCAAACCTTCTTTCACTGCTGACATATGCTATTGATCATCTAGTATTTCTCGTTATTTTTCCTTATTACTCCTTTATTCAAAATCATGTAAATAAATTGAATAATCGAGAAGTGTGTTACGTAGTTTTTAACTGTAATTCTTTTTCTTATCATCATCTGTGGTTGCATATAAAATCAACATTAACACATTACAGAAACGATATAGAGCTGATTATTTTACTTTAAGAAAGATTTACTTTAAGATCGCCTTTGTTTGAGAAATATGATTGGTGCTAAATTTGCATGCCTTCATTTTTAATGGTTAAAAACACATTTTTCATGTTGTTTTGCTCATGGTTATAGCGTAAGAATACTATTTTGATAAAAATTAATCATAATTTAATCTTTTCCATCATTCGATAAGTAAAATAAATTCAAAAACACCATTTTCATTAAAAGAGAATGTTCATTTTTAAAAAACAATAGGAGCAACTAAAACGTATCTTATCGTTCTTATTTTCAACCAATAATGTTTGTGGGATTAATTTTGCTTAAGGTATGCGACTACGTTCGGAAACTTAATTTTATGAAAGCCTATAAATAAATAATTATTTCCATCTTATGTACATATAACATTCTCTAAAGATGATTGTTTTAAAAATGACTTAAAAATCACAAAGTAACTGAACCTAATAATACAAATCATTTAATTTCATTAATAAATCACACTCATAGAAATAATACAAAAAAAGGAGGAACTTTTAAGACTTTAGAGAATTGATTAAAATTCTATATTAATAAATAAATACCAAAAGTATAAATTTTTTAGAAACTTTTTCTTGTTTTAAAACTTAAGAGAGTTTATGTAAAATTCTTCGTTTATGGTCAAATAGCAGTGTTTTAAATTTTTTAGAAAATCTTTCGTGCCTTAAAACCACAGAATTCCTTAAAAATTTTATATTTATGTAAACAAAAACTAATATTTAAAAATTTTAAGCTTTCAGGGATTATTTTAAATTTTATATTTATAAACAAATAACAATATTTAATTTTTTTATTTATAAACATTCTTGCTTTGGAGCTTTAGAATGTATTTAGAGGTTTTTATTTATAAAAACAAATACCAATATTTTCAATTTAAAAAAAACTTTTTTGTGCTTTAAAACTTTAGAGTTTATTTAAAATTCTATATTTATAAGCAAATACCATAGAATATTTTAAATTTTTTAGAAACTTTTTCTTGCTTTAAAAAAAATTTATAAGTTTTCCGTTTGAGTATGACTTTATGAGCATTATGAATTTCTGCCATTTAATAATTTATTTGGAATTTTAATTTTTATTTATTATATTTTAGTAAATCGTAAGGGAAAATTTTAAAGCCAATTTTATCGTAATATTTCGGAATGTTAAGAAATGGTTGCAAAATTTTTCTTTTCTCTTAATATAGTAAAAGTAGAAAAGAGAACACACAATAAACTAATTTATTAATTTCTTTTAAGTGATTTTTTTATTTTTAATCAAAATTCTACTAATCTAAACTAGTTATTTTAGAAGTATGATACTCTGATAAAGCACAAATGTGAAAAGCATATTTTTACAATTGTACTATATAAATTATGTATATATTTCCTTATATATATATATATATATATATATATATATATATATATATATATATATATATATATATATATATATATATATATATATATACTGGTGTGCAAAAATTAAGGACGAGACGGTTTTTCAATATAACTTTGTACAAAAGCTTTCCAAATCAACACATTTAATACCGTAAGATCCCCAATACGTAAGGACATGTGTAATGTAAGCAACACTTACTAAAAGAGAAATCAGAGGGATAAAAGAAGCTTGATTGAAAAAAGTAGCATGGAGCGCAATGCGACTGAAGGCCGAAACATCCCTGTGATGGGTGTCCAGCAAGAAACATCCGGTCTTTAGTAGGATATGATCTCCCTGACTGCTAGGCAGGTTTCACAGCGTCTGCCCATGCTGAGAATGAGGGTGTCAATGAGTTGTTGAGGCATTGCTGCCCATTCGTCTTGCAGCGCCAATCGAAGCTGCCGAATCGTTACTGGTGGTAGGTACGAGCTGCCAAGCGTCTGCCTAGAAAATCCCATACATGCTCGATGGGATTGAGATCCGAGATCATGCCGGCCAATCCATACGTTCAATATCCTCACTCTCTAAGAGCTGTTCGGCAGCTACTGTGTGATGACAGGAAGGAACTGCAGACCCATAGCGCCTCTAAAAGAAGCACATATGGAAGAAGAATCTAGTTACAATAACGGGTCCCGTTGACTGAACCTGCGTCGAAGATGTGAAGGTCTATACGACTACCAAGCATGATGCCTCCCAAACGAGAACACCGCGACCTCCATACCTGTCCATTTCAATGATGTTCGAGGGATGATTGCGGCTTCCCGCTCTCTCCAGATGAGTATGCGATGAGAATCGCTACTCAAACTGAATCTGCTCTCATCTGTAAAGAGTACTCGTCCCCATTCATTGTCTCTCAATTCCGGTGTTCCCGGCACCACAGAGAGAACGCCTTCTCGGATGGGCGGGCGTTAAAGGTACACACCGTACAGGGCGTCGTGCAAACAGACCACCACCGTGCAGTCTTCTGGCCACGGTAAAACGCGATATCGGTCGTCAGTCACCTGTGTCGTGTGTCTAGCGATTTCTCCCGCTGTCTGCCGCCTATTTCTTCTGGCCTATAAGACAATGTACCGGTTATCTGCGGGTGTGGTTCCTCGTGGACGACCACTACTGAACCCCGATAGCTGTTCCTGTAGTTTGAAATTGTCTCCAAAGTCGTGAAACGATGCTGTGAGCAATTCGAACTCTGCAGCCACACACTTGTCACACTGCGGCCTTCCTCCAACTTCCCAATGATTCGACCTCGGGTAAAAGCATCCAGATGTCGTCTAACAGATTGATTATTCGCCATTTCTCGCTGAGGCAGCAACTCGGTGTGATTTTAACTGCTATACGGCGTGCAATCTTTGCCAGAAATACTGATCTTACACCGACAACATGCTTTATACTACTCAGACACTCCCCCATTACGTCTACCTGCATATCTGTGCATGTGCTACCGTACATCACCTTACTTAATCTCCTGATTGGTCTTTCTGTCCGCTCTGCCTCTTCGTTCAGCTGATATGCTAATTTTTCGACTTCGTCCTTAATTTTTGCACACCAGTGTATATATATATATATATATATATATATATATATATATATATATATATATATATATATATATTCACCTCAAAGTTACTCAATTAACTTGAAAATAATAAATTTCTTTTTTTTAAAAAAAAGGAACAAAATCAAATGAAAATATCGAAAATATATTAATTGAATAAATAACAAAAATATTTTTAAGAAATCAAAAAAAACATTAATTTTTTAAATCACTTTCTGCATTATTTATCTTAAAATGTACATAAAAACTGCATTTCAAAACTTGCATATTGTGTTGGAATTTCTTTTTCCAATGTTCCCATTTTTGCAGATGACAGTTTTAAATTATGAACTCGTGTTAAATTTACGTATATTTAATTCCTTTTGAAAAAAGAAAAAAAAATTAATTTAATTTTATCTTGTTATTGACAATGTCTACTAAATCATTCCTCTCACTAACAAATATAATTTATACTTAGTTGCATTTATAAATTTGAATTTAATTTAATAGAATTAAATTTTTTAGCAATTATTTTGATTTCTACATTTTACTCAAACTATTTTCTTTCCAACTTTGGATAAAATAATTATATTTTAAACATTTTATGATACGCGTTTTGGGACAAAATTAAGATATTCCTTTTTAGTTATTGAATTAAGGCTACACAGTACCATAAAAATTTCATTTTTACCGAAAAAATTTTTTTTGCATGTTTTGGTGGCCCATATCATTGAGATGCTTGCCACGAAATTTCAATCTGTTAGCAAATTAGTTTTTAAGATATTTGAAGTTTTATGAGACATGGTTTTGGTTTCGGTTTCCTTTTAAAGCATTCTGTCACACTTAAGTTGAATTAATTAAAAATATTTTTGAGCTTTTAGTTTGAAATGGTTGTTAATTCCAATTTTCATTACTAAAATCATTTCTGCTTCATTATGTTTTGAGTTTTTTGAGTTCTCATAATTAATTATTAAAGATGAATTTCATCGCCAATTTTTGCTTTAAAAATAGTTTATATAACTTAAAAGCTTTATCATTATTTTTTTCCTGAGGAGAAAATTCCATGGCAAATGCGTTCTGGGTTTCTGTGAGAAACAATATTTCGAAGAGATGGAATACTACTGAAAATGATGTATCTAAAAATCAATCTTCAGCTGATTCTGCAATTAGACTTCCGAATACAAGTATTCTGAATTCAAATGCTGCAGATATAACTGAATATTTCCTTGATGTATATATATATATATATATATATATATATATATATATATATATATACCAAATACTACATTATACTAAACATATTGTAGTAAAGTATATTTAGTATTTTAAAGTAGTACGACAGTAGCTAAAACTTCCTAAACTGCCCCAATTTAAAACTGAAAAAAATTAAATTTTATGAGCAAACCTGACTATTTTTAGCTTAAGTTAGTATAATTATTATTTTGTACATAAATGCTTCGTGTTTCAACACTTTTGTGAAATATTAAGTTAAGATAAGGCTGAATAAACTGACGTCTTAACAAATGTTATCAATATTATGCAAAAATATATTTTGTATTAAAAATATAATTTTGAGTCATATTTAATAAAAATAGTGTTTTAATGTAGAACGTACATTGGCAAATAACATATTAAGAAATTAGAGTTTTACGGATATTATAAGTTTCTGTTTTATGACTTTACTAACTTTAAATGCGTTTTTCTCAGACTTTTAATTTTGAAGGTATAACTGTTTTCTAATCCCTAAGGCTTTTTTCCTGTTCAAGATAGAGCCTTGAATTTTTATGTATATACTCCCAAATGTGTGTTCTATAACAGTTAGTATGGATTTAGGGCTGTGAACTGTAGTTATTTTTCTAAAAAATGCTAAAGTTGATATTTTAAAATTTTTCGTGTTTTTTTAAGGTTTTTTAGAAAAATAATTATTAATGATCAACAAGGGAATAGATTTTCAAATCCATACTAAATATTGTTTGTAATAATCTAAGAATCATAAATAACTTAAAATTACTAAAAAAATTTAAAAATTGAGTATTTTATAAAAGTTTGAAAAAACTTCAAAAATTCCTAATTTTTTTAAAATTGTAAAATAATGGCTGGTCAAACTGACTTTTTGCTTACAAAATCAACTTAATAATATATTCTAAATATAAAACATCAATTATTTTTACTGTAACTGTCTCCAAAATTTTTTTTTGTAAAAGGGTACCGTGTACCTTTAACTCTTATTTTCTTATATATGTCCATCTTTATATTCTGTATCGTAGATATGTGTTAAAATGGTAATAGATGAAACCAAATTTTTATAAGATACTGATTGAAAGAAAATATTTTGAGCAGTTATTTGTGCACTTATCCGGTTTGAATAATGTTCGTTGCTATTTTTAAACAAGTCTATTTTTTTTGTTAAAGGACATCAGTGGATTTTCGTTTTCAATGTGTTCGTTTTACTCTTTGTCGGTTTTTTTTTTCAAAGTACTATTTGCATGTTTTTTTTCTACATTTCTTTTTTTATGATTTAAATTTTGTGCAACTAATCTACATTTTAAATTTGTATTCTTCATCGTCATATAATACACTCATGTTCATAAATTAAGGAAAAGTCAGAATCACACAGAAATTGAATCCTAAATTAAAAATTTCACCTGTAGAATTATCACACACATCTTGAAGAAGAATATGCAAATTACAGGAAACCACCAGTTGGCGCGGATAGTACGTCACAATGACGAGAGTGTAAGAGAGGGGTATATAAGGAATTCACAAGCGCTTTAAAAGCCTTTCAGTGCAGTAAGCGCATAGTTATGGCACAAAGGAAGCATTTGGATGATTTTTTACGTGGTAGAATTATTGGACGATTGGAATGTGGACGTACCCAGCTGGAAGTATACGAGGAACTTGGAATGGCCCAGAGTGTCATCTACAGGCTTTGGCAACGATTCCAAGATGATGGCAATGTGAGTAGATGTTACAGCACAGGTCGCCAACGAGTTACAACGTCGAATGAGGACCGGTATTTGGCAGTTATTGCTAAAAGAAACAGACGCAGCACAGCATCAGATCTGTCTCGTCAGCTCTCTTCAGCTACCGGTACGACAGTTTCAAGGCAGACCGTGTAGAGACGCTTAGGGCACATTGGTCTATATGCTCGTAGGCCTGTCAGATGTGTTCCACTTACCGCAACTCACTGTCGCCTGCGATTAACCTGGAGTAGAGAGCGTGCATTGAGGACACCACAACAGTGGTCTCGTGTGATGTTTTCCGACGAATCCAGGTTTAGTTTGCACTCTGATTCTCGCCGGACTTTAATATGGAGAGCGCCAGGTACCCGTTACCACCAAGAGAATACCATTGAACGACACCGTTACGGTGGATCAGGATATCTCGTTTGGGAAGGAATTATTCTTAGTTCCAGAACTGACCTGCATGTTCAGAGTGTAACGATGACAGGCCATATCTATCGGGATGTCATTCTGGAACAACAAGTACGTTTGCTTCGGGGCGCCATGGGTGCTGAATTTCTGTTTATGGATGACAACGCCCTTCCTCACCGTGCAAACATTGTAGACGAATGCCTTCAATCAGAGTATATCACCTGTATGGATTGGCCAGCATAATCACCGGACTTGAATCCAATACAGCATGTGTGGGATATGCTTGGCCGACGAATTGCAGCCCGTCAACCCCCTCCCACCTGTCTACCGGAGCTTCGGAGGGCATTGCTTGATGAGTGGTGTAATATTCCCCAAGATCAGATTGATAATTTGATACTCAGCATGTCTAGGCGTTGTAAGGTCTGTATTGCATCGTCCGGGAGACATACTCCGTATTAACCATCATACTAACCATGTTATACTGTTTTTTGTAAATAGGTTCTTTTTTAAAATTTGCTCCAGGGAGTAAAAATTGCAATTTTTATTAATTATGTCAAACATATAGCATCTTTTTTGCTCTTTACCGTTTGTTTAATATATAGACTTTACAAATAAGTCAAATTTGTTTTGCTTCTGTCTCTTTCTTTGCCTGAACTTCATTATCCTTAATTTATGGACATGAGTGTACATGTTAACTTCGCGGGTTCTGGAATTCTTTTTTTTAATTTCCTGATTGATTGAAAAAATTTATTATTGAACGATGTGCACTGTTTATATATTTACTTTAAACTGCTGTGCAGAATTCTACTTTTTTATTCATTCTCCATAATGGGATTTAACTTAAAATCCTATGCATAACAAATTCTTTATTTATATTAAAAATAAGCTTGACTTATCCAAAAATTTTTGAAATTTCAGATCATGTAGAGGAATTTACAATTATATGCGATAAAAATGCAATAAATATTTAGGAATGTTTTTCAGAAAATAAATAGCAGTTTTTTGTGTGGAGGTCGTTGTATTAGTTCGAGTTAACCCAAATTTCGTCTTTAGCGTTTTAGCGTTAAACGTATTTTACTGTAACTTAAAATGCTATGAATATTTATTAAAAAATGGCAACAAATGATGTAAATGCTTAATGTGGCATTTATTGGCAGTTGCTGTTCGTGGGGATTGAACACAAATTAGATTTTAGTATTTTACGCCAAATAGCGAATTAAATCTCTGCCACTCTCTGTCCTCGAAATCGCCCGAAATTCATATTAACATTTCGTGGTGGATTTAATGTACATTTCCGAAGTGCGACATTGATGAATCCATTCAATGTGTGCATTTTGCACAAACACTGTTTTAATTGCCAGCTAGCAAATACGAGAAGCACCTGCTCCGAGACAACTTTCCTGCCTCAACAAAAACCCGTCGCTTCTTCGCTCTGCATTTTGCACTACATCCAACAAAGCCAGCTGGTAAACGATTCTAACATAATACAACAAATATGGCACCAACACGATTACGCAAATGAATCCCCCTACCGCCCCTCGACAATTGAATCTTGGCACCTCCCAACCCAATTTCGGCATCCGGGCCGTTCCGTTACAATCTCATTTGAACACAAATGAAACAGAATTACGAGTTCAAAGCAAACTTTTAGTGAATCAATCTGGGGTTGTTGAGCAAAGCCCCCTGCACACAGGGCTGGAGGACCCTCGTGTGAGGGCTGTCGACAAGTGGTAAGTAAACACCGGGGCTTAATACCTTGGGGCTTGATTTCCTGGACTCGGCTTGCAGGAATTTGTAATTGGAGGACGTAGGGGGTGGTCGAGGGATGCAACGTGAAGTGCAGACAATGCGTTGTTCGTAATTTTTTTGCATGCTTTTAGAAACTTTTGAATCTCAGATGTGAGATTTAAGAAATGGGGTCGCGTTTCTTCTTTTTTGATGTGCTTTAAATATTTCGCAATGTTCGCGCAACAATAAATCATATCGAACAAATATCCATCACAAACATGAGCAAAATACACAGAAGGAAATAATAGACTTACGACGTGGAATTATGGTTATATATATGTCTATAGCAGTGATACGCAATCTGCGATCCACCAGGCCTTATTAAGTGACCGCTCATAGCCCATTGCTCTGAGAAATTCATTTATTTATGAAAATTTGGTGGGAAATTCTTTGTTAAAAAATCAAATACATCAATTTTACTTTATGCTGCCGATGTCGTATGGATGCGAATTGATAAATATATTTTTTCTGATGAGTGATTACAGACAACAGTGGAGAAGCGACCATTTTATGAGTGAAACTAATTTTTAACTATCCTTAATATCTTGCAAGCGAAAAATATTCGAAGAAAATAGATTGTTTCAAGACGATTGGGGGAAGTTGGCTATTTTGTAGTGAAAAACAAGCATGGCTCAGTAATTGTTTGACTTGTTACGAAAGTGTTGCATTTAAAAAATACCAATAAACGGGAATTATTTAATGACACTTTTCTTCGAATATCTCTGTCAAGGGGCTATGAATAGGCTATTTTGAATAATCTTTACACAAGCAAAGTGTGTTTTGTCAGTGGTAAAGTCACAGCGGTAACAAAGGCATCCTATTAACTTTGTTATATTATTGGTAATCATATGAAACCGTTTACTGATGCAGAAATTGCAAAAGAGGAATTCTTAAATGCTTTCAACTTAGAAAAATTTAGTGACAAAAATAAATTAATAAATAATAATTAAAAAGAGGCAAAATAGGAGTTTTAATATTTTGATCAATTTACACATTTTAAATTTTCTACGTTATTTTGGTCTTAAAGCCTTTCTCCCCCTCCATTAATTTTTATGTTGCAACCCGCGTGAAATAGCCCTCCCATGTATGCGGCCCGCGGGAAATAGCTAGCATATGTATGCAGCCCGGCAGAAAAAGGTTGAGAACCCCTGGTCTATAGAAAACTACATGCTTAGATTCAGTGGTTGCTTTAAATTGACGTCAATTAGTCTCTATCGTTCTGCATTACTTCATCTTATATTAGGTAGCGGTGGGAATAAATCATTTTTATGTGCTTTTCAAAACTTTATTTAACATGCTTTGGATTAACAATTTTGGGCAAATATGCCCCGTTTCGTTCTGTAATTAGTAGCAATTTTAAAGGTAGCTTCATAATGCCTATTTCATTGAAAACTTATTCCCTGTTTGCGAAAAACTCTAGTAAACGATTTTCAATCTTCTCTTGATGCCAATTTCTTATTACTTAGGAAGTTTTATAGCGCAAGAAGAACATAGTAATCGCTTGATGCCAGGTCCGAAATATGTGGTGGGTGCATCAAAACTTCGGAACTAGGGATTGCAATACCGGTATTTGAGCCATTCGTAAATTTTTGTGATACCGGTATTCACAAGTTTAAACACCGATTTTTCGGTATTTACTAGAAATTTTTTGTCTTGTCTCCGCTACATGTTCAGGGATCGCCAACATAGCAAAATAGTTTTTGCTGCCTAACGAGAGAATTTATTTAGACTGTGAATACCAAGTTGTATCGTACAATCAACAAAATATGTGAATCATCTAAGAAGGTGAGCCAAAACTATCCTATTGTAGCTCAGAGCAATACTGCACACGCGCAGGATTCGTAGTCAGATATTCGTATTTGCGAAAACAAGGTTGTAGTTGTGAGGAAAGCGCGTAATATTTCGATATGTTTTAAATTGATGAGTTTATTATTCTCATTGTATTTGCATATTATACTTTAGGGTTCAAAATATTTTTCAGATTTATTATATATATACTCATAAATAATAGCCCATAACAACGAATAAGAATAATTTTAAAGAACATAAAAGAATCAGTTGTCAATGCTTCGGTTTGGTAATGAAAACCCCAGGCCACACACACACATAGACTAAATAGGGATACTTACACTTTTTTTTTATTTAAATAAATAAGATGTTCCTTTACTTTTTTGTGATTCTTTATATACTGTTATAATTCATAAGTTATAAATTATTTTTTGCGATATTTACACTCTAATAAAACTGGAAAATAAAACAAACACCTGCATTTTCTTTCTGTTTCTAAAATTTCTACTACCGGTATTAAAACCGGTATCCCGGTATTAAGATCTAAAAAATACCGAATACCGGTATTGAACTTTTAGTCCGATATTGCAATCCAAGCTCTCATATCAACCAAGCTCTCAAAGTTCCTGGAGAGTCACTACAGATGTGAATGGCCCAGCGTAGTGCTGATGGGGCACAACACCTCTCCAGTTGGCCATACCTGAACGGAATCGACGAAACTAAAATTGCCCGTCATTGGCTATTGCAGTATCGGGACACTAAAAATAATTCCAGATTTGCATTTTCGATTATTTCAAAGAAACACTAAAATGTTTCAAATTTTCTCTTTGTTGACTTCAATTTTTAACATCCTGTAACTAACAACTGATTGGATTAAACAGAGAAGAGCAAAGCAATTTTTTTTTAGTGCGAAATATCCCCCTTTCCAACGAGTGTAAATCTGAAATTGCATGACCAATACTGTCAGAGATATCGATCATTATAGCCATTTACCGAACAAATAATGGATTTCTTTTTCCTCTATGTAATATACAGATTTGAATATTTGCATATTTGATTGGGACCTAAGTAAATACCCACTGTTGATCGTATCACTCTAAAGTTTTGTAGGGAGCTTTGACATAATTTTTCAAAGTAGCCTTGAGCATATTTCAGCCTGAAGTAGTGCTTCTCAAACTTTAAATATAATTGCGACCCAATATTCAATCATAATTTATAATGTGGCTCCCTCCATACAAAAACAATGTATTGAATAATATACTCTGAAGCTAAACCTACACTACGACTATAACCTTTTAAGTGCCACCGGTGTATATAATTGTCTCACTCAGAGAGTGTGTTAATACCCGCACGTATATATACGTCCTTCCGAAGTTCCGATCTCTTCTGTGCACGACTATCCATACAATTATTCTGGAGGCTTCGGAATGCAATAAAATGACCTTGATAGTGTTTGGAAGGATTTACTTATTTATTCCTTTTCTATCCACCCCACCCCCCTAATTCACCTCGTACGCTTGCCAACGTGCTAAACGGCAGCATTTGGGAGCGAGTTGGGGAAATAATTTTTAATCGGTATTTAAGGGATTAATTATAAACCGTGCAAGATAAACGTTAATTTTTGTTTTTAATTTTATGTATGACAAGCCTATATGGGGTCATTGGTAATTATTAAACGTGTTCTTAAAGTAATACTGTTAAATTAATTATAACATGCATTGCGCAGCACTGATATATTTAAGTGTATTATATCAGTGTAAATGTGTATTTTATTTATTTTTTATTATGTCAGAATGTATTTTATTTGTTTACTTTCAGTTTATTAATAATTTTTAAAAAACTCTTTTGCGTTCGACTTTTCAATACGCTCACGCCCCCTAGGGGGCGTGCCCCACAGTTTGAGAAACACTTGCCTAAAGTTAACATTTTCAAATTTATTTTGAGGGAATTCTTTTCTAAAAACATTTTTTTTTTAAGAAAATGGTTTCGCATGTGTTCTGGCAAAGTCGTCAAATGAAATAATATGTATCCAGTGGTCAAAACCTTTCCCATTCATGGTTAGAGAATAATTGCAGCATTTAGTGACACCTTTTGATTTACCAATGTTTAAGAACATATTTTGCTAAAATTAATTCCCAAGTAGGTTTGCGGGGGAACTGTAGCTAAAAACTCCCCTTTTTAAATTACTACATTCACAAACTTGAAATTTTGTAAGCGTGTATCTTTTGCTGAGTAGAGACCTGCTTTGAGCGAATTTTACGGAAATCGAATTCAATAGGAGGGGGTTGAGGGGGTTATATACAAATGTTCCCCTTTTACAACTATTAGACTAACCGACTTGAAATTGGGTTAAGTTTCTTTTGTTGGGTAGAAATTCGCCGAGAAAAGGTTTCGCAGAAATCCACTCACACACACAAGAAGTAGAGATAAGGGCAGGGAGGTTTTAAAACTTTTTGAGACCATACGCCCCGAGAAATCTTAAGATTTCTTTAGGCTGTAGGTTCTAATGCAAAAGGCTCTACCTGTGATAATAGTTGTTAGAATAACAAGCATTGTGAAACGGTAATTTGAAACAAAAAAAAATGTGCATTACTCACAATCTCACGAACCAGTTCAACCGATGGCCGCATTTCGACTAAAGGAGTTAACTGATTGCTTATGGTATTTGGCTTAGGCATAGACTTGGGCAACAGTCATCACATAATAATACAATCTTACCACTTTTGCCAGTTGACCTGCAGTTTGAAATTCCCTGCTGTTTGGAGGATATGTACGGGAATAATATTTGACCATAAAAATTATCCGGATCATGATCTAATTAAGACTGTATAGAGTACAAAACGAGCCCTTCTCTTCCCCGAGGCCCTTCTCCCAGGCCCAGTAGGCCCGTGGCTTAAAGCGTTCCTGGCTAAGAGGCGTAAAAAGAAATGTTCCGTTTTAAAAACAATAAAATAATGCTCTATTTAAATCAATAGATGAGGTCTTTAAAAATGATTAAAAGGATATTAGAAGCTTAATTCTAAGATTTAGATATCAATGACATAAAAAAGGGCGTATAGCAGTGCTTGTCAAACTTTCAATAATACAGACTCAATTTTCTATCATAATTGTTATGGTGCCCCCCCCATACAATAAACTAATGTATTGGATGCAATACAAATGAACTTTGACACTAAATTATTATAGACTATAATTATAAACCCTACAAATTATCAAGATAAGTATTAAACATTGTAAAGGGTGTTTTTTTAGAGGTATAGAACTTTAAATTGCAATAAAACAACGATGTATTATTCGATTGACATGATTTTTTTTTATTCGAAAGATAATCTTGTGGCATTACATTTTAAATATGATTTCTGGCATAGGACTGCCACGGCAGGCTAGGATGTAGTCCAATCTGGACGTCCCAATTTTCGATGACTTTTTCCAACATTTGTGGCCGTATATCGGCAATAACATGGCGAATGTTGTCTTCCAAATGGTCAAGCGTTTGTGGCTTATCCGCATAAACCAATGACTTTACATAGACCCACAAAAAATAGTCTAGCGGTGTTAAATCACAAGATCTTGGAGGCCAATTCACAGGTCCAAAACGTGAAATTAGGCGGTCACCAAACGTGTCTTTCAATAAATTGATTGTGGCACGAGCTGTGTGACATGTTGCGCCGTCTTGTTGGAACCACAGCTCTGGACACCATGATTGTTCAATTCAGGAATGAAAAAGTTAGTAATCATGGCTCTATACCGATCACCATTGACTGTAACGTTGTGGCTTTCATCGTTTTTGAAGAAGTACGGACCAATGATTCCCCCAGCCCATAAAGCGCACCAAACAGTCAGTTTTTCTGGATGTAACGGTGTTTCGACATACACTTGTGGATTAGCTTCACTCCGAATGCGGCAGTTTTGTTTGTTGACGTAGCCATTCAACCAGAAGTGCGCTTCATCGCTAAACAAAATTCGCTTATGAAAATTTGGAACAACGGCAATCTCGTTTTGAGCCCATTCGACGAATCTACGCCTTGCTTGATCATCGTTTTGATGAATTGCCAAACCAAACTGAGAATAAATTACTTGACAGTTGTTAAATCGGTCGCCATCTTGGAAAGTAATGCCAACTTAAACTTCTATACCTGAAAAAAAAACACTCTTTATATGATAAACTCATGGGAGACACTAGTATTTGCTAAACTTGCTTTTAATTTAGTATTGATAAACTAATCATGAAAAATATTGCTCAGTACTGATACATTTATAAGTATATTATATCAGTGCAAACATGTATTTAATTTTCGTTATGTTAGAATGTACTTAATTTGCTTCCTTTCAGTGAATTAATAAAACAAACTCAGGGGTCGTACAGCCCATGAGTATCAGGGCCTACTGTGCCCATCCTAGTATACATGACCGTTGGTCACTGAGGTGCATGAGCAGATGTCCCGATCATGTGGTCAGTCTGAAGCGAGACCTCCAGTGTTTAAGTCCTCTAGCAAGCTTGGTACTCATTTATCGACCCACTGCAGTAGGGATGAAAGGCTGAATCTACCTTGTCTGGCCGGGAATACACTGGCGTATAGTCATGCCCAGAAATACACGTTAGTATAGTCATGCTCATAAAATACCCAAAGAAGAGGGGGGTAACTACAAGTTTTTAATAATTGTCATTGTAATAATTTATTAACACCAATCATCAGTTTATAAATTTTTCTCAACAAGTCAAAACAAAATCAGTTTTTTCTCTCCCAATGCTGAGTATGACACAACGGCTTTTCGATTGGAAACACTATTGAAAACCTTTTCATGTGTACCCGATCATTTCAATTACCAATCTTTTCACAGGTTGGAAGCGCTCACAATAGCAATCAAAGGCACCTAATGACAGGACAAGCATTCTTTATTCCCCATCAATGCGGAAAATCTCAATAGACCCTATCGTGTAACGGGACGCACTAAACACACCCAGCGAACAAGAAGGGGGGCAAATGCAATGTGTGTCACAAATCACTGTAAAATTGACCGCTTGATTAGCGCCATTTTTTAAAAGGGGTGGGGGTGAGGTGCTCTAAAGCGTCCGGTAGTTTTTTGAAAGGCTAGACAGGGGGGAGGGATGTGGGAATTGCGGACTGAATGTAGGTTTTCAATGCTTGGGGGATGAGACGGTATGTTTTTGGGACACGCATGGGGGAATTTTGGAGTTGCATTTTGTCCGGTGTAGTGGATAAAGGAGTTGCTGAATTGTGAAGGATTATGTGTGAGAAAATATTGTATGAATGAATGCGAAAGTGGGAATGGTGTACTTGCTTTCAACGGGTTTTTTCTAGTTACTTTACGAGTAGAATAATAATTTTATTTATAAGCATTGACACGGCTATTATAGAAATAGCTCTTATTTTCAGGTATTTCGATTTGTAGGATATTTTGCTGTTGTTGCTTAGGCAACCTGATCGACAGTCACATCAGATGAAGGTCCACGATATTCATCGTGGCTAAGGGCTAGATTTTTACGCCTGTCGTATCCTTAGCTTTGAGCACCATGCAGGGGACAGCACGATTTAGCATTTGGACCAAATTTGAAAAATAGATAGATTTTTTTTTGTTACAAAAAATTTATTATATTTCTGAAATATAATTGGGTGTGGATTTTATATTTCGTTCAATGGTATCTTATTTCCTTATTTTGTACTCCATATGTTTAACGTCTGTTTTCTTTTATGGTGAAACTTGAAGGGTTCGAGTGGGTGTATATGCTAAAGCATTAAATTTGATATGTTTACTCATCTTTCACTAGTAAATTTCTCCCCATCCCAGAGAGGGGTCACAACGGACATTCCTTTCACCCATACGATGCCAGTTTCAGCTATCCAAACGGGAACAGGAGTAATAAGAGTTTTTGGAAGATAGAGAGTAACATGTGAAGTTTTATTTTAGTCTTGAGTGTAGTTATTAATAAGTTAAAATAAAAGCTTGGGATCCCCACCATCAGTAGACTGTTTTCGAAGAATTTGGTCCGTTCAAATGGGTGATTCCTTTTCTTATATGTTACTCGTCCAAAATAATAATAGGTAATTAGGTCCCTCTAATTTCAAATTATTTTTATTGTATATATATATATATATATATATATATAAAATTGTTATGCTGTCTATTTGCAAAAACTATTCAAGTTTTATAGGTGTTAATCTATGAAGAATTTATCTTTTTTCATTATAATTTTTTGCTTTGGAGAAAGAAGCGGTATTTTCCATTTTTGTCCGGGGCGGTAAAACTGCTAGAGCCATCTCTGGACTCGAACTCATGACACAATGACTACCTGAAGGTGACCATAGCAGCCAGGGTACCACAGTGACCCCCCCCCTCCTAAAAGAAGAGTTTGAAAGAGGTGGGATTTAAAAATCGCTTTTCTGAAGGGTATTTAATTTAAATTAAAGATAATGTTAAGAGTGTGACAATTATAATGTCATACATACTAATTCCACTTCAGTAATTTTACCAATCTGAGTTAATTAATCAATTAGTGGAACGCTGTGACGTACACAAGGGGGGGCCTGGGGGTCCGGAATCCCCTCCAAAGCCCTTGATTTTTCTTCCGATTGATTATAATTCTAAGTATATAATGCGTAAAGTTTAATTATTTGTTATTAATGATTAATTTTATTAATTAATGCTAACTATTTATTCAATAATTAATTTTTTACTGTGTTTTGTTCCCGTAAATCGACAAAATCAAAAGGAGCATGATACAAGAATGGTGAACTTTCGACCCCCCCTTGAAATATTCATGTGTGGGTTACTGGTTGAACGTCAATTTCTATCCTGTTAGAATTGTGTTTTAATGATATTGCAGCTGAAATGGCTTAACTAAAATTTATCTAGAAAAAAAAATAAGAGCTGTGAAAAAATATTTGCAGTTGGTTCCCCCATAAAGGAATAAAAACAATATGTTGACTACCAGTAGCACACCCTGGTATTTTTCAAGCGGGTGGTCGAGGTTCACAAAAGTCCACCATTCTCGTATCATGCTCTAATACGCCGCCCAATATATTCTTTTAATTTTGTCGATTTTCGGGAACAAAAAACAGTAAAAAAATAATTATTGAATAAATAATTAGCATTAATTAAAAAAAAATAATGTTTCCTAACAAATACTTAATTAAATTTTACGTCAATCAATCGAAAGAAATTAAGGGCTTGGGAGAGGGGATTCGGACTTGGAGACCTCCTCCCCCAATTATTGTGTTCACCACTAGAGTATTATATTAATTACCAATTATCCAGCCTGAAGAGATTAGCTGTGGTATTCTAGGGGTTATGGTCACTCTCTCCAGTGACGAAATGTAGAATATAAGAGCAAAGTCCGGTTTTGAATCTCAAGCTGCACTTGGCATCAGTCAGGCTTTGAGCACCCCGGTGTGGAGATTAAGGGGGTGTACATTACGCCAGTGAATCTTTGGGGTTGGCTTGTCATGAGTTCGAGCCCTTATGTCCTTAAAAGACCCTCCGTGTAAAGGTTTTAATGCAAGTGAAATATTTCGAGGCTCAAAATTCTTCCGTTGGTGTGGTGTAGATGTTAGGAAAGTGGGGTGCAATCTCAGATGAAGTGCTCGCCACTTGATCGTGGTTCAAAATCATGGAATCTGTCATCCTTATCCCTCGTGTTACTTTATAGTGCAACTTTAATTAGCAGTTCAACAACCGTTTAACCCTAGAATGCTACCCATTCGTCCAGCAGACTACGGCTGTAACAAATAACCTTGTGCTCCCCCCCAAAAAAACAGGAAATGTAACGCGCAATATGACCTTGGCTACTACAAATATAATTATATTTCTTTTCCGCATATATTGGGTTGTTCGGAAAGTAATTTCGTTTTTTTTTGTGGAAATGAAAGACAGTTTTCGTATAGTAAACAAATACTTTTTTAAATTATATATTGGCCGTTCTGGTCCAACATCTTTTGCCATCTTTCTGGTAGTAGCATAATTCCACGCTCATAAATTTTTTGGTCTCTGCTGGCAAAAAAGTGATCGAGGTGGTTTTTGATCTCCTCATTTAAGGTGAAGGTTTTGCCGTCTGAAAAATTTTGGAGTGACCGGGACAAATAATAATCCGATGGTGCCAGGACTGGAGAATATAGTGGGTGTGGCATTGTATCTCATTCAAGCTGTAAAAGCTTTTGGCGAGTGACCAAACTTTTGTGAAGTCTCGCGTTGTCTTGGTGAAACACTACACCTTTCCTGTTGGTTAGTTCTGACCTTTTCTGTTGAAGTGCATCATTCAGTTTGTCCAGATGATGACAGTAGACTTCCGAATTAATCGTTGTGTTATCCGGTAAAAGCTAAAAAAAATGATTCCTTTAAAATCCCACCAAACAGATAGCATCACCTTTTTTTGGTGAATATTGGCTTTGGAAATGGTTTGAGCCGGTTCATCTTTTTTGCTCCATGACCTTTTTCGTCCCCAGTGATGATGCTCTTCAAAAACGGATCATTTTTGTGACGTTTGAGAAGCGATTCTCTCTGTGAGAACATGGGGAACCCATACATCGAGCTTCGAGGATAATCCCAGGCCTTTCAAGTGGTCATAAACTGTTGAATTTGATAAATTTAAACTCAATCCGATCTCACGGTTGTTATTCGCCGGTTCGCATCAACTAATGTCTTTATCGCGTCTTTATCAGCTTCAACCGGCCTTCTCGAACGTGGTGCCTCTTCGACATCAAAATTGCCGGATCGAAATTTAGCGAACCAGTTCTGGCTCTGGCGTACTGTCAACTCACCTTCTCCATATACATCGGTCAATTTCTTTCTTGCTTGAACAGCACTTTTACCCTTTCTGTAGTAAAACAGTAAGATATGTCGAAAATGCTGCTTATCGCTCTCCATATTTAAAAGGGCATCAACCAAAAACTACTGAGTAGAATTAATTGGAATTTTTCACACACAAGCCTTGCTATATGAGCTCTGAAAGCATATAAAAATTATATGGCTTAAATGTGAAGTTGGGTGCAAAAAAATACAATTAAATCCTCTGTCGGAAAAAAAAAAGAAATTACTTTCCGAACAACCCAATAGTATTTTTAGAACAATGTTAGTCTGGGAGACGAATGGGTAGCAATAACGTTTGGAAATGAGAATCTGTCTTATAGTTTGGGGTAAATCTGAGGCTATCTGAAAATTATTAAAGGAGTTAATTGATAATGATAAATTTATTTCTGAGAATGAATGAGAAAATGAAAATTTTATATTGAAGTCCAAAATCTCGAATTTACAGATAGCATGATAAATATCAGTTTAGTGAATGCATATGTTATATATGTACATAATATGGCTCACAAATCTGAAAAAACATTATTTGGAAGAAAGTTTGTGATAAAGCTAAATGAAGATCTCCTTGCGCCGTAAATGAAGAAACATAAATGTATCAACTTTGCACCGACCAACAAGGATAACAACAACTGTGGACATTTGAAATTGGAGTAGAACATTGAACCACCTGAACAATTGGAAAGTAAAAACAGGGAAATGTGTGCCTTTTGCCAATGTAAGTTGCGTAGAATGGCACGAAAATTTTATTTATCTTATTCTAGAGCAATTTGCGGATAGCATGACGCTAAAGTGTGTAAAGATTGCTTCGAAAATAAATAAATTTTACTTTCTTTTTTATGTGAAGTTGCATGTCATGAAATCAACTGCACGTAGTATATTTTTTTTATTATTAACTTTTAAAATATGAGTTTTAAGCTTGACAAAACTCATCTCGTCTGGGAGACGAATGGTTACATTTCCCGTAGGTTTTTCATGGGGTAGCATTCTGGGGTTAAGAGTGTTAAAGTACAGGCAGTTCTTTTTTTTTGTCTAAGGAAAATAAAAATATGAAAGATTGAAAGAATTATTCTTTTGTTACCTGCATTTTACATAATTTTATGAAGGATCCACGTTTTAAAAAATCGGTGGACAGATTTCCTCTTTTTGATTTAGAAAAACATAAGTCATTGATTTTTTGTGAAAAGTCAATTAAATAAATTAGGTTCACATCGACCTCTACTTGCAGCAATTGGCGACATCTACTTTCCGTGCTGTGATTTTAAATAAACATGGCTGAGTTATTTATTCCGAACCTTAATTTTCAAACTATTTACGAACAATCATAGCTCTGTTATAGTTAAATGTTTTCCAATATATTTCTATTTTATTTCAATATTTAAGGAGTGTTGGAAACCTAAGATCTTAAGGTGACAATTTTGAGATTATTTTACATTTTCAAGTTGTGTACACCTTTCTAAAAATACCTTATTTTAACCTCTAGGGTAATTAGAAGCCCTTAAAACTTATTTTTAAATAATCATTGAAACTAGGCCACGCCCTTTTAAATGGCGAAAAATGTAAACAAAGTATTTTGTTTTTGCTTAAAAGTTGAATGAACAATGGAAATCAAAACATTTAATCCAGAATCGCTAAAAAAATGTTTACATGGAGGTACACAAAATCCCAATGAAAGTGTAAGCAACGTAATAAGGTTTCGTGCGTCAAAGGAAATATTTGTATTAATAGAATTATTATCATTGGGTACATACGATGCAATTTCATCATTTAATATGGGAAATGTATCAAAACCAGAAATTTTTAGAAAACTTCATATTGAGCCTGGTATACACGGTACATGCAATAGAGCGCCTCGTCAAACAGAGGCTGTTAAAGGTTAAATATGATTACAAAAAACAAAGGAAGTTAAAAAAAAGACTTAAGAGGAAGAGAGAGGATGATAAGAGATTAAATAAAAATGTAGATAATTTGAAGTATGGGGAGGAATGTTTTAATAAAAAAGTAATTATACATTAAAGTTCATTTATATCACAATATAAATTTTTCATGTTCGATGTACTTTTTCTGGGAAAATAATATTCACAGCTATGTAAGTTTGTTATGACATATTTTTAATGATGGTTAATATATACTGAAATAAGCTTTTTGTAATAAACTCAAAAATTTACATTTTACAAATTTTTTTATGTGAAAAATGGGTCAAATTTCACTATATTTAATAAAATATTTTATAAATTATTTAAAAATTCAAATTTAGCTAAAAGCTTATTTTATTAGCTAAAAGATTATTTCAGTATAAAGAGAAAGATGTACTTTAATTGTATGAAAAATTTCACATAACAGATTTTGCGAAAAGGTACATCGAAAACAGCCATTTTAAACATTGTCGGTATAGAAGTTTCCAACTTCTCTTAAGTATTAGAACTCAGTTCTCTCTCTCTCTAATTGGTAGAGGTGCACGTTTTCTTTTATTCCTCTCTCCCAATTCGGTATCCTTGCTGGGGACACCCCAAAATATTCGAATCATAAATCGATCGACTTATTGCACAAAAAGGGATTAATGCATGTTTTATTTATTTTCCAACCCGACCATTGGTAAAAGCTCCGACAGGGAGCCTGCCTCTCCATAACAAACAGTATTTCACAAAATACACACAGAATGCTGTGGAAGGAGGGGGACGAGTTCCACTGCGGAAACTCGACACGCTTAGGAGCACATAGTTGACGATGACGCAACGAAAACTGGAGGGGGTGGGGGAGTAGAAAAAGGGTAGCCATGCCCTTCCTGTGCTACTCACTCTCACCGGAAGTGAACACACAAAGCACCGGAAGCAAAAAAACCCCATCACAAGTCCATTCTTCTCGAATGCGCTCCTTCGCTATATTCTATCTGCATGGCTAATATCTCCCTCCTTTCCCCTTCCCCTGATACTACCCTCAGCTCTTCCTCATCCTTCCTCTCCTCCCTCTTATTTGTTTTTTCGCAAAAAGAACGGGGAGGGGGGACGTGTTGAGTGGGGATTTGTCCAGTTTTGTTGACTTTTGGGGTCTTATCGAATGCATGTGCGTGTCCTATGAAAGAGAAATTATTTTGGGGAAATGTTTATATATTGAGTAAATAAAGAGTTGTTGATTCTCAAAAATTGTAAAGAAAAGAAATCGTTTTCTATAACATTATATATATATATATATATATATATATATATATATATATTTGGAATAAATATTGATTGAAAAATTCAAATCAAAAAGAAGCTGCATACTGAGTTATATGCTGCTTAGTTACAAACAATAGGAAAGAGTCTGTTAATATGGTTAAACCCAGGTTTTGGCTCTGTTTGTAGCTTCTAATGCGTGGCAAAGTCTTGAAGTACTGAAAAAAGATGTTCACTATGCATTGCAGCGAGAGTTCGCCACTTGTTCTTGCCATACCAATCGCAACAAAACAAAGGGCGTTTTGTTATTTTTAAAAATTTTTAACTGTTTTATACTGGATTGTTACGCATAATATAGTTTGGGTCTAAATATGGAATTATACTCGTAATTCAATTACTTATCCCCCCACCTCAGCTCTTTTTTGTGTGTTTGTATTTAGTACTTTTTTTTATACTTATTAAATACTTTTCTGGCTTTTTTAAGGCTTTCCTTTTTTTGTGGTGGAAAATTTTCAAGACAAATTCGTATATGAGTGTTCTACATCTATAAATAATTAATGTGTTTTTTTTAGAATCATATAAGTAGTCATTTTACTCAGTTACAGTTACCAGTTTGGTGGGATATGGAGCAACAAAGCCTCTTATTCCCTAGACATGAAGTGGCCGCTGTAGCCGAGTGGTATAGGTATCGGACCGTGGCTTGCCTTGTCACGAGTACGAGCCCAGAACCACAAAAGACCCACCGTGTAGGGCAGCGATGCACGTTAAATCTGTCGAGAGCTGAAACATCCTCCCATTGGTATGGTGTCAGGAGAGGGGGTGTCAGCTCAAGTGTCCTCCACGTCACTTGACCATGGCTCAAAATTATGTGGTCCGTCGCCAAAAGCCCCCGTGTAGCTTAACAGTACGACGTTAATATTCAATAAATCAATCAGCCCTATACATGAAATATGTTTTTCCCTTCTTTTTTAGTACATATCGTAGAATTGAATTCTTTATAAGAAAGCTTTAAATCAGGGATGGGCAATCGTTTTGGCCATATTGTGGAAGCGGTGAATACCGGAGGGCCAGGATAATAGCCTTTATCGCTCCATATCCCACAAAGAAAAATAATAACTGTAATTATACCGGAGGGCCGCAACTTTTAAAAATAATAATATTCATTAGTTAACTTCGCAGTAAAGGTTATTGTATTATAAAAATCTATAAATATGGGTTAAATAAAATAGTGTCAGTTTCATTCAATTTATTTATTTCACTAACTTTATATCATCCATCGCTGCAAGTACATCTAATTTACGAATCAGTTGAATGAGATAAATGTACCCTATCACCCTGTCCCGGACAAAAATAGAAAATGTCACCCCTGTCTCTAAAGCAACAAAAAAAAAAAAAAAAAAAAAGATTCGCACCTATAAAACTTGATTGATTCTTGAGAACAAAAACGCAACATAATATATATACACAAGCGTTTAAAGAGTTTACTTGAAATTATAGTAATTACATTTAAGGTATCCGACTACGTTCGGAACCGTGATTTTGCAAAAGCGCACAAATGGATAACTTTTATGATATTTAGTGTCACTTATACACTGCTGGACAATTGCTAAGGACGGATACTAAATTGCTATGTACCATAACATTAAGCGAGGCATGAGGCCTAGTAGGATAAAATATAGTTGCCACACTGTTCAGACATTAGAATAAAGAATATTTATTGTTCTGGAAAGTACAAAAGCTGTGAAACATCTGAAAGAGAAAAAAAATGTTTATTTGACTGCGTACGGAGAAATGGAACAATGCATCTAAAAGTCAGAAGGCACCTTAAAGAAAGGTATCAGTACGAGATATGTCCACCGTGGAGTGTGATGCAACATTCCACACGTCGTACCATACTTTGCACAACATTATCCAGCAGCTGTTGAGGCAATTTATCCCATTCCTCTGTGAGTGCACGGATGAGGGTGTTCTTGTTTGTCAGAGGATAGTTTCGACCAGGAACTTGCCTCCCCAAAGCATCCCACACATTTTCAATGGGGTTTAGATCTGGAGAACGCGCTGGCCATACGAGACGTTGAATACCCTCGCTGTCTAGACAATCCTGAACAGCGAGTGTTCGATGACATGTTGCGTTGTCGTCCATAAAAACAAATTTATCACCGACAGCACCACGGAAAAGACGAACATGAGGAAGTAGAACTTCATCAATGTATCGTTGGCCCGTCATAGTCCCATTCGCAACCACATGTAGGTGCGTGCGGCCATTGATCATGATGCCGGCCCACACCATGGTACTGCATGTCGGATATCGGTCCTTTTCCTGGATATTTTCTGGACGATAAGCAGTACCACTCTCGCGCCAGATCAGTTGGCGTCTACAATCCGATGACAGACTGAACCTACTCTCATCTGAGAATAGTACGCATGCCCAGTCCTGTTCAGTCCAATTGTGATGCTCACGACACCATTGCAAACGGGCAGTACGGTGCTGTCTGGTCAATGGGACACACACAACAGGTCTGCGTGCGTATAGTCCTCCTCCCCTCAAACGTCTGGCAACAGTTTTTCGGGAGATCTGCTTTCCTGAGGCAGCAAGAAACTGATTTGCCACCTGCTGAGCTGTGGTGCACCTGTTCCTTTTTGCTGATAGGACGATATATCTGTCTTCTGCAGGCGTCGTACTTCTAACACGACCGTCTACTACACATTCCAGTAGTTTTAAATGACTTCCACAGCCGTGAAACAACGCTGTGAGCGATGTCGGACTCCCTGGCAACATCTGTTATTTTTCGCCCTTCTTCGATCTTTCCAATAACTCGGCCACGCATAAAATCGTTTATGTGATGTCGGGAAGACATGCCAAAAATTTTAAGTTCGTCTATTAAATCTTTCCTGTAAAACTTTGACTTGAAACAACAACTGTCCACACGCGTCAAAACCTTTAAAGCTCTTATGAACGCTATCACGTGATGAACAGACGTGGAAAAAAATTTGCATACTCATACTTCTTCTTACTAATATCCCGCACTTATTCTAATTTTCCACATTTTGCTTCCTTTCATTTTGTGGTTGCTATGGACGATAGTTTTATCCGTCCTTAGCAATTGTCCAGCAGTGTATTAGAATATATGCATAAAATTGTTTTAAGGACATTTTGACAAAAAAATTATTTAAATACAATATTTTGTCAAAAATTTAACTTAGAATAATTTTTTTTCCAAATGTTCTCCTTTTGTGAAAATTGCTTCTATTATAATAATATTTTGCCTGTATATAGCTCAGACCTCTCTACAGAGGTTCATTTAGAATTTTTGAAACTTATAACTTAGAAGTGGGTTTATTCGTATTTTACGACAGCAGAGGGGAGCAATTTTAAGAAAAAAACGCAAATAATTATTTCAATGGGTGGTAACTTTGAAAATAATGTGAATTTCTTAAAACTTCTAGTTGAGCCTCTGTAGAGAGGTCTGAGCTATATATACAAGCAAAATATTATTATAATACAACCATTTTTAATGAAAAAAGAACATTTGGAAAAAAGATTATTCTAAGTTAATTTTTTGCCAAAATATTACATTTAAATAAATTTTTTTTGTCAAAATGTCCTTAAAACAATTTCATGCGTGTTTTTTAAACTGAGTGACACCTAAATATCATGAAAATTATCCATTTATGCGATTTTTTAAAACCCCTGTTTCGAACGTAGTCGGATATCTTAAGACTAAAATAAAATATCTTCTGTGGCTTTCTATCTACCAAAAACTTATTATTACTCTCCTTTTGGTTAGCTGACATCGGATATTTTATGGGTGAAAGGAATATTTGTTGTATCCTCTGGAATGGGGAAAAAGTTACTTGTCAATGATGTATAAACATATCAAATTTCATGATTCAACATATACTTCCGCCTCGAACCCCTTTCAAGTTTCAACATAAAAGAAAACTGACATAAATATACATACAAAATAAGGAAGTAAGATTCGTTAAATGAAATACGAAATTTTCACTTCTAATGATATTCAAAAAAAAGTATATCAAATATTTTTCAAGTTTGATCCAAATGCCCCCCGAGCAGGAGTCCGGTTTGTCCGGTCCCCAGAGCCGTCCCTTCTATCACTCTTTTCTACAACTGTTTTGAAATCAGGAGTGATGTAGATTGTTGAAATTCTCATGACGGCTTGCAAGTAAATGTCAGACAACTTGCCTCTGTGTTTACTCTTGTTGATCTCCATGCAAAGAAAATTTGATTACAAATCTATGTTCATCCAAATATATAGAAAATTTTCTGTGTATTTGGTTTTCAAACTGTTTTGTCGGGCTGCTATTTGCCGAAGCCTGCTCTAAATTGCTCTTTACTGATAGTTAGATGTTCCAAAAGTTCTCGGAAAGTGATATTGTAGCGTAGGCCTGTCTTGAATATTCATGTGGTTTCTATGAGAAATGTATACATCGCAAACTAAAAGAATGTGATTCAAATCATTTATTCGTTTCAAGGTATTACATAATGGATAATTCATTCTGTTATTGGTCTAATTACATATTACAGTCGGACCTCTATAGAACGAAGTCGCTAATTCTCGGAAAAAAGTTCGTTACATGGAAAATTCGTTATACAGAGGTCTATCTTTTATATACCACATAAAACAAATTTTAAATTCATAAGAACTATATATTCAAGAAAGTAATTATGTTCACGCCTTTTTTTTAAATTAATATATGTTTATTTTATATATCATTCATCAAAAAAGAAAGAAAAACTGCAAGGAAAACGAGAAAAAAGAATGTCGAAGAATTCACTGTATTTTTAATATTAAGAAAATAATTTTATACTAAAATGAATGAATTTCAAGCACATTTTATAATTTAAAGCTTACAAGTAATATTTTATAATTAGAACACGGGGACACGGGACAACTTCACCGAGGGTGAAAGAGGATATCGAAGATGTTTCTAGTGAACTAGGCAATGGGAGTTAAAGGTTGCACTTCTTGGATTAAACGCCCAGAACTCTATTGCTCTTGGTGAGTTAGGTTCTAATAAAACCAGTTCAAGATTTATGACCACTATAAAGAGAGAATAACTTGAAATTTTTTCAGAAATACTTTAAGGAAAGGAAGAACAAAAATTGAATCACAAAAGAAAAAGTTCGTTTTTTAGAAAATGCACTTCGCTATAGAAAGGTTATTTTACGAAGAAAATCGTGAGGTGTTCAAGGTTCCAGGAAAAAGTTCGCTATATAGAAAAATTCGCAATATAGAGGTTCGTTATATAGAGGTTCTACTGTATTTCTATACATAGGATATTCACTAAATTCTGTGATATTTGCTGGCATTGTTAAAGGTTTTTCCAAATTTTTTTAAAGTTGTATATTGATATCTTCAAGGGCAATCCAATCAATGTAAATATATTATATTCCGTTTCAGATCTCGCATGTTTTTCGCCTGTTCATCCTAAAAAAAACTAAAAAAAATCAGTTGTTTTATATTTTTTTAAATGCAACAATTGCTTATTTAGAATTTTAGTTCTATTTTAGGTTATTGCATTTACATATTTCGATCTAAGAAACGGATAGCATATCCCACTATTTTTATACTTTTATGTATCAAAGACATATTTAAATACGGTAAAAAATCGTTTACGATTTTTACACTCTTGAATAGTTTGTGTGTGTGTTTTTAAATCTTCTTTTTTTCAGTAAAAATTCTAGTTTTCAAAATCTTTGAGAAATTTATTTGTATATTGATTGATTCCAGCCACACCTATTTTAGCCTTGAATAAACGTTTATTTAACACAAACAAATATGTTAAATAAGATTGATTCACGCTCAGATGACGAAGTCGGCAATTTGAAGCGGTATCCCATTCGAGTGATTATTGAACAAACCTTGAAAGACTCTTTACAGAAATAGACAATGAACTCGTGATTTTGTAATTATGAAAAGAGAAATCCGACTTTTTTGCATTATAGAATTTTTTATTAATAAAAAGTAATGGTTTCAATTCATGATAAATATAATCACGTGTTCTTCATTGAATTAAGAACTGGACTTGCACTTGTTGTTCCCCTTATAAAATATAGATAAAATTTAAATTTCAAAATTAGAGCAAAAGGTTTAAATACAAAAATTCTTTAAAAAAAATTTTTTTTCCTGAAAAATTGAAAAAAAAATCTTATATGAATACGTGTGCTTTTAAATCAAGAGCATAATTACAAGCACACTTTGATTACAAATATGTACTTTTAAAAAAAGTTTCTGCAAAAAGCAAACGTTAGCAACAACAAATCGAATCTCTGAAACGCGTGACTTGATATCCCGTAACTATCACGTCCCATGAATTAAGCTTATTATTAAGTTTTCGATACAAAATTTACGACTGATGTAATTCGTTTTTTAAGAGTGGTTTATAATGCTTTGTATTCCCATTTGACTCGCATTGCTGAAATTCATGTCCATTTTTTAGAAAAACAAATAAGGGAAGCAACGAGATTTTATTATTATCGAAACATCATTACAATGTGTCCCAAACATGCTCATCTAAATAAAAAAAACATATTGCGTTCATCTGATGTTGAAATTAACTACAAATATTAGTCATCATTGCGTTTGGCTGCATTAGAACATAAATTCCCAAAGTGGAACTCTTGGGGGTTCCTGGGGGATACAAATTAAAATTAATTTGGGGATGTGCACACAGTTTTATGGGGTTCATGAGAGATTTTGGACAAAGTAAAATATTTATAATTCATTTCCATAACCATGAAAGTTAAAGTAAAGGAGTCATGACTTTTACGTGTTAAAAACGTTTAGAGTTAAATGTTATGGATAAAGTAAAGGTCAAGCGTTTGTGGCTTATCCGCATAGACCAATGACTTTACATAGACCCACAGAAAATAGTCTAGCGGTGTTAAATCACAAGATCTTGGAGGCCAATTCACAGGTCCAAAACGTGAAATTAGGCGGTCTCCAAACGTGTCTTTCAATAAATCGATTTTGGCACGAGCTGTGTGACATGTTGCGCCGTCTTGTTGGAACCACAGCTCCTGGACATCATGATTGTTCAATTCAGGAATGAAAAAGTTAGTAATCATGGCTCTATACCGATCACCATTGACTGTAACGTTGTGGCCTTCATCGTTTTTGAAGAAGGATTCCACCAGCCCATAAAGCGCACCAAACAGTCAGTTTTTCTGGACGTAACGGTGTTTCGGCATACAGTTGTGGATTAGCTTCACTCCAAATGCGGCAGTTTTGTTTGTTGACGTAGCTTTTCAACCAGAAGTGCGCTTTATCGCTAACCAAAATTCGCTTATGAAAATCGGGAACAACGGCAATCTCGTTTTGGGCCCATTCGACGAATCTACGCCTTGCTTGATGATCGTTTTGATAAATTGCCAAACCAAACTGAGAATAAATCGCTTGACAGCTGTTAAATCGGTCGCCATCTTGGAAAGTAATGCCAACTTAAACTTCTATACCTGGAAGAAAAACACTCTTTACAAGGAATCACACGATGGCGACCACCTTTATGTTTTAAATAGAAACAGAATCTCACCGCTCCATGCGATATCTTGTCTAAAATTTAGCAGTGCAAAAGTCGAGAGATGTAAAGTGAATGTAACAAAATTCCCTTACATTTGTACCGAAAGTAAGTTATTTTTTTTATATTATTAAAATAAAACACAAAACACATAAATATTTTTGAATAAAATTAATATCTTGCACATGAAATTACTAACTTAAGCTCTACTTTTGCGTTAAAGTTCTCCCATGCAATCTAAACTGAACACCGTGGCGCAACAGCCCATTGGAGGGTCACAGACTTCTGTGCCCAATTCAGTTTTTATGACTTTGGATACTGAGGAGCATGAGCTGATGTTCTGATCAGATGGTCAGTCTGACACGAAACCCCAGTGTCTATTTCCAAAGCAAGCTTGTTACTCATTTATCGACCCACTGAAGGGATGAAAGGCTGAGTTGACCTTGCTCAGCCCGGGGTTTGCACCCCGTACTTCTGGCGTGGGCTCCTGTAACTCTGGCTACCACTCGTCCACTGGGCTTCATTCTCTCATTTACACATTTATAAAATTGTCTTGTTACTCGCAGTGGGGTACACAAAGGGGTGCCCTAGGGGTCCGGACACCCCCCTCCATAGCCCTTGATTTTTGTTTCGATTGGCTATAATCCTATGTTTATATTATGTAAAATCTAACTATATGTATTTGTTATTAATAATTAGTTTTATTAATTAATTCCAATTATTTATTCGATAGTTAATTTTGTATGGTTTTGTTCCCGAAAATCGACACAAACAAAAGAATATGTTAGGTAGCGTATTGGAGCATGATACCAATATGGTGGAATTTTGACCCTGGACTCCCCCCCCCCATTGAAAATTTTTTGTGTGTGCTACTGGTTACTCGTGTATGAAGTTTGTCAATGCAATTTTCCTTCTCAGGACATCAAAGTTAAATTTGTAATATTTTTACTGTGCATGGAAATAGTTATTCCACTTGCTGATTTATATAGTAGCTTAATTCTTGGTATAAAAAGAGCATGGATTAAGTTTGGGAAGTACTGCATTGGAGGGAAACTTCCATAAAATGAGAAATATTAATATTCGATTCTTGCCGACACTTATACTATGACTGTAGCTAGAGCTATTCGATTTGTAAGACATCTGATGTGTAAAACTGAACTCATTTCTCGCACTTTTATGAACAGATAGTTTTTAGTACAAGCTAATTGACATCTAAATATACTCCCTGTGGCCAGGGTAGCCTAGTGGTCAAGGTAACGGACTCGTGACCGGCGGGTCGAGATTGAGTCTAGTACCGCTGAAGATCCACAGTGCAGAGGGGACCCATGTACGTTAAATATGCCGAGACTCAAACCTCCTTCCGTTGGTATGATGTGGAAGCTAGAAGAGGGTGGTGACGGCTCAGATGTCATCCCCGTCATTTGAATAGGGTTCAAAATGAAAAGATACGTCACCGAAAGACCTCGAGTAGCTGACGTAGCTTGACGTTAATAATCACTCACTCACCCGAATACTCACTTTGCTCAGAAAATATTGAATTAATTATTATTAATTTTGTTCAATGCAGCAATGCTAGAATATAAATCAACATTTATTTTTGTTTTAATTGTCAAAGACAATATTTTTTTAAAAATATAAAAAGCACTTTTTAGACGAAAGAAAAATGACTCCACCATCAAACACTAGATGGCAGTAGAAAGCTAAAAAGTGTGGAAAAATTGGGGTAACATCAAAAATGACCCGCGCATTGTTGTGTGCACAATAAGCTGCAATACTGGTTTTCTAAAACTACTTTGTTTTTTAATGTGTCGTTTAACAACAGTTTATGCTAAGAAGGTTTTTGCTGGGTGGGAAGGTTTTGCTCAAAACAACATGAATAATTTGTGTGTGAGAGACACTTATTAATTTATTCACTCTTTTATATCTGTGATTAGGATAAAGTTATTTTTTTTTATTCAGAGCAAATATCAGCAGAAAAGGAATCGAAATATTTGACAATAGATGGCGTGTAACAAAAGTGAAAAATAAGAGATAATCTCTCTGTTACTTCGAATAGCAAAAAGAGTAGACAGTTTTTCAGCCATTTATTGTTATGGGTTTCTAAGAAATGCTGATGAGCGTTTCTAATCATAAAAATAAATATCTCAGTTTAAGAATTGATATAGAAAAACAAACTATTATGTAAATCTAAAAAAATTATTATTTTTTGAAAAGATATATAAAGGTTGATGTTTCGAAAACCCACCTTCATCATATAATTTAGGGGTGGCCAACCCACGTCCCGGGGGTCGCATGTGGCCTGCTTTGATTAATATTACGGCCCTAGAGATTCATTACAACTTTACAAAATGTGGCTATTTTTTACAATATTATTGTTTTTTAGTTATTTTAGCAAATAAATCCCATAACTTTCTATTTTATCACGTTGCTTCGGTTACTACGAATCTGTTGGGGTTGTTTTTTTTTTTCGAAATTGAAATGCATTAAGGATAAATCGTGCTCAAACTTAACGGACGAAAACCTGCAGCATCCATTACGATACGCAAACACACATGCATTGAGATCGACTTGTAAAAACTAAGTGAAAGAATTTAGAAACAAATATATCATTAATTAAATAAATTTAATATCATTTGATCATTGCATTATTACTATTACTATTATAATATATATGTTTGTATACATGAAAAATAATGAAAACAATAATAATATATCAATCTTGTAAGAGGTTATCACCTCTCTCTTGGGCACCTAGATATGTGGGAGGTAGGGAAGAAAAACTCACCATGATCCAGTTAATCTATTTATTGATCACACAATAAAACAATACAAATTCAATTAATAATAGTAAGAGAATGTCTCCGTGCTAACCGCGAAAGTGGAACAACAACGGTAATGCATGAAATATTAGGAGACTATCAAGCTCGATCCTTGTTTTAAATAGGATTTAATCTATCATCCGATTTAATCTAATATCAAGTGAACAATCGTCACCTTAAATCTTCCTCCTAATAAGTTTTTAATCACAATAATTCAAATATGATACCTGTCAGTAACAATTCGGGTTTACCTCCTCTCCTACTCTCTCTTTCTCTCTAACTGGAAAACTTTGATTATATATAGTAAATTAATTTCAACATCACGCTTTTCTTCTTCCGAAGGGTTGGTTGTGAATAACGCGAATGGATAACCCAAAGATTTCCCAAGATGATTAGTTGAAAGATCGTGGATAGATCCATCACAATCTGTTTTAAATTTTCACTCCAATAAATGTTTATAAGTTCACATTTAATATAAAAATATATATTCTTATATGTGGCCCGTGGAATTATAATGTTTTTCCGAAGTGGGCAGCGAGGTTATTTGGGTTGGCCATCCCTGCTCTAAATCTTCTACCTGAAGTATATTTTTCAAATAAACCAAACACTTTCTCTCCAAATATACCACATCACACCAATGGGAAGATTTGAAGAAGCCCCCCCCCCCAGTACGGTGATTCCTCAGTGACACCAGGGTTAGAATTCATGACACGCCAGCCTCGAGCTAGTAATCATGACCATTACGTTACCGAGGTCATGGAGTGTTGTGGAAGCTGGGAGAGTAAGATACTAGCTCAGGGGTATCATTGGTACAAATAATCATTGTACGAGATTTTAAAGTGATTTATATGCTCCCTCCCACATCTTTGCTCTCATTTAGAAACCTTTAATTACATTCTAGTACATTCTAAGATATTACAGCTCATCTTTTGTTCAAAATACAGTGGCTCGCGCAAAAATTTTTCAAGGGAGGGAGGGGTCAGGGTTGAAAGTCCACCATTCTGGTATCATACCTCAATACGCCTCACTAACATATTCTTTTGATTTTTGTCGATTTGGGGAACAAAAAGCATAAAAAAAAAATATTGAATTAATAATTAGTATTAATTAATAAAATAAGTTGTGTTAATCGAAAATACTATAATACCATATTCATAGTATTATCATGAATAAAAAAAAATCTAAGGCTATGGTGGGGGAATAAGGTTCAGACTCGTCGACTCCCCCCCCTTTGTGGACGCCCCTATCAAGATATATATAAGAAATATGCCGCACAAAGAAGATAGTCTAGTGGCCATGGTCACGAACTCGTGGTCAGCTTTTTATGAGTTCTACTCCGATGTTGTCAAAGACCCGCCGTGTAGAGGGGCACGTTAAATCTGTCGTGATATTCTCCTTTTTGCGTTGTGTGGTAGTTTGACTGTCTTAGGTGGCCGTGGTAGCCGAGTGGTCAAGGTATCGGATCGTGGCTGGCCTTGTCACGAGTTTGAGCCCAGTACTACTAAAAACCCACCGTGTAGGGGAGCGATGCACGTTTAATCTGTCGAGAGCTGAAACGTCCTCCAGTTGGTGTGGTGTGGTTATTAGGAGAGGGTGTGCCAGCTCAGGTGTCGTCCACGTCACTTGACCATGGTTCAAAATGACGAGGTCCATCGCCAAAATTACTCGTGTAGCCGAACAGTGCGACGTTAATATTCACTCACTCACTTGGCTGTCTTAGATGTCGTGCTCGATACTTGACCGAGGTTGAAAATGACGAGGTTCGTCACCAATAGCCCCCGTGTTGCCACAGATTGCGACATTAATCAAAAATAACCTTATTTATGTTTCAATGTGTCGCAATAAACTAGGCATTACTAAATGCATTATAGAAGCGAATATTGACAACTTTCTTACTCCAATCTTTGACTGCAAATCTTCTCTCGGAGAACTCTGACGTACGGGGTGGATGACGGAGGCAGCCTTAATAGGCGTTGACTAACATGACTTATATAAATGACCATTTTCTGTGGGGAAAACCGCCCTAATGAAGTCCTAAGGGAGCGATTCAGCGTGACATTAGGGGCCTGTGTTCCACCCCGTGTACCATCATCCGCCAGATCATCCCCTGCTTAGTCGATATCTCTGTAAACTGTCGCCATTAGGGCTCTCGAGGGGGCTGCGCGCGATTCATCATTCTTTAGACCCCCGAATAAATATCGATGTGGGCAGACGAATAAAAACTCACTGGTTGCTGTTCTGATGGCGAGATAAAGAAATTCCCGCTTAGTTTCTTTCTGAGACGTGTTCGTGTTTTTGACATATGTAGAACGTGTTTCTCGAGTGGTACGGCTTGAAGGGGTGTATCAGGGGAAAAGTTAAATTGCTAAATACTATCCCAACAACAGTACTTGCGAAAGGACTCTTTATTCAATCCCCACTAATAGCTCACACTCTCGATACGTTTATTTATTTATTTATCTTGGCGGAATTTTCAATCGTTAATAAAATACATTTTAAAATGCTCCATTGAGCTGAAATTTTATATACACGATTATTTTGGATGACAATACACTAATTTAATTATAATTAATAAAATTAATGCATTAAAACTAATTATTTAAATAATTACAAATGCAGCCACGTTGGCATCATTTTGGGCGACTTGTGTCAAAACTTGAAAAGGTTTTTTTCTCACGTTTTAAAGCCCTCATTTGAACTAAAATTTTCTATTCACTATTATTTTGGGTAAAAATACGATAATTTAGTTATAATTAATTAAAATTAATGGACTGAAACTAATTATTTAAGTAATTACATATACAGCCACGTTGGTTTCTTTTTTAGCGACTTGGGTCAAAATTTTAAATGATTTTTTTTCTCACGTTTTAAGGCATTCAGTTGAACACGGTTGTTTTGGATGACAATACGATACTTTAATGATAATGAATAAAAATGAATTACCACTTAATGTTGGGATTTTGTCCTATGTATATACATATTTATCTTAATTTTTAACTATTTAATAAAAAGTAGCTAAAATAAAATTTTCTTTGTTGATCTAAGTAGGAATTGACTTAAATTTTTTTTATTACTTGATTTTCTTTTAAATATGTGCCTAAGAACTGTTTAGTATAGATAAGGCTGGTTGGATTCCATGCTTGCGTATCAGAATGTGACGGGTGTACTAATTTTATTACCTGCTGAAATGAGTGAGGAGCGTTTATTAACTTCACACTACACAGCAGCACGAGGCCTAATGGTGACGTCACTTTGAACCACAGTCAAGTGACGAGGATGACACCTAAAATGGCATTCCCCTCCCTTATCGCTTCCACAAGGGCTCTTCAAAGTGTTTTCCACGGAGCCCTGGGGCTCCACGAGGCATATCTAAAGGTTCCACGTTTCACAATAAAAAAATCTAAAAGAAAATTAGAAATGTGTATGCAAAATGAATTCACGTTCTCCGTGATATTTGTGTAACTAAAACTATCTAAAGCACATCTCAGACATTAAAACTGAAAATTTTATTTTTACAGGATATAACTGGGTTTTGTAATACTTTTTAAGCTTTTATTACAGAATAGTAAAACAATATTAAAATATTTTCTCTTTTTATATATTCCTACTTATTAAATGGTGAATATTTTACTGTTTATGATTCCAGGTTCCACGAAATAATTTTATGCTCGTTATTACAATGGTTTGTAAATATAAATAGCTTTTCTAACGAATATGCAACTCTTTTATTTGTTCAGGGAAAAATAATATAAAATGAAGTACAACAACTCTTATCAAAATGCATCAATAGATTCAACATAAAAATCTAAATTTAAGCAAGAAATTAAGCTCCCAAATTGTAGGCTGCAAATTCCAGGACTTCTTCCACAGCTATAAGCATTTAATGTCCTTTAGAACAATGCATTTAGATGAAAAAGCATTTCTTTTAATGCGAGTTGCTACAATAATAAAATATACAAGCAAACTAAAAGCGGAGTATGAAATGTGACTGCAAAAATAGTTTCAATAAATCTAGATTTTGACAGTATGTATATGAAAAAAAAAATACAAGTATATATCCCAAGTAATAATTGTAATGTATGGATTTAAGACACTTGTATTGCAAATTAATATTACTAATATAATAAATTATATTGAAATTATACTAAATTATATTAAATTTCATTAAATGTATTAATCATTATAAATTATATTAAAATTACTTTTGTATAAATTACAGTCGGACCTCTATTTAACGAAGTCAATAAATCACTTCAAAAAAGTTCGTTATATGGAAAATTCGTGATATAGAGGTTCGCTTTTCAATAAACTTAAAAAAAACACGTAAAACAAATTTTAAATTCATAAACACTATGTATTGAAAATTTTATTATTCACACCTTTTTGAAAATTAATAACTGTTTCTTTAATGGGTAAGACATATAAAAGAAAAAAAGAAAAACTGCAAGGAAAACATGAAAAAAAAATGTTGAGGAATACACTATATTTTTAACATTAATAGAATAATTTTATAATAAAATTAATGAATTTTTAAGATATTTTCCAATTTAAAGCCTACAAGTAATTTTAAACATATATTATTTTATAACTAGAAATTCTTAACAATCTATTATTAAAAACCTTCAATAAGTGTTTAGTAAAATCGGGAATTGAATTAGAAATTCAAATAGATTGTTTTATTTGTATTAAAATTGCAAATTTTCGAAGCTTCCTGGTGGAATGTATTTTTATCCTCCAATGGGTTAAATTCCTATGACGACATAGTCACATAACTATAATCACTTGCTTCTAGCCAATCGGTTCCTAAACTCATGCTACGCCATTAGCACATGATAAATGCAATTACTTGTTTCCAGCCAATCGGTTCCTAAACTCATGCTACGCCATTAGCACATGATAAAAGCAATTACTTGTTTCCAGCCAATCAGCTCATGCGCTTCGTTGTTGCCAACTTTTGCTTTTTGTAGAAACTTTCATTTAAAGGGTATCAGTAATAACAATTTTTCAAAGGTAAACAAAATGTACTACATTTAAACTAAATACTGCTAACATGAAACGAAAATCACTTAACACGAAGAGATTTCCCTTCTGGGAATGAACAAAGTACGGAAAACATCAGCAGAAGTTTGAGAAAGTATCTGCATTATTGGACTGTCTTACTGTATCATCGGAAGGATTCGTTGCAGTACTGGACGATAATGCGCGTACAGCCCCAATTATGGCAGACAAAAACATTTTGGAGTTTGTGCAAAGCTCAAAACACATATTTTATTCAGATTCCAATGAACAAATTGAAATTAATAATTCAGTTCCCCTTTCCATGTCATCCAAAACGAGGAATATTATGAAAAGTATGCACAGTTATTTAGATGCGCATACCTAGACGACATTGAAAAATTTGTTGACAATTTGATGCTAGAAAAGGCAATACAAAGAAAAATATCAGATTATTTTCCCCAAATAAATGTTTTCAAAAAGCTCGAAAATTTTGCATTAAATTTCATTAAGTTCTTGTGAATGTTTCTGCTTTATTGATTTTTATTCAATTCATGCACATATATACATCTCTATGTAAATAAATTGTACTCTAATAAGCTTAATTTTGTTGAATATTATGTGTTAGTTTGTTTCAATATCCCTTACTGCGTAACTACGTAAACGTAGTGAAATCATGCGATTTTTTTTTAATTTTGAAAAATATTATGTATAGAATCTTAAGATATCAAGTGTTTTACCCAATTATCGAATTTGAAATTTTATCTAATCTTTGCAAGTAGAATATCAAGTGAAATTCTAAAATCAATTTTGAATTCAAAGAAGAACACGTGATTGTATTTATAACCTCGACGTCACGAATTTAGCTCACAGAAAGTATTAACTATGTATTATTTGAAACTGTAGTATTAAAATCAAAATAATTTCATTAGAAATCTAAGGCTGGAGAATAGCTTAAAGTCTCATTTTCTTTGTTTTGATTTAGTGAATAGTGTTATTAAATAAAGTATATTTTTATTATTACTTGAAATATATAATTCTTTATAATTTATCTTCCCTCCTAAACCTACTGAAATTACATGTAGACTGAAATATATGTAAAAAATTCAATACACCAAAAAAAAATTACTAGTTATTTTGAAAAGAATACGAATTTTTCGGCAAAAAATCATAATATTTATACACACTTAAAACCAGAAGAAAAATTTATAAGGAATCAAAAATTACTTGAATCAAATATATAATTATATAGGTACCATTGAGAAATCACCTTTGTTGAGCAATAAATATGTTAACTTGAACTCAAATGTGATAGAGATAAAAATATAATTAAATTGGAATGCGATGTTTACGAGGAAATAATAATAAATCTCTAACCGCAAGTTGTGTATGGATTTTGCTGCTATAGCCGTAACTAATCTCCTCCAAGGCTAAAAAAGAATAAAATTTCTCAAAGCATGCACACGTTTTGTCCACGTGAGCAAAAGGAATTCAGTAATCTTTCTTTTGAGCTCCCTTTTCTGTTATATATGATATTCTACAATTCTTTAACGTGCATAATCACTTAGTTGACTCTGTTTTATCTAAGACAAGGGAAAATTTAAGAACTCTATAAATTTAGAGGTGAATTGTGCTGTCTTCAATATTAAAAAAAAAAACGAAAATCTTTTAGGAGTAGGTAAAGGGGTAACCCCGTGATCGCGATCCTACGATCGCGGGTGTGAGAGGGTTCGAGTAAAGATCAGTTATTTCTCAATCTAAACAATTTTATTGCCTTTTTCACTTAATAGACTTTATCAACTTAACTGAGAATGCACTTAAATAACTAAACCCGAGGAGTAAACAAACTCATTAGTTTAATTATAATAGAAATAAGGGCACTTGTCTATAATCCCGAGCGCTCTTGCTTCAACACTTGTTTAATCCTTGCTCTTGAATTAGCAATACTAAATACGACCACCGTTCGCTAACACACTATGCTTTTCTCTTATTTTCAATTTGCAACCTTCCTCCCGCCTACGAAACACATAGAAGCTCTCATTTACATAAGTCTAAGATACCTCTACGTAAAGTGGTTTTCAATTAATATAGTTAAAAAGGGTGTGTGTTTTTTACCCAAGAGAATTAGTAGAAAGCCCGTATAAAACCCGTTACACCGTTTAGAAAAAAATCCCGTATTAGAACTTCAGATTTGATACTTGGCAACATGTTCCTTTTGTTGGGTCGATTCATTACGAATGGCTTTAGGAAATCAACTTCGAGGGTATTCAAGGGCGTCAATGAAAGTATACTTCCGTCTTAGAAATTCGAGTCCTGTTTATTATAAATCGAGAAATAATGAGGGTTTTAAGAATGTTTTATAATACAATCGAAGGCTTAATGTTAGGAATTAAGTAACAAAAACCTGAAAAGAATGTAGAAAGTCATGAATTACCTACGGAAGGGGGTGGGCAACGGTTAGTTGACCATTTATGTGTGGCTGTTTCTTAATTACAATATTTTTTAGAAAAACAAATAGAAAATAAATCCCAAAAATAATTCTTGAGCATAAAGAAAAAACTGTAATATAATTTTTTTGGATGGAATCATATACCATGTTTTTTAAAATGATAATGTAAATGATTTTTGTCTAATTATAACAAACAATGAAATCAACGTTTTAAGATTTTATACAATTCCCCCATTAAAATATCGAGTATAATTTGCATATAAATAGCCTTTTTCAATTACTTTTAAATAGCGTACATTAAAAATACACATAAGAGCAAATTTGAACACAATTTCACAATAAAAGCGGAAAAGAATGTTTTTAAAAAAAGGAATTTTTTCCCTGTCAACACTCTCGTCCTTATCTTCATTCCAAACGTTCCTTGAAGCCCACATTAATACGATGATTTTTTTCCAAATATGAAAGCACAAAGCAACATTTTGCTCAAAAAACGTCCTTTGTGCGGGAGAGGGCAGTGCGTGGTTCCGCGGCGGGACAGTGGTCATTTGCGACCGACGGTCCAGAACTGGCCCCCGCCCTTTCCGCTTCCGCAGGATCAGAGCGCAAGACGGAAGAACCCCGGTTCCCGTCATTCATTCTGACAGAAATAACTACACTTTCTCTCTTTTTTAAATCGCACGCTCTTAATAAAACTGGTTTATGTTTCGCTAAATGGGATAAACATCGTCTGCGTTTTGAATTTGATATCATCTGCCTTTTAAAAAAGTATCCGTAGAATAATTCCTAGGGGTTAATGAGATTGCTCGGGGAAAGGTGAATTACAGTGGAAATCGTTTGACTGAGCCGTCAAACTGAGTAAAATGAAATATTTTTTCATGTTAAAAGAATTTCGCTTTAAATTACGTTGCATATATATATATATATATATATATATATATATATATATATATATATATAAAAAAATTAAGTTTATTAGAGTACATTTTATTTACATATATGTATTGAATAAAAATCAGTGAGAAACAAAAACATTTACTAGAACTTAATGAAAAAACCAAATTTTCAAGTTTTCTCTGCATTGTCCTTTTTAGCATAAAATTGTCAACACATTGTTCAATGTCGTCTATTTTTTTTTATTCATTTCACCATTGAAATGTACTTTTCATGATGTTCCTCATTTCGGATGACGTGGGAACAGGAGCTGCATTATTCACTTCATTCTCGTCATCGGAAACTGCATAAATTATATGTTTGAGCTTTTTTTTAAATTTATCTTTATCTAAATCATTAAGCCTTTGTTGTGTTCTAAAATATTCACAAGGCCATCACCTTTTAATTTAAAAAAGGACTTGAATTTCAAAAGTGGAAGTATATTTATTTTTTATCCTCTCATTTCCTCAACCCCCCTCCCCTTCTTTGGTGTCGATTTTCGCAAACCCTATTGTTTTTAGATCTTTACTCAGTAAAAGAAATGTAATTGGCAAATTTCAGAAGGGTAGGTGTAATCTCAGAAATTAATAACTTTTTAAAAATCTCTAACGACACCACAGTTCCTCCCTCTTCTTAGTAGACGATTTTAGGAAAACCCGTTCTCAGCGAATCTCTACTGAAAAGAAGGAACGTGCTTTCCAAAACTATATATATAAGTCTGTAATTCTACCAGTTCAAAAAAAAATTTTTTTGTTTATCTTTAATACCTCCTTAACCCTCTTTGAAAGACAATTTCTTCCAAATTCTTTCTCAGCGGATCTCTACTCAATAAAAGAAACATGCTTGCTAAATTCCAAGGCTGTATGTGTAGTAGTTCCGGAGATCTCGTAATGAATGAGTGAGTCGCTTTACTTTTATAAAGAGAGACAAAAGAAATTTATGAGCAAAAAAAGAAAAAGAAAAAAAAAATTAAAAATACTCCTTTTTAAATCAATGCATCATGAAGGAATTGTTCGGCTGTGACGAAAGTATATGAATGGAATGAACGTGCATATAAAAAATGGAATACATTTTTAGAATAATGTGTAGCTTTTTAATTTGTTTATTCTGTTGAATCTATAATCCTTATCACTCAATATCTATGAAAATCCATACAAGGAATCCTTCCACATCCATCCTTTTTAGAACAATTATTCGCAAATGAATGTTCCAGCATCCCAAAAAATATTTTTAATACGTTTGTTACTACATTCTAGATCAAAGGAGCGAAAGAAATCTTTTTAACCAATAATTTAACTCCTTTACTCTCACCCAAGAAGAAGAAAAAAAGGAACCCAAGAAAAGGGTTGAGTAATCTACCATCAAACGTACGTTTTCCGCTTATTTCTTGGTGGTTGATTCCAGAAGGGAAGTACGAAAAAGGAAAAGAAAAAAAAAAAGGACGAAGCCATGACCGTACCTGGGCCTACTTATGTGGCGCGCGAGAGATCTTTTGAGAAATGCTCTTTAACCGTTTCAAAGGCTTGACCTCGTTGACACACTTGAATTAGCCTTTTGAAAACGAGAGATTTTTGTGCGGAGCGCTTTAATTACAGGTTTCCAGCGCACGTTCCTTTTTGCTGCGTTGCTAATGACGCCACAGAAGGACTCGGGGATTGAAGTTAAAATAAATGAACGCGATGACGAGACTAATCATTGAGACTAATCATGAGTATTTCGTTTAGATTTTTAAACATTAAATAACTTGGACTGTATATTGGTATACATATAAGGTCGAACCCGGATTGAACGATTCATCAGGACAGAACATTTTGTTCATTACATCGGGGTTCAAATAAAATACAAATTTTTTGCACGTATCTTTTGGAAACTCTTTAATAAGTAACTGCATACAAAAAATATCCATAGTTTAAAAGAACACATTTTTTTACTCAGCGGCTATAAATATTACTAGGGAATCATTACGCGTCCCTTAATTTGCAAATTTAAGTTTATCTTCGGCTAATATTAAACAATATGACCCATACAAAAATTCGGAATATTTTTCCAAATATAAAAGTACTTACACATTAATATTATCTTCTGGCTTCATTATCCTGAAGAAAATTACTTATTTCATCATACTCATCATGAAATAAATATCTCTTTACATGTTAAGGTATCCAACTACGTTCGGAACCATGATTTTAAAAAAACGCATAAATGGACAATTTTCATATTTAGTGTCACTAAGATCAGAATACATGTATAAAATTGTTTTAAGAATATTTTGACAAAAAAATTTATTTAAATACAATATTTAGGCAAAAAGTTAACTTATAATAACCTTTTTCAAAATGATCTCCTTTTGTGAAAACTGCTTCTATTATAATAATATTTTGCCTGTTTATAGCTCACACCTCTGTACAGAGGCTTAAGTATGATTTTTGAAAAAATCCCATTATTTTCAGAGTTACAACCCATTGAAATAACGATCGGCGTTTTTTTTTCTTAAAATTTCTCCCCTCTGTTGTCGTAAAACACATGGATATATAAGCCCACCTCTAAGTTATATACTTCAAACATTCTAGTTGAGCCTCTGTACAGAGGTGTGGGCTATAGACAGGCAAAATATTATTATAATAGAAGCATTTTTCACACAAGGAGAGTATTTTGAAAATGGGTCATTCTATGTTCCTTTTTGTCAAAATATTGTACTTAAATAACTTTTTATGGTATTACTATTCCTAAAACAAGTTTATATACATTTTACAATCTAAGTGACACTAAATATCGTAAATATTATCCATTTATACGATTTTACAAACTCACAGTTCCGAACGCAGTCGGGTACCTTAAAAGGAAAAATTGATTATTTATGAAATATTTTGAATTTTAAAAATACTATACAAACAAATGCCTGAATTACATACAATGTCACAAATTTTTATAAAAATTGAGACATTTTTTCCTGTTTGAAAATGTGCTCCGCGTTAAGTAAATATTATCGTACATATGGCGAAAACAGCTTTAAAATACTGACTCTAATAGATATCTTTGCCATCCTTTTAATTCCTGACTCGAAAAAGTCATTTTCGAATCTATGCAGAGAAAAAAAATATTTTATGATTTACATCCTGCTGCCTGAGGTATGTTTTTCCAGTTTCCAAACGATGTAAAACATTTTTTAAAAAAATGTAACCGTTTTGATAGGAGTTTCAGAATTTATTTCTGCTGTAGAATGAATTGTTATTCATTGGCTCCAGCCAATCAACAATTTTCTCAACTTCAGTTGCACAGATAGGCAATTCATCATCTCAAACGTAACATAATCATTAAAATCTTAAAATATCCCTTGTGTTATGGAGTGGGAAGAGATAAGAAAGGAGTTTCCTGTTTCATTCAAAAGTCACACGATAAGTTGCACTCGTGATTCATCTGCATCTGTAAACTCTGAAAATGAACGGGTTGCACCCTTACCCGTTGGCTACTTGAGAGATAAATTATTTTTCTGTTCCAGACAAAAACGATCTCATTTGAAAAGAAAAGAATACAAACTAACAAACACAGTTTCAGCTGTTGAAATAATTCGTTCTTTCGCGGTTTAATATTCGTTAAATAGGGGATTTTGCCTTCATTTTAATCAGTAAAAGAGAAAAATTCGTTAAATCGGGGTCCGGCTGTATATATGTATTCATAAAAATTTTCCAACTTAAGGGGGACATTTGCGTAAGATCTATATGGCAATTTCATGTAAATTGTCTGTATTATGCATTCATAGCATTGCAATTCTTTTTTAACCCTGTGACGGATCTATACATGTTCCTTCAATTAATCCTCTTGGAAAATCTTTGGGTTATGAATTCGCGTTATTAACAACCAACCCTTCGGAAGAAGAGAATCGTGATATTTAAATTAACTTACTATATATAGTCGAAGTTTTCTAGTTTGTAAAGAGAGTAGGAGAGCAGATATACTCGAATCAGGTGAGAGTGCTACTTAAGGTATCATATTTGAATTATTGTGATTAAGAACTCATTAGAAAGGGGGGGGAAAGAAATAAAAAGTAATATGCATGAACATTAATAATACGCATCATGTAAAGTACTACGCATATGTTTTTTAATACAAAGTATATCTGTAATTTATAGTTTCTTCAGTATCTTTTTGTGTTTATAAATTATATATTTTATAAATATCATGTAATGTAATTTAAAAAGGAGTGTTTTACCTTTAAATAGTACCCAATGGGTGGTCCCACCCCCTAAAATTGGTCTTAACAAATAAATAAATTTCTTTTTGTAAATGAATCTCGATCTAAAAAATATTATAGTATAATATTTACATAATAAAACGACAGTATAAAGGGTTAAATAAGTATTCGAACATAGTTAAATCATTCTTTGCTAACTAAATGTAAACAATGATTCTTAAATTGTATTAAAGGATAGGGGTCGAATTACCGTGTCTTTTTTTGCGTAGATGATCACGGCTCTTCAGACATCTGTTTCTGTGTATTATTTAAAAAAAAGTTATATTAATTAAAAAAACTATTTCCCTTTTTTATTTTTTCCTTTATGATTTATTTATTAAAAAAATTGACTTGTATTAACATATACATTAAAACGTTTTGACTGGCTGAAGAGAGTTTTTTATGTATTAAATTATTTGCAATCAACAAATATTTTTTGACAGAGAATTGGTGAAAATGTTTCAATAAATTCCAAATCTCTCAGATACGTTCTACTTATTTCGGGCTGTAGGGAAGACATTTTTTTAAAGCAGAGGTTCCCAAAGTTTTTGTCTCATAGACCACCTTGTCCTGTTTTTTCAGTTTGGGGTAGACCCCTTCTTACCTAATATTAAATTTGTGCAAATTTACCAACTTAAATAACTTTTAGACCTATGGTATACAGCTACTTTAAAGGATTTAAATTTCTAACTGTATGAAGTACAGTATTTAAAACTTTAGAGAAACACATGTTACTTAAATTAAAATTTAATTAATACATAAAATAACTAATCAACAAAAAAAAGTTTATATTGGGAGGGATGAATCTTGTGCAATCAATAACAACTTTTCGACATCTAGCATCCATCTTGTCGGATTTAATCCTAAATCTCCCTCGATTAGTAGTGTCAAATCTATTTCCTTCTTTAATTTTGGAGACTGGCAACCCCGCTTTGAAACTCTTTTCCCACTGGGAAAACCAATTGAAAACTTTCTCGCAATGCTCCACAATTCGGGATAAATAACAGGTATTTTTTAAAAGGCAAAATTGCTGACATCAGCTTATAACTTTTACTTTAAAATTTTCGTTAGGGCCTATTCCGATCAGTTCCTATTGTAGTATGGCACTTTTTCTTTAAATGTGAATATACGAATTCTGAAGGCCTAGTTGTCGAATGGTATCGAATCGCGCTTCTGCACCACAGGTCTGGGTTTTATTCCTGGGTTGGGCGAGGCCGATTCAGCCTTGCATCCCTACTGCGGTGGCTCGATAAATGAGTACCAAACTTGCTTGGAGACTTAAATACTGGGTTCTTGCTTCAGACTGACCTGATCGGGACATCTAATCATGCATCTCATCGCCCAGTGGTCACGTATGCTGGGATGGGGACAGTAGGTCTTGGCCCTCATGACCTGTTGTGCCACTGAGCTTGAGTTTGTATACATGAATTCCTTGCCTACTGTGGTATTACCAAAGTAAAAGTATTCTTAAACTTAGTTTCAAAATCTGAATAAAGAGCATTTGAATGTTGAACGTAGTTTAAAACGTCCTGACAGATTGTCTGTGACAAATTGAAAAAATTCGCGACGTCCAATATTATGCTTCGTTCGTTTAATTCTGGAAAGAAACGTTGAAATGGCCCTAGTTTCAATAAAATTTTTACTATCGCCTTGTAGTAAATAACTAGTAACTACGTATACTAGTAGAATAAATCACTTAAATAGTTAAAATCTTTAAAAATAAAATAAAATGTAAGACATGTTGGCTTTTTCGTTGATTTTTAGCCTGTATATCAACATTTTATTTTTTTTCTCGAAAACGAATGAAGTTATTCTAAAATCGATCCCTAAAGTTGTTAAGAACATCCATAAGAATATTATAAAAAAAATTCAGGTCAAAAAATTAATTTTTACAAAAGGAGTAGGATTTTAAAATTTCCCCAATTTTCTTCAAAAAATTTAAATTTTTAAAATTGTGTGAATAATATATGAAAATTTTCATCTGGTAACATTTTCTTAAATAGAAACATTGTATAAAATGTTAAAATATAATTTTTAAATACGTAAATAAAGAAGTTTGCTCAAAGGGTGCCAAGTCCCCTTAAGAATAACTGCCTTAATAGGATTTCCAGCGACGTTTACTTTTCTTGTCCATATGAATTCGGAAGATCTTATGAATGTGCTTAAAGCCAAACAGCAAATTTTACAAGTAAAACATAACAAACACAAGTGCAATATTACAAGTATTTTAAATTCAGTGGTGAACACACACGTGATTGTAACTGGCATGTGACTGTCCTGAATTTAGCCTATTAAATTGCTCATTTTACTAAACAGCATTTGAATGTAATTTGTATATACCAATTAATCTGTTACCTTTTTATTGCCTCAGTTTTACCTTCATAATTTCACCTTGAATTTTACATGATATTAATTTTAAAAACCAGTAGTGCTCAATTATTTTCACTTTTAAATGGCTTCTGATCATAAATCGCAATATTTATTAATATTATTCGTGAAAAAAGTAAAATACATTGAGGTACATAATGAATGCTTAATAGAGAGAATTTTGTGCGTACTCCCCATAAAGTCCTTCGGGCCAAGGGTGAGGACTGATCATTAATGCCGAACCACAATACCCGTGGGAAAAAAGTTCTTTTGATGTGATGGGTTGTTTAAATAACTGACCTCGTTAGTCCCTTACAATCTAATTATATTCTGATTAAATCGCCACAAGTCAGTTTTGCCAATGAGTATAATTGCTGCCTTAGTGCAATCCAGAAACGACGTTCATATTTGGCCCTTCATCGCTTTTGGCGATTTTTTTTTTTTTTTTGTTCAATGCATATTGTTTTTAAATTTTCAGAGAAATCTGAAGCGTCGTTTTAAAAAATAAATGAATACTCATTTTCAATATTTGGCAAATGGCGTAACGTGTACCCCCGGGGGCCCAGGATTCTAAGGGGCCCAATGCTTGACTGACTTTACATACATTACCTTTCAAAATTCCTGCTTGAGGCTCCAAACCAGACATTGCAGGGGAGGGGGGTCTAATATTCTCCGTTACGCCAATTCATTTGGATATATTTTCTGTTCAATATTTAAACTAAATTATTTGTTTAATTATTATTAAGAAAATATATTTCACTGATTTAAAAAGGTTCTGCATCAAATATTATTACTGTGCATTTCGGTGCATAACCCGTACCTATACTTTTAGATATATTCGCCACATAAGGCACACTTTTTTTTAGAATGAAAATTTAAATGTATATGAGTAATGCTTTTATCTTTTAAAGTCATTTATCCCAAGTATTTTCTCAGGCTTTTCAACAATGATATACTTTTAAATCTAAGCAACAAACCTAAAGCATCAGGAAAAGGGGGAGGGAGACAAAATTTATGAGCTATTTTATTGTTAAAAGTTTATGTTTAACACCAGAAGGTATCTTTCTTATCATGGAATAGTTTCTGACTGAACAGTACTCTTTTAACAAGGTCTGTCTCAATATAAACTTTTTATTAGAAAAATTTTAAAAAATATTTCCAGTACTTTTAAAGATCTATATGCAATTACTAAGCAGGGGGTTAATTACAATTAATAGGGATTACTACGAGGAAAAAAATATAAGAAATAAATATATCACGCCGAACACAGTAAGAAAATATATCTAACAAAAAAACTGAGGTTTCTAAGAAAGAGTAAGGCAAGAGCAAAAATAGATCAAATTTAAGTATATAAAAGCACGAGTAGACTCTAAGTGTACTCGTGTAGGACGCATCTATTAATTTCTCATAAACAAACTGAAAAAAATTATTTTATTTAGTTTATTTGCGAATAACTTTATCTTAATGATTTTTACCACCTTTAATTTATTTGAATGAACTTTTCACTATTTTCACTGAACTTTTTTTTTTAGACAGACAGTGAAAATTGCTTAAGACGAAACTGAGGGGACTGAAATATTTTTTTCATGTTAAACGAATTTCGTGCTAAAGGATATTGAAACAAACAAACATAATATTCAACAAGATTAAGTTTATTAGAGTACAATTTATTTACATAGAGATGTATATGTGCATGAATTGAATAAAAATCAATAAAACAGAAACATTCACAAGAACTTAATGAAATTTAATGCAAAATTTTCGAGCTTTTTGAAAACATTTATTTGGGAAAAATAATCTGATATTTTTCTTTGTATTGCCTTTTCTAGCATCAAATTGTCAACAAATTTTTCAATGTCGTCTAGGTATGCGCATCTAAATAACTGTGCATACTTTTTATAATATTCCTCGTTTTGGATGACATGGAAAGGGGAACTGAATTATTAATTTGAATTTGTTCATTGGAATCTGAATAAAATATGTGTTTTGAGCTTTGCACAAACTCCAAAATGTTTTTGTCTGCCATAATTGGGGCTGTACGCGCATTATCGTCCAGTACTGCAACGAATCCTTCCGATGATACAGTAAGACAGTCCAATAATGCAGATACTTTCTCAAACTTCTGCCGATGTTTTCCGTATTTTGTTCATTCCCAGAAGGGAAATCTCTTCGTGTTAAGTGATTTTCGTTTCATGTTAGCATGGGGGGAGAATCCATGAAAAAACATAATATTTTGTCAGGACCTTTGCAGTTAACTGATATTCCGTCTTTAGCCAGCGTTTCTCAAACTTTAGGGGGCGTGATAACTCTACGAGGGGGACGTGAGCCTATTGAAAAGTTGAAAACAAAGGATTATTGAAAAAATTAAAATTCACTGAAAGTAAACAAATAAAATACTTTCTGATATAATAAAATATAAAATACGCATTAACACTGATATAATACACTTATAAATGTACCAATACTTTACAATTTGTTTTATTATTAATTTAACAATACTAAGTTGGATAATTATCAGTGCCCCCATGGGCTTGTATTAACATTTATCGTGATTATTTGTACGGTTTATAATTAATTCTTTAACTGCCGATTTAAAGTTACGTATTTTGCTCCCCAATGCCACCGTTTTTCAAGTATTTTGATGTTTTTTTGGGGGGGGGGAGAAAAGGAATAAATAAGCAAATCCTCTGAAATAAAGTAAATCCTTCGCAAACACTGTCAAAGTCCTTTTATTGCATCCCAAAGCGTTCGGAATAATTTTATGGAAGCAGTGCACAGAAAAGATGGTACTTCTCGGAAAGCCGTATATATACGTCCAGAAAATTAATGTTTTGGCAGAGCAAGACGAGCGACGTTTATATACGTTGGTGGCATATAAGAGGTTAAAGTCATATTGTAGCTTTTGTCTCAAAGTATAGTATTATTGAATTCAATGCATTGTTATTGTATGGAGGGGGGAGAGATGAAAAGTATGATTGAATATTGGGTCACAAGTATTGAAAGTTTGAGAAGCACTGGTATTAAGCACTTTCGTGTTAAACGTATTTCACTTTATATATATGTATATATATATTAAAAATTTACAAATATTTATTTTTAAACTATAGCCATTTTTTTTAGTTCTAAATTTTGAAAACTTTCATATATATATTTGAGTCCTAAATTTGGCTCTTTTTTTTCTTTCGTCTCAAGTCGCCAAACGCCACCCTCCCTTGAAATTCCAGCAACCCTGCCCTATGCTAAAAAGGAAGAACTCCGCTTAGCACCAGAACCCGTACCCAATTAGCAAAAACCACCCCAACAGTCCTCGGCCTTTCGCTAATTTGCAAGACCCGCCGAATCGTTTGTCTTGTCCTAATTGGGCCGCTCTTGGGCTGGGGGGAGGAGACAGCTATGGAATATTGATGGAGGTCCACTCTTTTGTTCGTTTTCAAGGAGAGTGGACAAGCAGGTCCTTGCTGGAGAAATATCCCACGTGAATAAAAACGATTTTTTTCCCTCCACCCCCTTCCTGCCTTCGTCTCCTGCTAATGATTCTTTTGTTTAATTCCAGGTATCAATCGTTCTGCTCATTACTGCAGGCATTTCGCCAACCCCCTTCGTTAGCGGGGAGGTTGTGTAAGACGATTTCTTGTGAGAACGTGTTCGGTTCTGGGGTGCTCTGGACACGGTTGAGGGTGTTCTTGATGAAATGCAAGATTAGGGTGGCATGAATTTGATACGCCCGCAGGTGAGTAGACGTGCGAGAATTGCGCATCGGTTTGTGTTATGCAGATTGTATCGAGATTGCGGGAACTGGTTTCGAAATGTTAATTGCGAATGTTGTAAAAGTTCGGTAAGGAAATAAGCGGTGATGTTCTGCTAATTAGCTTCTTTGTGGAGCCTTGGCGACTTGAGAAATTCGATTTTGATAGGAAGCGGTTTGAGTAATTGTATTTTTTTTTTCAGACTGCGATATGTTTTTCTTGAGTTAACCTAGGAGAAATCGCGCACTCGATACTAACGTCAGTAGTAACGCGGAATGACGCCGACACCCCCCTTCTTTTTTTATATAATTATTTTTAACCTTCACGATAACAAGTAATATAAAAAAAATTAAGTCAATTCCTTCTTTGAATGAATGAATAGAAAATATTTTATTAACAATTGAAAATTTGACTAAGGTATATATGTCGTGGGAAAATGATGAAATTAGAAATTATGCCTAAAGGAGATCATCAGTTGACGGGAGATGTTAAAATAACGTCTCTTCAAGGTCATTTACCAGATAAAAGTAAGAGATTTGATCAAGTTCCTAATCTGTTTCAGTGAAATAAAGAAATAATATTGTCAAGAGTTTAAAAGTGTTTATTTAACAAATAGGGTGAATTATTAAACGTACAAGAAAGTAATACAACGATAGTCAATGAAATATAAATTATTTATTCGAAACTAATTAACAAATAATTAGAAAATCAGGCTGGTATTTTTTATGTATAACATCTTTTATCTCGGTTGCTTACACACTAAAATATCAATCCCTATGTTAATTCTATGGTGCCATTTTTGTAAAGGTGTAAGGGCTTGATATTTAGGGGATCGATAGTACTACCTGTAGGGTTAAGAAGTACAAGGACTCGACCCCCCAGGTGTCTTCCGCCCACCTGGACAGCATTTTGTCAATGCAAATCTTGATTAGTTCATTTCACTGAAACAGTTCAAGGATTTGATAAAATCACTTACTTTCATCAGGAAAATGACCTTGAAGAGAGGTTATTTTAACATCTCCCGTCAATTGATCATATTCCTTAAGAATTTGATGAAATTTCTAATTTCATCATTTCCCTGTGACATATATATATATACATATAAGGAGAGAATGAACTAATAGTAGGAATAGAAAAAAGAGCATGATTTGTCTGCATTGTGTTGTAACAATGCACACCCGGTTTGGCTAGTTTGGCTGAAAAATAGGCTTTCGACGCCAGCTTTTGTCTTTGTTTTAACAGTTACATTGTTATAACAATAGAGACGAATCTAACTTAGTGTCAAAAACCTGTAATTAATTTGATTAAATTTAGTTAATGAATTAATATTTGAAAAAACTGTATTAACATCAAGTGTCCTCTGTTACAAGTTCAAAAACATTTGTTTGAACTTGATTGGATGAACAGAAAGTATTTTACTAACGAGTCAGCTAATAGTAGGACTTGAAAAATCATAATTCTTGTGAATAACTACTTTCAAGGACTTTTCTCTCTCTCTCAATTTTCCTTTGATAAATTTAGAAAAAAATCCAGTCAAACCGAAGTTAGATGTTTCAAATATGCGTGACTTTAGTGAAAGACACGAATCACCGACACTTTTCGCTAACATTACAGAAATAGATACTTGCAGGATAAACTGTCTCCTATTTATTTCGAGTGATTGAAGGTTTTTGTCCTTAGATGATCGACCATTAATTAGCCTGTTGAACTTCTTTTTTTTTTGCTTGTGTCTTCTAGTAAATTTGTGGCTTTATATCTTTTTTGATGGAGTTCCTTAAGTTGCATTAAGTCTTCGTTTCGATTCGAACGTTGTGGCCACGGTAGCCGAGTGGTATAGGTATCGGACCGTGGCTTGCCTTGTCACGAGTTCGATCCCAGTACCATTAAAGACCCGCCGTGTAGGGCAGCATTGCACCTTAAATCTGTCGAGAGTTGAAATGTCCTCCCATTGGTGTGGTGTGGTAGTTAGGAGAGGGGGTGCCAGCTTAGTTGTCGTCCACGTCACTTGACCATGGTTCAAAATTACGTGGCCCGTCGCCAAAAGCCCTCGTGTAGATGAACAGTGCGACGTTAATATTAAATCAAATCCATTCGAACGTTTCATCAATATCGCTTTTCGCAAATTCATTTTCGTTATCATGATTAATATCCATTATTTCATCAGGTTCTTCCTTTGCTTGATGAGTCAGCTTTATGTAATAAAGATCGCACAAGATATGCTCTTTTATTTCTTTAAATTCTGTTCATTTACATTTATAAACCATAATGAGTTTTACAGCACAGCAAACAAAACCACTAAGTAGTTCACAAGGGGGAAATGTAGCCTTTTCATAGAAAAATTTGCTTGGAACAAAAGTGGTCGAGCGTGGAACTCAGTCACCTCAAGTGCCTTGAGGTTGGGAAAAAATGTTTCTCACTCCCAAAAAAAGTGCAAGATGTATGATAAATACATTTTAGTTCCCGTGAAGACTCTCATATAGGAGGATACTGTCTCATATAGGAGAATTGCTTGATTGATTGCTTGATTGAATATTAACGTCGCACTGTTCAGCTACACGAGGGCTTTTGGCGACGGACCACGTGAAGTGGACGACACCTGAGCTGGCACCCCCTCTCCTAACTACCACACCACACCAACGGGAGGACGTTTCAGCTCTCGCGGCGGGTCTTTAGTGGTACTGGGATCGAACTCGTGACAAAGCAAGCCACGATCCGATACCTATACCACTCGGCTACCGCGGCCACCATATAGGAGGATACTGTTTGTTATTGGTAAAAAACAAACAGTTTTCCCAGAATTTCAGTTTTCTTGAGCCTGGGTTGACTGTGTGCTGTACACGACCCTTGTTAAAATCTGTTAATATAAACCGACTGTTTCTGAATTGGCCGTGGATCTGAGAAATGATGTTTTTATTTAAGAAAATCTCAGCTGTGTGCAGTCTGACCTCTATTTAATGAAGTAGCTAAATCCCGAAAATAGTTTGTTATGTAGAAAATTCGTTAAATAGAGTACAATAATACCTTTAATATACCTTTACTTCAGTGGAGCACACAAGGGTGTTCCTGGGGGTCCGGGCCCCCGCCCCCCAAAGCCCTTGATTTTTTCCGATTGATTATAATTCTAAGTATATAGTACGTAAAATTTAATTAAGTATTTGTTATCCATGATTAATTTTATTAATTAGTGCTAATTATTTATTCAATAATTAGTTTTTTATTGTGTTTTGTTCCCGAAAATCGACAAAATTAAAAGGAGCATGATACAAGAATGGCGAACTTTCGACCCCGGACCCCCCTTTAAAAATTCCTGTGTGCACTATTGCTTTACTTAATAACTTTACTTAATACCTATAATATATTTTAGAAACCCCACACACATAAAGCAAATTTTAAGTTCATAAATATTAAACATTATTAAAAAAATTAATTACTCACAATTTTTTTACAAATTGAAAAAATAAAAAAATAAAAAAAAATTATATAAAATTAATGAATTTTTTAACATTTTCTAATTTTAAGCCTACAAGTATTTTTAAGTATAGATTACTTTGTAACAAGTGATTTTAAGCATACACTATCACATGCGTACTTAAATTTAATGACTGATAAAAATATATTACTTTCATTTGAGTTTATTGTGTAAAATATTACGGCAATTTCATTGCTCTAGATAAGTTAGGCACCTGGTAAAACCAGTTCAAGACAATTGATCCTCATAAGTGGGCTAATTGAGAGAATAATTTGGAAAATGTCCCGAAATGCCTTAGAAATTGAGAAAAATAAAAATCAAATCACCAGAGAAAAATTTTCTTCAATAGGAAACGCACTACACTATTTAGAGGTTATTTTTCGAAGAGTTTAGTAAAATGTTCTTGGTTCCTGCAAAAAGTTTACGAAATAGAAATATTCGCAAAATATGATATTATGTTATATGTTTGTTATGGGGAGGTTGGACTGTATTTTGAATTGCTTCAAATTTTACTTACTACGAAAGGAAAACAATGTTTTGCACTTTTTTTTTACAGTTACAATCATGAGCGTAGAAATTAAGTTTTTGAACAATTGATCTTTCATTCACTTTATCTTCGCAAAACTTGTAGGATATTGCACATTAAATCTTTGTGGAGTTGAAATTCTTACATTTCCTGTTTAATGCCTTCTTTGGTCAATTGTAAAGAAATAATCCTAAATTTGGCATATTTTATCAAGTATTAAAAAATTGAAGCATTATTACTATTTTCTGGCTTCACTACCTTTTAGAGAACAGTATATTTTATTATATTTCTAATTTTTATCCAAGTTGACCTTTTGTTTCTGGCATAAAATATATTTCGCCCTTTTTCCCTATACACTAATGCCAAATAATATCTCCCTTTACACGTTAAAAGGGAAAAATAAGCTGTTATTTATGGAATATTTTCAAATTTTGAAAATGCTGTATTCTAAACACATGTATGAATTCCTACGTTGCAAATTTTCATGAAAATTGAGTGATTTTTCCGTCTGAAAATGTGCTTCACGTTTAGTTCCGGCTGTCGTACATTCAGTGAAGACAGCCAGGGGCTCTGTTTGTGATGAAGGCCGCAGTAGCCTAGTGGTCAAGATAATTGACCCGTGGCAGCATAGTATCGCTGAAGACTCACCGTGTAGGGAGGTGATGCACGTTAAGTCTGTTGAGGCTCAAACATCATCCCGTGGTGTTGTGTGGAAGTTAAAAGAAGGGGTTGAAAGCTAAGATGTCATCCCGATACTTGACCAGGGTTCAAAATGACTAGGTTCATCACCGAAAGCTCTTGTGTTGTTAAAATAGGGTGACGTTGGTATTCACTCACTCCGTCTGCTGTGACAATCTTAGCAATTCCTTGTGATTTAAAATTGCGAGGCCCTTGCGTAGCCTAGAGGTCATAACCACGGAATCGTAGCCTGTCTGTCATGATATCGAGCCCTTTTGCCACTGAGGACCGCATGTGTAGAGGGGTTTATATAGACGAACTCTGTTTTGGTTTATTTTTCTTACTTTGGCGTAGTGTGGAAGTCAAGAGAGTGTAAGCAGCTTAGCTATTGTTCTCTTCACTTAACCATGATACTCATTTTCGAGGTCCATCTCCAACAACTTATTTGTTGTTTAGAGTTAATAAACACTTGCTCACTCACACTTTAGAGAAAAAAAACTGGGCTGAAATTTAACTTAATTTATATCCTCAATGCATTGTAAGAGACCCGCACCTCTCTCGCGAGTACCTAGATGTGTAGGGGAAAGGGAAGAAACACTCGACATGGTTCCAATAATTGATTTATTTAACACACAGAGAACAGACACAATTTCAATTAATAATATTAAGAGAATTTCTCAATGAATACTGTGAAAGTGGAACAACGACAGTAACACGTGAGCGATTAGGCAACTAACAAACTTGATTCTTCTTTTAATTAAGGATCTAACCAATTATCTGATTTAATCTAATCTTTTCAATTCTAGTGAACAATCGTCTCTTTAAGGCTTCCTTCTAATTATAATCAAAGCTTTATAATTCTAATATTACACCTTTAGCAGTAATCCCACCTGTCTCGAGTATGTCTTCGTTCCTTCTCTCCCTCTCTCTCTAGGGCTTTGGTAGCCCATTGGTCAAGGTATCGGATCATGGCAGGCATGTCACGAGCTCGAGCCCAGTACGCCTAAAGACCCGCCGGGAGCGATGCGCGTTAAATCTGTCAATAGCTCAAACGTCCTCTCGTTGGTGTGGTGTGGTAGTTAGAAGAGGAGGGAGCTAGCTCAGATGTCGTTCTCGTCACTTGACTATGGTTCAAATTTGCGAGGTTCGTCACCCAATACCCTCTTATAGCTGAACAGTGCAACGTCACTATTCTCCCTCTAGCTAGAAATAGTATAGTATGTTATTTTATAAATATCACAATTCTCTTCTTCCGAAGGGTTGGTTGTGAATAACACAAATGGATAGCCCAAAGATTTCCCAAGAGGATTAATTAGAAAATCGTATATAGATTCGTCACAGTATTACAAAAGCTACTTTTTGACATCATTTTTGAATCCGTTGTCGAATCTTGGCCCAAGAGTCTCAGTAACTTTTCCATTGAAACCCGTTCACCTTTCATTGCACGTGCATTAACGTTGCGCTCTAAAGCAACACTAGGGCTTTTGGTGGTAGATTTCGTCTTTGAACCGTAGTCGAGTGACAAGGACAACATCTGAGCCGACATTCTACTTTCCTTACTTTCATACTGCGTCATTATGAGAACTTTGGACCACGACAGATTTTTTGCTGTGTTGTTGTTTATTTTTCCACCTGTCTGACGGATGTCACACCGCCACATACCCCCCCTGCCAGTGTCGAGAACGAACGATCTGACGTGGTGAAATTGGTCATTTTGTGTTAGACGGCTTTGAGAAGTAACGGCTTATTTGCGTCAATGTTTGACGGCTTGGTTGCTTTTGCGATGGATAGATGGCGCCACGACTGCAGCGCGCGGATCATATCACGGCCAGGGTCACCAATGTCGGAGGAAGATTCGATCTGGTACCTTCCGTTCCGAACGTACGAATGAAGCAACCATCACGCCAAAACGATCGTCTTCGCGGGATTTTCAAGTTCATATAGATATCACACCGCCACATGTTGTTTATTTTTCCACCTGTCTGACGGTGTCAGGTCGAGACTCTGACGTGGTGAAGGGCTAGATAGTAGCGCACACAGGAATTTTTCAAGTTCTTCTCCATTCTTGTATTATGATCCTTTTGATTTTGTCTATTTTCGGGAAAAAAACACAGTAAAAAAACTAATTATTAAATAAATAATTAGCATTAATTAATAAAATTAATCCTTAATAACAAATACTTAATTAAATTTTACGTACTATATACTTAGAATTTTAATTAATCAGAAAAAAAATCAAGGGCTTTGGGGAGTGGGGGTCCGGACCCCCAGGATCCCCCTTGTGTGCGCCACTGGGGTTAGATGTATTCTTTTCGTTAGCCGTAGCTTTGAGCACCATACAGGTGACAGTATGCTTTGGCTCTGTTCCGCCCCAATTTTGAGGAAAAATACCTTGGAGATAGTCAGGAGCCTCCCACCTCTCTTCTCCTTCCACTAACCTCACGAATGCACTTATGGTTCGACAGCTGTTTAAAGTACCCCCCTGCCGCAAAGGCACTATGCATTTGCAAACATCCATACCTTTTCTGGGATTAGAGCCCAGGCCCTAAGATACAGCAGTCAGCGTCACTAACCATGATATCGGCTGCGACAGATTTAACGTGCATTAGCCCCTCTACATGATGGATCTTCAGTGACACTTGGGTTGGCACTTGTAATACACCAAGCACAATTCCATAACTATGACCTCTAGGCTTCTGAGGCCAGTGAGCTAGCTGTACGGATGATAATCTTATACTCCTCACCTAAATTCGCCCATTTTTTTTTATTTGTTCTGTATGATAGCGTCACCAACCATCCTCCTTTAGGGAGGACAGTCCTCCTTTGATAGGTTCTGTCCTTCCTCGAAAATTGTCCTTCTACTTTTCCTCCTTTTCAATATTTTAAAGCCGGTCTGTTAGTCTCTGCATTCAGAATTGAACCAAACATGTTTCCAAAATGTCGAAGAATGGTCTGAAACAAATATCACAGGAAATAACAGTTTTCAATGGTAATTTTTGACTTCCTCGCGAGTAAATTGGGCAGATATAGAGAATTGTGTTAAGTTTTTATCGAAAGGAGTGCCTGATATTAAAATCATTGGTAATTGTTTGTTTGAAGAAGAAAGAAGACTAAATGCATATTTAAATTCTAATAAATTAGAGCCATTGGAAATGATTTTTGGATAAGTGAGAAATCAAGATTGTGAATGTTATTATATTAGCTACAGTGCTTACCGTAAAATTCAGTATGAGGGATATGTTTTGCTCTGAAATTTCCGATATATTAGAAAAGGATTTGTTGACAAAAAGGAAAAAAAGTCATTCGATGGAAGAATACTTGTTAAAGTAAATAATTAAAAGCGTAATTAGCGTATTTTTATTTGAACTTATAAAATGTTTCATACATTTACATTGTGAATTTTTCTTAAATTTTTCGTCCTTCTTTTCCCTGTAAAAAAACTGGTCACCTTATGTATGATGTGTTACAGCCTTTAACGGTTGCATAGCATGATATGACATTTTCACCTTCATTGAACTTCCGGTAAATGTCAGTGCAGTAACCCACAGAAAACGAATAATTCCTTACTTTTCCAATTTGGACGCCACTTGCAGACGATAAATGTCTGTGAAAGTGTTGCCACAAATTATCTCTAACTTTTTGAATGATCTACATACACATAATGCCACGTAATTAAAATCATATCATACTTAGAAAAAAATACACATCCTTATGTATTCTATCTTTGAAAAATAAGTAGAAAAATGCTCAAAACATTACAATATATCGCATAATTAATTTTGATAGCGCTTCGAGGTATTAATAAAATTACAAAAAAAATTAATAATTAATACATTGTAAGTATAATGTTTATTTTAATATGAGCAAGAATTTTTAACGCAACTTCTGTGTTGTCATTTAAATGTGTGGGTAGTATTTATACAAGTAGTCTGTATATATATTAAAAAATCCCAGTTCATATTCTTAACAGAACCTATCAGCTATATAAAAATACATAGCTCAGCAACTTTTTTAGATGTAAGAATTTTTCGACAATATACTAATTTATTGGCATCAGTGACACACACAAGGGGGGGATGCCCTGGGTCCGGATTCTCTCCTCCCCATAGTCCTTGATTTTCTTTTTGATTGCTTATAATCTTATGCATTTCGTTCGCAAAATTTAATTTATTTACCATTAATTATTAATTTTATTAATTAATGTTAATTATTTATTCAATAATAATTTTTTTCTGCTCTTTTGTTTCCGGAAATCAACAAAATCAAAAGAATATGGTAGGTGTTGTATTGGAACGTGGTACAAAAATATCATACTTTCGACCTTGGACTTCCACCCCCTTGAAAAATTCCTGTGTTAGTCACTGATTGGCATTTTTTTTAAAAAAAAAAGATATCTTCGCTATTATAATTGTTGTCAGGTGTTTTTAACAGCAACTATATATATATATATATATATATATATATATATAAATAGAGAATATTAACATAAACCTTCACATTAATTAATAATTTTTTTTATTTTATCCAAAAATAGTTAAGCATATTCATGTACTTTAAAAATAAAGTGTTATTTTCCTTTGGTTTCTTCACACAACTATTTAGTTTTCCCGCGCCTGTTTTTCATTCATGCTTAGAGGGATGTTGCTTCATTGCTGATGTATAGACAGTGAATTGAACGCATGAAAAGGAGATGAATGATATACAGGAAATTTTCCACAGCAAAATAAGGAACGGGAATCTTTTAAATCCATTTTCAACTATTAACAGGAAACTAAATAAGAATTGGCAGGAATAAGTTCTGTTGTAGCTCTTATTCTTATGTCAATTATTGAAGCCTATTGTGCATTCCTACAACTAAATAAGTTATAAAATATACATTTTAACTTTATTTGTCGCCTTTCAACACTTACGTAAGAAGCTTATTTTTCTCACTCCCAGCAGTTGTTATTGAAAAGAAATTAATTAAAAATCTGTCACAAGATTAAGGTGCTTTACAGAGACCTTTGCAAAAAGAAATTAGAAATATGTCAATTCCAAATCAATTAAAATGGTTTATTTTTGGCTGATTTGATCCAAAAATATGTATCAGCATTTCAAGTGTAATTATATATAACAACAACACTTTGAAGTTTAATTTTCTTAATAATTTAACTATAAAATATTAACTCACACGCACCAATCTTAAAGAGTGAAGAGATTATATTAAGAAAAATAACTTTTTCATTTTGTCAAAAAACTACTTTGCTTGTTGTCTTTGTTTACAAATTTTTCAGTACTGTATTTCGTTGGGTTTTTCATCAAGATAATTTTTAAATTAGAAAGTCGGTAAGAATATTGAACTTTTTAAAAAATCTTCTGGTATATTCGACTATTTTTAGAAGAAGTAGTTATAAAAAATGGTGAAAGGGGGGGGGTTATAGAATGACTAAACTATATATAACGTTTTGGAATTTTAAAATATCTGGTTTTCAAATCTTTTGGCATAAAAATTAGGAAAAAGTGATATATTTGTCGTCAAAAAATGCTATAATATTCTCATGTTACCAAATTTCTAGCCTAAAACAAAAAAGGTTAAGATTTTATAATATTTATGTTTACGTGTAGAACTTACCCTTCATAAATTTTGTTCTTAAATTTGTGAATGACGATTTAATGCAGTGCTTCTCAAACTTTCAATATTCGCGACCCACTATTCAATCATCATTTTCATCGCTCCCCCCTTCATACCATAACAAATAACAATGTATTGAATTCAATAACACTATACTTTGACACTAAAACTGCAATACGACTTTAATCTCTTGTGTACCACTGACGTATATAAATGTCTTGTTCAGCCAAAGCATTAATTTTCTGTCTTTCCAAAGTACGATCTTTTCTTTTCCCTGCTATCCATATAATTATTTCGAAGGCTTTGGAATGCAATCAAAGGACCTTGACAGTGTTTGCGAAGGATGTACAGAGGATTTGCTTATATATTCTTCTTCTGTCCCCCCCCCCAAAGAAAACATCCAATCACGCGCATCTACCTGGTAAACGGTGGCATTGGAGAGTGAATGGAGTAACTTTTGATCGGCAGTTAAGGAATTAAATTATAAACCGTACAAATGATCAAGATAAGTGTTAATACAAGCCCATGGGGTCACTGGTAATGATCACACTTGCTCTTAACTTAGTATTGTTAAATTAATAATAAAGTACATTGCACAGTAGTGACACATTTATGTGTATTATATCAGTGTAAATAGGAATTTTATAATTTATTATATCAGAAAGCATTTTGTTTGTTTACTTTCTGTAAATTAATAATGTTTTGAATAATCTTTTGTTTTCAACTTTTCAATTGGCTCGCACCCCCCCCCCCTTGTACAGTTATCCCGCCCCCTAAGGGGGGAGCTCCCCACAGTTTGAAAAATGCTGGTTTAATGCATTCAAAATATTTGAAATGATATTGCTAACTAATGTAACAGAACAGGGATTTTTTGATAACATATTTCTCTCTTATTTAGCTTAGAATTATATAAATGTGCACTATTATCACGCATTTTTATTTAAAAAAATATTAATACTTCTAAATAATTAACGAACATTATTAGATTTATGGTACGTATTCCAAAGTTAAGTTTTAAGTTATTACTTACTCTAAGTACTTAAATTTCTTTAAAAATATTTTTTTTTCATAGAAAATCTATTTCAAGTGGATATTTATCTTCTTTGAACGTATATTTTATTAAACATTAAATCCATGCGGCATTTCTGAGCTAAGTGTTAAGGCTGTGGCTCATGCAAACTACTTTTACAGGAGGGGTTATATATATTTTTTAAAAAAAATATTTAGAAGTTAGTCTACATCAGGGGGCGAATCTTTATAGATCAACGTCCATTTTTTCGAAAGAAATTCTATATGAAGTATACAGGTGGCGTCAAATAATTTTGAATTGTGATTATTGGGAAAATAATAAAACTAAATAATAACACAAAACTTTATTTACTACAAAAAAAATACATTTTGTATTTTATAGTTGTAAATGTTTCAATTAAACGTATAATTCTCTCTCTCTCTCAAATGATATAAAGTAACAGTGTGATTTTTGCTGTTGCAGATTAGATGACAAATAAACTATATTAGGATTGGGTAAGATTTTACTTTTAGCAGAATGCATGCTGAGTTAGAGTCATCTACCAAATGGTTTCTAAGAGAGTCTTTAATGCTATTTATCTCTGAAAATAATGACTTGTAGGCATAGGTCGGCTAAAATAGCATGAGGCTGCTTCTTCAAACAGTTAAATGTATCTGGAATCGAATTTAATGTTTCCAAAATTTCGTTACTGGCATTTTTACTTGTATTGCTTGTTAATCTTTCTGTTTCAATCAATCCTAACTTTTTTCTTGTTTCAAAAATTTTTTGAATCCGTATTGAACTAGACTGGAAATTAATAAGTTGCATTTCAAATTCTTCAATTTCCAACGTCAAATTTCAGCAAGTTCAGTTTATCAAATGATGTCACATCAGGGTACATAATAAGCTCGAGCGCTTCTGATAACGCTTTGAACTCAGAAAATCTCACTGAAATTCCTTGATTAAAGAATCATTCGCGGTTGATTGTTTTGATCGGTGGCGTGCCCAAAATATTGTGCTGTGTGCCATTGGTTCGCCATCCCTGGTCTATATATTAGTTGAACTTCCAAGCCATGTCCTTGTGTACACCATTGTGTTAAGGTATAATTACAACCGACTCTTTTTTTTTACACGTTTGATACGTTCCTTTGTAAACCGTGCAAGAAAATTTTGTAAGAAAATACATGCGACATATGGTACGTTTGGGAATATGTTTCACAACTTTAAGCCCCGGTGTGTAACGCGCACATATACTTTAAAGCTGCAACTTTTAATGTTCAGGTGAACTTGAAATGACTATATGTAATGTTATTATCATTTGAAGTCATTTATATTAGATATAATATACTTGTGTGAGTTTTGAAAAAGGGATACACCAATATAGAGCTACAACTACTTATATAAATTCTTTAAGTATGCCATTTCTTTTACATAAAGAATACTCCGATGTATGTAAAAGTCCGATCTTTTTAAGGTCATGTCTTTTTTTTTTTCTTATTTTTGAAGCTAACCTTTTTATACCCGGCGTATAACGCCCCCTCCCCCTGAAGTTTAGAACTTATTTTTTGTGCGCGTTATATGCCGGATTATACGATAATCTTTTTTACACATTAATAAAACAAAAACAATTCATTTTTATCACCAAAAAGAATTTTAAATTAGTGTATATTGAACATTCAGTCTATAAGTACACAACATATAAGAATTCAAACTGAGAAATTAGGAGAATAAAACTACTAACACAACTACTCATCGCTACTTCATAATAAGTTTGCACGTTTATTACGGACTGGATCGAAAATGCTGTCATCAGTAGATGCGTTAGATAAGTCAAGGCCTCAGTTGGTTTCTTTCGTTGTTACAAAATCTGTTATTAGTGGGTTTTTTAGGGTGGTCAAGTTACGTATATAATTCTTGATATCCTGCTACACAAAGCTTATGATTGCGTTGAAATTAAAGTGAACGCTCTATGTCAGTATCATGAGTAAGAAACTATTGTTCCAAACTTGTAGGAAATTTCAAGCTCTCGAGAATTAAATCAACTCTTAATAGATGTGAACGACTGTATTATCATAAACTGTCATACATTTGATCAAATCGCCCTCATCCAAAGGGCATGAATCCCCAATTTTTTTAAAAAAATTCATGCTAGATGAAAAAAAAAGCACTAAATTCGTGTACTGCGGTATTTCAAAATAGTGTAAACCAGAGATCGCCAAACTTTTTGACCTCCTGGACCAGTAAATTCATAATTTGTATCCCATGGACCACACTAATAGAATTTTTTTAAATATTTTAAAAAATTTTGATATAAATAAACTTAAAATGTTCCTAATTAATAAAATAAAACTATTAATTATAACCAAATTATATGAAAGCTTTATAACCATAATAAAATAAACAAAAACTGTAAAAACAAAACAATTAAAAAATGGTTTAAGTATATCCAACTTTTAGCATTATACATTCTTGGTGTGATGGATGTTCCTGCTTACTTGAAATAAGATGATGGATATTTGGATCCGTGTTACTGCTTCAAGACGAGAACTTCTACTGATGTTATTATCCTCGTTCTCATTACTTTTTGAATTACTAAGGAAACGCAGAATATTCTTTTACTTTTTTTTACTCATTAAGGGTTTGATTCATTTGAATCTAAGAAAAGATAAGAGATTTTTTTTAGAAAAGTCAAACTAATTGTATTCCGAAAAATATAAAAAAAAATATATATGCACGTGGTTAAGGTTTAAGATCATACCTGTCTTAAAGAACACCAATATGCAAAAGAAAAAACATAAAAACTTCTTTCATAACCAAACTAATATATTGGATACATTTTATATTGAACTCAATACATCCGTAAGCCCACCTTTAAATGCTTCAACAGATGCACATACGCGACCTACAGGAGAGTGCAACATTAGAAGAGTGCGAAACGAGACGAGACAAAACATGGAGATAAAACACACAATGCAGCTACAGCACTACGACTTATTTACCATGGTGTTATTCTATGTAGCGTTTTTATAACTTTTCACGTATCGTTATGAATTGAATAATGTTTCAATGCATCTTAAAACAAATCTTAACGTGATGAGTAAGTATATCCCACACGCAGTAGCACACACAAAAAATTTTCAAGGGGGGTGTCCAGAGTCGAAAGTCCGCCATTTTGGTAACATGCTCCAATACGCCGCCCAACATATTCTTTTAATTTTGTCGATTTTCGGGAACAAAAACGATACAAAATTAATTATTGAATAAATAATTAGCATTAATTGATAAAATTTACTATTAATAACAAATACATAATTAAATTTTACGTAATATATACATAGGATTATAACCAATAAAAAATAAATAAAGGGCTATGGGGGGTCCGGACCCTAGGACCCCCCCTTGTGTGTCACTGCCCACACGTTTTTCTAGGGACCAGCGAAATTTTCTCGAGTACCACCACTTGGGCGACCTCTGGTGTAAACAAAGTTGGATGTATATTGTCACTATTTCAAATATTTTTTTATTTAAATATAATCACGCATTATAGCACAGTTTGATATATTGCGACTCCAGATACAATTTCCAACGCTATTCATTGACATAATTATTATATCCCTATTAATACCAATCACTGAGTCAATTTATATTAGGCCATAAGTTTATTTTATGAACAACACTTTTAAACCAGGGGTACTCAATCTTTATTTCTGCTGACCGCATGCACATGTCAGCTATTTAACGCGGACCTCGTACATATGTTAGATATTTTACGCGAGCTGCAACATGAGGATAAATGGGGGAGGGGGGAATTGCTTTAAGACCGAGATAGCATTGGAAATATTAAAATGTGGAAAATTGATCAAAATATCATAACACTTGTTTTGATTTTTTTAATTATTATTTCTTAATTTTTTTATTGTTGTCACTAACACTAAATTAGAAGCATTTAAAAATCACTCATTCACAATGTCTGCATCAGTAAACAGTTTCATATGATTACCAATAATATAGTAAGCTTCGTCTTTGTTACAACTGTGATATTATCACTTGATAAAAACTTTGTTGCTGTTGCAAAGATTTTTCAAGAAAGCCTGTTTATTACCTCTTGAAAGAGATCTTCGAGGAAAAGAGGGTCATTGAACTATTCCTGCTTATTGGTATTTTTTAAATACAGCACTTTCGTGACGCAGCAAACAATTACTGTTCCATACTTGTTTTTAACTACAAAATATCCAACCTCCCAATCGTCTTGAAACGATCTATTTTCTTCGAATATTTTTCGCTTGCAAGATATGAAAGATAGTTAAAAATTAGTACCACTCATAAAATGGTCACTACTCCACTGTTGTCTGTTATTACTCACCGTAACCGTTCGAAATAGAAAAACAATATAATTTCGTACCCGTACGGCAATGACAGTGAAAAGCAAAATTAATACATTTGATTTCTTGACCAAGAATTTCACACCAAATATTTAATGCGATGTTCTTAAATAAGTAAATTTCTCAGAGCAATGGGCCATGACCTAGCCACTTAAACAGCCTAGGTAGGCCGCTGGTTGAGTATCGCTGCTTTAAGCGAAGAGGGTTGAAGTGAAGAAGAGGATTTCAAACGTATTGGAAAGCATTTGATTGAGGGCTTCACTGTGCAGTCCAACTGAATGCCGTAAAATTACTATTACAGAGAACCATCACGGATTTAGCCTTTGAATAAAAATTATTTTATCCAGTTAAATCCTTTAATAACGAATCAAATTAACAATGGTTTATTTGTAAGTTATTAAAAATAACTGTTACGTAACAATAATTATTTTAAAACGTAATGAAATTTCAATAGTTTTAAAATTTTTTATTGATTTTTTTCTCTTTTTTTTCAAATGTTGTTGATGAATAAGTCTAGTCCAGTAAATCTCAACCTCTTTTTTGTGGTACACTTTTAAAAATTTCAAAATTTTACCGCGCTCTAACAATAAAATAAGTTTAACCCTTTATCTACCGCATTATGATTTACTGCAATTTTTTTCATGCAATATTTTTTTTGAATCACTACATTGCAAATTCTGGGTTTGATTGATTGATTGAATATTAACGTCGCACTGTTCAGCTACACGAGGGCTTTCGGCGACGGACCACGTCATTTTGAACCATGGTCAAGTGACGTGGACGACACCTGAGCTGGCACCCCCTCTCCTAACTACCACACCACACCAACGGGAGGTCGTTTCAGATCTCGACAGATTTAACGTGCATCGCTGCCCTACACGGCGGGTCTTCAGTGGTATGAAAATTATGGGATATGCATATAAAAAAATATTCTACTTTGGGAAATTTAATTAGTTGGAGCTAATTAATTAATTAAAAAATATTTAATTAATTAACTAAAGATATACACTGTTCACTTAAAATAAATAGTCAAATCGTTTTCTAAGGTCTTCATTAACATACAAAAAAAATAAGACACTTACCTTTTGATATTAACTGCTTTTTTGGAACAGAAATGAGAATCCTCGCAATACTCTGAAAACGCAGTTTCTGCTATAAAACTATTCGCCTTTCCCACTAAAATGCTCATCATAGAACCCGTGCTGCCATAAATCTTGAAGAGGGGATTTAAAAGAATATTCCCGGCTAAGTTTCGTCAGAGTATTCGTAAAAATGGTTATTCTATGTCATTTTAAAGAGTGTAGTACTTATAAGTACTGTCGATAGATAAAGTAATACACTATGTAATCTGATCTGAAATACACTATGTAAAATAGTTTATAATATTTTTCAATGTTAAACAAAGTAATATGTACGACAAAGACAAAATGTTTTCGAGTAAGAATATATTTAATGCAAAATTTGAACTTGATCATTTTAGATAATTTTGTTTATATTCGGTCGTACAAAAATGATAATGCCACTCTCATTTCGTCATCCACATTTAAAAGACTCAATTTAATTGTTCGTTTTTACATTTGTTAATGGTGAAAATTCGAATTCCCAGAAATAAAACGTAGAAAGTTGCAACAATATTTTAAAGCCTTTTTTTTACCTATTATGGGATATAATCGCCTCTAATAAAAAGTGTTTTTTTCCAGGTATAGAAGTTTAAGTTGGCATTACTTTCCAAGATCGCGACCGATTTAACAGCAGCCAAGTGATTTATTCTCAGTTTGGTTTGGCAATTCATCAAAACGATCATCAAGCAAAGCGTAGATTCGTCGAATGGGCCCAAAACGAGATTGCCGGTGTTCCCGATTTTCATAAGCGAATTTTGTTTAGCGATGAAGCGCACTTCTGGTTCAATGGCTACGTCAACAAACAAAACTGCCGCATTTGGAGTGAAGCTAATCCACAAGTGTATGCCGAAACACCGTTACATCCAGAAAAACTGACTGTTTGGTGCGCTTTATGGGCTGGTGGAATCCTTCTTCAAAAACGATGAAGGCCCCAACGTTACAGTCAATGGTGATTGATATAGAGCCATATGATTACTAACTTTTTCACTCCTGAATTGAACAATCATGATGTCCAGGAGCTGTGGTTCCAACAAGACGGCGCAACATGTCACACAGCTCGTGCCACAATCGATTTATTGGAAGACACGTTTGGTGACCGCCTAATTTCACGTTTTGGACCTGTGAATTGGCCTCCAAGATCTTGTGATTTAACACCGCTAGACTATTTTCTGTGGGGCTATGTAAAGTCATTGGTCTATGCGGATAAGCCACAAACGCTTGACCATTTGGAAGACAACATTCGCCGTGTTATTGCCGATATACGGCCACAAATGTTGGAAAAAGTCATCGAAAATTGGACGTCCAGATTGGACTACATCCGAGCCAGCCGTGGCAGTCCTATGCCAGAAATCATATTTAAAATGTAATGCCACAAGATTATCTTTCGAATAAAAAAAAATTCATGTCAATCGAATGATACATCGTTGTTTTATTGCAATTTAAAGTTCTATACCTCTAAAAAAACACCCTTTATTAATTCAAAAATGATACAAAGTATCACTTTGTATCAGTGGCGCACACAAGGGGTTGTCCTGGGGGTCCGGACCCCCTCAAAGCCCTTGATATTTTTTCCGATTGATTATAATTCTAAGTATATAGTACGTAAAATTTAATTAATTACTTGTTATTAATGATTAATTTTATTAATTAATGCTAATTACTTATACAAAAATTAGTTTTTTACTGTGTTTTGTTCCCGAAAATCTACAAAATCAAAAGGAGCATGATACAAGAATGGTCAACTTTAGACCCCGGACCCCCCCTCTCCCCCCTTTGAAAAATTCCTGTGTGCGCTACTGCTTTGAATGAATGTTTTCATACAAAGAAAAAATATTTTCGTCGTTGTTTTTTTACGACTATGTCTTGCCACTCAACAAAATTATAGAATCTCATAAAATTTGTAGTATGACTCATGATAAGAACAGGTATTTTACTTAAATTAACTGTATTTAAGCAAAAACGAAAACATTTTTTTTTAAATCGCATGAACGGTGCCGATTGCCATCTTAATGGGGGAGTGTTTCATTACATCGCGCTTGAAAGCAACGCGAAGGCTTTCGGCGAAGACTTTATGATTTTGAACCAAGGTCAAATGACGAGGACGATACCTGAACTGATTTGGATTGTGGATACCAACACAGTTGTCGCCCTTGTTACTAAACCATGATTCAAAATTACGAGGTTCAGTGGCGCCCACAAGGAAGCGGGGGGTTCCCGGTTACGAACCCCCTTTCATAGCCCTTTAATTTTTTTTGATGGATTATGATCTTATGCATTTCGTATGTGAAATTGAAATATTTATTTGATATTAACGATTAATTTTATTATTTAATGCTAATTATTTATTCAATAATTAATTTTGTACTGTTTTTTTTCCCGAATATCGACAAAATCTTAATAACATGTTGGGTACGCGAGAATGTTGGACTTTCGTCTCTGAACCACCCTTCCCTTCCCTTGAAAAATTCCCCTGTGGGCCACTGAAGAGGTCCATCACCCAAATTCCTTCGTGTGGCTTTTTTGTGCAATATATATAAACTCTTACTCACACCCTCCTTCTCAGTCGATTTCCGCAAAACCCGTTCTTAGTGGATCTCCGCTTAACAAAACAGAAACACGTGTGTCAAATTTAAAGTTCATACATCTAATTAATAAAAATTCCCTCAATAAAGCTTTGATGCATTACAAAGATGAAGATGCCATGAATGCTCATTAATTATTTTCTTTGAAGCATGAAATAACTCAAAATATTAGTTAGTGCAATCCTGCTATAATTGTGATATTATTTATATTAAAATGAAGGCAAAATTATATACACACTTAAAGGATGATATCCTACTACGAAACATATTTCAACATCACTCTTATTAACCTTTTCTATCATGTGACCTTGAATTTTAAAAAAAGGCCCACCGTTCAACCTCCAGACAGCAGCCCATCATTTCCTTGGCAGAGCTCAATTAATGAAAAGGGCGAACTAGAAATTGCATCCCTAATCACAGCTTGTTGTTTCTGCGGTCGCTCATTACGGCGCGCGGGCTCGCCCAATTCATTAGCGCGAGGCCTTGCACGTTGCTTCCCCCTTTCACGCTTTGCTGGTGCCTCTTATCGCTGATGCCATCGCGCAGTGGCAAAAATTTCGAAAAATAATTAAACGTGGGAAGAGCGCGTCTTGAAGCCTTGTCGGAGAACAATGGTCAGCTCCTAACGAGTGACCGGTATCGGGTTTTCTTTTCATAGCAGAAGATGAGATGAGATGAGGTCAGGGCATTTGGACACGAAATTGGTGAACACGCTTCGCAAAGGGAGTGACGCAACATCCTGACTTCCACCCTGCTGGATTTGAATGCCTGAAGTCGCATTGCCAAAGGTTATATCACAATTTCTCCTGCATAGTTCTTAAGTAGGTTTCTGCAGTCTTATTTTAACCTTATTCGAGAGGGTGTGTAGAAACACATTGGTGTACTAACATTAGGAAAAACTTCACTTGTGCAGGTTTCACAAAATCTATACGGAACATTTTTTAAATAAATATAAAAACAAAACATGACATACCGAAAGAAGTGTTTCAAATTCTCCAATCAAATTCATGTCTCTCTTTCTTTTAAGGTATGAAAATTAAGAAAAAGACACTGGGCTACTAAAAAAGAACGTTCCTGTTGCATTATGCAGGTTGTGAGATGGTCACGTTACTATCACGGACCTATCTCTTTTAGCCAGAAGTCTCAAATAATAGTTGTGAATCGCGCGGCATTGTTGGGTGGCCCTGGTAGCCGAGTGGTCAAGGTATTGGATCGTGGCTGGCCTTGACACGAGTTCGAGCCCAGTACCACTAAAAGACCCGCTGTGTAGGGCAGCGATGCGCGTCAAATTTGTCGAGAGCTCAAACGTCCTCCCCTTGGTGTGGTAGTTAGGAGAGGGGGTGCCTACTCACAGGTGTCGTCCACTTCACTTGACCATGGTTCAAAATTACGTGGTCTGCCGCCAAAAGCCTTCGTGTAGCTGAACAGTACGACGTTAATATTCCCTCGCTCACTTCTGCTTGACGCATTGTGGCTACGGTAGTCGTGGACTAAGTCGGAAGGAAACTCGTGGCCAGCGTGTCATTTCAGATTCTAGAGCCATTGAACATCCTCCGTGTAAAGGGGTATATGCACATTAAATATGTCGAGAGTCAAACGTCCTCCCGTCGGTGTGGTGTGGAAGTTATGAAAGTGAAGCGTTGTTGTACAGGTCGGCGGACCCCTGTTCCTATCTCTGTAAACTGCTTCCATAGAGTGTACATCACATTTCTCGGAGAGAGAAACCCCGAGGTCCCAATTCAACAAGACAATTGAAGAGTCTTTGATTTTAAAATTCATCTCTATTTATGTAAACATCGAAAATATTGCGTCACATTTTAAAATGAAAAGTCTTGTACATTATTCCGTGTCCATTATGTTAAATGCGCATATTTTGCCGGAGATCGTGCGAAAATACAATCCTCTCGTAAATTTAATATCTCACTTAAATCTTGTTTTCACCCCTGCTCTATTTATCTTCGGGTGACGTCGAAAAACATTAAAATTCCTTTATGGTTCAGGGGGTCCACTGGGTTGTAACAACGGACGATGCACGCACGTTTTTATAGTGTTTACTTCCTATCGCACAACATTACGTTCATAGTATATGTTCACTGAAGCGTTCTGCTGCGTGAATGATTCAAAAATATAATCCACTTTCTGCAACGTACGCACCAAAAGGTATGAATGAATTTTTAAAAGTACTCCATTCCATTCCTTTATACTCTCCCTTTCCTGTTTAAGAGGGGGGTCTTCGTTACGACAGGACCCCCCATCGGGGGTGATTGATATCCCTAACTAGGGTCCAGGGGTTCAGCTCTTGAATCATTTGACCACACCTGTGAAACGAGGGGATGCTGTAGAACCGAGGTGTGAAGGTGATGGTGGTTTGATGGCAGAAGATCACAAATTATCGTTTGCGATGGAAGAGGGTTTTGTTGGGAAGAGGGGGAGGTTAATTTATTTTTTTGTTTAGGTATTTTGATTTGATTAGAGAACTCGAGAAACCATGCAGGTGTTTCAAAAACGCGTAAAAACATCACCGGATCGAATTTCAACTTTATCACCTGGGAGATTATTTTTTTTATTTTGAGAGGTTTTTTTTGAGATAAGAATAAAAACTTGGGTGTTAATTTTTTTCTAGAAAAGGTTCTAAACACATTCAAAGGTATCTAGACAAACACGCGGGCCACGGGTTGAAGACCCCTACTTTAAAATGTGACATTAATGAAAAATCAAATCATATCAAGCCTGTAGACAAGGACGTCTTAAGACTCTTTGAGACCCTGGGCCTAGAAAAACCTTTAAAATACCCTGGGACCAGTGGTGCACACAAGGGGGTGTCCTAGGAGTCCGGATCCCCCCCAAAGCCCTTGATTTTTTTCAATTGGCTATAATCCTATGTATATATTACGTAAAATTTAATTATATATTTAATTACGTATTAATAATTAATTTTCTTAATTAATGCTAATTATTTATTCAATACTTAATTGTGTATTGTTTTTGTTCCCGAAAATCAACAAAATCAAAAGAATATGTTGGGCGGCGAATCGCAGCATGATACCAAAATGGTGGACTTTCGACATTAGACAACCCCCCTTGAAAAAATTTTGTGTGCGCTACTGCCTGGGACTCTGATACAGAAGTAAGCAGAAGTAAACAGTATAAAGCATGCACTGTAAAATACTCATTCAAAAGGTAATTTGAAACAAATAAATGTGCCCGACTCACAATCTTACAAACCAGCTTGACCGATGGCCGCACTTCGACTAAATGAGTTCAACAATTGTTTACGGTATTAGGCTTAAACATAGACAACAATCATCACATAATGATACAATCCTACCACTTTTGCCAGTTGGCATGCAGTTTGAAATTCTTAGTTTTTCTGAGAATCTGAACTGGGAATAGTATTTGACCATTAACCCCTTGCCTTTGGAACATACTCAAGAAAAACATGCCAAAATTGAATTTTGCTCTTTATATCCTTCGAATATTAGAAATAGAATATTTTATAAACAAAAAATCGAACGATATAACTACTATATTCTATATTTTCCCATACATGGGGAATATTAATAGATTACAATAATTTTTGCTCAAATTATAGCAGAATGAATCAAATGACATAATTTTTATGACAAATGTAAACTAATACAATACTATTGTTATATGAACTGTCCCTCAGATCCCTTTAAATTTTCCAAATCATTTACGGTACCGTAAATACAAACTGCAACATTACACAAATCCGACAAATAGCGCTAAACTACCCAACGTTTCGCTGGAAAGTATTAGAAAAGGGTAAGTTACAAATGATACGATGGACGAATTGAGTTCAAACTTCAATAAATTGAAACATCAATTTTTTTATTCCCCAAACTCAGGTCGGGCATTCTAAAAGTGGTGCATTTGCGTTGCCCGAACTGAAATTAGGCTTCACAGGCAAGGGTTTCAAATTATCCGGATCATGATCTTATTAAATCAAAATCAAGAACGAAACGAGGCCCTGGGCTCAATTAGACCGTGGCTTGAGCCATCCCTGTCTGTAGAAGCAAAGAGCACGAAAAATCTGGCAAGAATCAAATATTACACGTTGGTTTGCTATAAGAGTTGGGGGAATGAGAGGCAGACTAAGGTGTCATCCTCGTTGCTTGACTCGCATTCAAAATGATGAGGTATAATGCTTTAAAATACGATATTTATAAACAATCTAACATACTAATAATGTATTATGCATTAAACAATAAATTGTATTAAATAGTTGCATGAGAATAATTATTCTGACGATCATACAATGGTTGCTTCATTAGCAATAAACTTGTTCAAAAGTTCATTCATCAGAAGTAAATTAAAGCTATTTTATAAGAAAATTGAACAAAATTTACGTGGTGTAATGAGCCCATGCCTTTTTATAAGCTTTGATCCATATTCAAGTAACAAATATAGATAGTTAAATTTTAAAAATATTTTATACACACACGTGCGATACTTCTCTTTTTATTGAGCAAATGTCTAGACTGTACTCTAGTTCCGCCTACGTACTTTTAGGGAAGCCTATATAGGACTTTTATGTAGGGCATTACCCTAGTCTTACAGATGAAGTGTTTAAGGGAAATCTCTCGAAAAGTTGAAACCTTTCAAAGGTTTGGGGTTGCGATGGGCCAGGTTCGTTATGAATTCGAGCATGATACATATATTTTACTTTTAATGAACTATTTTTTCTTTGAAGAATCAGTAGCAAAATAAATTAAACAAGTGTAGCTCTCTAACTTAACCAGACCCTGTCGAGTTAGTATTACTTATAAGGACTTACAATAGGCGTTACATATAATCATGATTTAGTTTTGTCATCTTCGGCTTAACATACAAACATTTGAACTCTTTCAATAAAGAATATGTGTGGGGATAAAGGTACATGAAACCGCGGTCCCCTAGTGGTCCTGGTCACGGGCTCAAAAGGTATTTCCACTGAAGATCTACCGTAACGGGGAGGGGAGGCATATTAAATTTGACGTGGCTCATTGTCCTCCAGCTGGCGTGGTGTGGAAGTTCGAAGAGGGAATGTCAGTTCAGGCGTCGTCTCCGTCATTTGACCATGACTCCAAATGACGAGGTTCGTCACCAATTAAAATAAAATTTTAAAACAGTACGCAATAAGGTACTTTAAAGTTTTGGCATTCAAAGTTGTTGTTACTTATGCCACCTGATCGACAACAACATCAGATCAAGGCCCACGAAATTCATCGTGGCAAGTGACTAGTTGTACAAGTCTGTCAGTATCCGTAGCTTTGAGCACCAAACAGAGGAAAGTGCGATTTAGCTCATATCTACTTCAAATTTGAAAGAGAACACCCAGGTGGTGGTCAGGGGCCTCCCACCTCTGTTCCCCTTCTACCAACCTCACCAGAGGACTTGCGAATCGACGGCTGTTTTATTATTAAAATTATAACTTAGACAATTAGATTATAACATAACAAGTATGAATAAACATATATGAATGTATTCCAAAAAATTAAAAAGTATATTTTTATTGCTACTGTTGTGTATGATGAGCTTTAAAGCAACAATTAAAGGAAAGTGCTGGGTTGTTGAGACAAACTGGACAAAATTACCCTGTTTCCTTACTCCTTGCATTCGACTTGGCTTTCTAGGCATTCCTTTTTTCTTTTGGTGGGAGGAAGCTGTTCTAACTAATGAAAATCTGTTGTGTTTATTTTATATTTGCTCTTTTCTCCTACATTGCTGCTGTCGCCATCAAATAAATGCATAATAGCTGATTCTCTAAATGGACACATCCTCATCTTTTTATTCCCTCGATTTCTTTGGTTATGAAACAATAGCTGGTGTACCCTATCTTCACACGGGTGAATTGAAAAATTAAACAACACAGATTGAGGCTAAATAAGTTATTAATGAGTTAATTTTACGTGAATTGTAAATTAAATAAAAAAAGCTTTGTGCATATCTCATTTGAACAAAAAACCTATATTTGATAAATTTTAAGTTAGTAGATCTATAGCTGAGATAAAAAGAGGATTTTTTTTATTTATAACGCCCCGTAACTCTACTGTGGGTAAATTTTTGAAAACACCTTCTCAAGCTGATCTCTGCTCAGCAAAAGTAACACATTGTTACACATTTTGTGTAATTAACACATTTTGTGTAATTATATCTAGATGTATAATACATTAATATTACTTTTTGTTGTATTTAGTTTATATGTTACATCTGTGTGTGTAATATTCGCAAGTGGCCGCGGTAGCCGAGTGGTATAGGTATCGGATCGTGGCTTGCCTCGTCATCAGTTCGAGGCCAGTACTACTTAAGTTCCGCCGTGTAGGGCAGCAATGCACGTTAAATCTGTCGAGAGCTGAAACGTCATCTCTTTGGTGTGGTGTGGTAGTTAGGAGAGGGGGGGTGCCAGCTCAGGTGTCGTCCACGTCACTTGAACATGGTTCAAAATTACGTGGTCTGTGCGACGTTAATATTCAATCAATCAGTAATATTCGCACGCAACGCTGTTCTTTACATAATAATGGCAATTTAATAGATCATAGTGAAATGTTGGCTATCGATCCAAGTTGACGTCATTTTTTTGGCGACCACGTTGGCAACTTGGCGATTGATTGAATAGTGGAAAATATGATACGCTGTAGCGCCACCTGGTTGATAACTACTACAAAGAGGATAGCACAAAAACCTGCTCCACAAAGAAAATATATATACATGCCAGTTTTCATAGTGATCGTTTGAATGGAGTTGAAGTGATGCGATTTCATATGTACAAACATTCATTTATAAATATATATAGATGTATGCAGCTTTCAGGAAAATTTTGAAGTAGGGCAGAGAGATTTTATTATGCTCTAATTATTATTTATTTGTCTATTTTTGTTACTTTACAACTCTATATCTACCATCGCCTTATAGGTTTTCCCCAGTGATGATAGTTACTCATCTGTATGAATATTTGGCATAACGTTGCATATCTGACTGTCACCAGATGAAATTAGGCTAGGAGCTTGTAAAATTAAGCAGAATGAAAAGAAAAATCTTTGAATATTAAGAATTTTATTTAAAAAAACCCCACTACGACAGAGAGATAATTCCACTCAGATAAGTGGCACTCAGTACAAGAATCATTGACGCTAGCTACGAGTTTTATCTAGCAGCATTCTTTTTTTTAAATAAAAATTACCTTCGATGCCATTACAATATTACAGCAGCGACTCCATATTATTTTATAAAACGTTATGATTTCTTTACAATAAAATCTTGGCACCCAGCACAAGATGCTCTAAATTTACTAGGTTAATAGTTTTAATTCCATAGAAAATAATTTTTGAGAATCTTTTGAAGTGTTAACTTCTTTAGGCGCGTTTTGTTGGAGAGTGAACTTAAAAGATGCGTTTTAAAAAGCCAAGCGTTGTTACGCTCGGGTTTGTAACGCTCGTAACAATGGTAACAATACTACTAAATGGTAACAGTAATACTCGTAACAATACTGCTGAATCATTTGGGTTTAATGAGTCATGTATCGGAGAAATTTGCTCAGCGAAATATAGAGCAGAAAATGGACAAATAATTCTAAAATGGTTACTATTTATATTTCACCAAATCAAAATGTAGAGAAAATAATCGAATTCCTTCAAAAAAAATTTAGTTGCCAACACTGAAGCCAGATAAATTCTTCTGAACAAATTGCCCATTATTTTAAGTGGGGATTTTAATGTAGATTTTTCAAAAGGCAAATGAAAGCCTTTAGTAGATTTTTTAAAACCAAAATTCAATTTAATTATGTTAAATGATCCAAATGAAAGCAAGAAAAAGTACGGAACAAAGCTTGACGGAGTTTTTTTTAGATATTTAAATAATTTTGAATCTAAAATATTTATAACCTATTTCAGCTACCATATAAACCTATTGTTTCCTTATTAGAATACAATTCACAAATATGACTGTACATTTCGCAAAAAAAAATATTATTGAGTACAGACATACGAATAAATTTTATATCACAATACTAATATCCCCTCGTTTTTCATTCACCTATTAATTAATTGAATGAATATTAACGTCGCACTGTTCAGCTACACGAGGGCTTTTGGCGACAGACCACGTAATTTTGAACCATGGTCAAGTGACGTGGATGACACATGAGCTGGCACCCCCTCTCCTAAATACCACACCACACCAACGGGAGGACGTTTGGGTTCTCGACAGATTTAACGTGCATCGCTGCCCTACACGGCGGGTCTTTAGTGGTATTGGGGTCGAACTCGTGACAAGGCAAGCCACGATCCGATACCTATACTACGTGGCTACCGCGGCCTCTTTACATTCACCTAACTAATCCCTGAAGTAACATTACAAAATTTGAAGCTATAACTTCTATCGTATGGTCGTAAGTACACACACTCTTTTTTTCTTTCCTAAAAAGTCCGAGTTAGAATTCCCTTTGAAAAAGCACTTTACCTGTGTATTCGGTTTCCCACGGGGGAGAAACGAAATATCTTAATTCGATTACCAAATCTCAAACGGAGAATCTTATCTGAAATCTCCGAAAGATAAACAAAATTCCAGAGTTTTCGGTGACCTTATCTTCAAGAGCAGTCCCACTTTAAACTCGAGACCCACCCCGGCAAACGATTCCGAAGCAGAACCGTCTTACGCAGTCAAGCAAAAACTCACGACAGGGGTCTGAAAACTTTCCTGTCCCTCTGACCCCCCACCCACATTCGGTCTTCTTTAAGCCCGACCTCTGAAAGATCCCTCTCAGGTGCACGCATCAAAACAAGAATCTTGTTCTGTGTAGGTTGACCCAATCCTGACATAAGGGAAAGATATTCGGGGGAACAGCTGAATGAACATGTCACCCCATAAAGGTCATCTGAATGGTGGACGCCCTCCGTTCCCTCTTTTGGACACTGGTCAGTCACCTTAGGGGTAATGACCCTAGGAAAAAGTACATTGAATATCAAGTAGTTGGTATCTGGATTGACTTTTCAACAGTTAAAAAATATTGCAATTTCACTTTCAATCACACGAAGCCTACATCTCAATACCTAGGTTAACAGTTAGAGCAGGGGTCGGCAATCTATGGCACGAGCGCTACATGTGGCCCGTGATATAATTCTCAGTGGAACTCTACACTACTTTACAAATTCGTCAATTTTTGAGTGGGTGGAAGTTTATGAATTTATGATGGACCTTGTTGACACAAACATCTTCAAAATGATGGACATTCATGGAATTACGAAAAAAACTGAAAGATAATTCTAAAGATGAATTTACAGCTATTTTGTAAATGATTGAATGCCATTGCCGGAGAAATTGAGTTGTTTGAAGAGAGAAAAATGGCGGTATTCTGCTTTCCGCTTTTGGCTCCACGTATCTAAGTAAAAAATCTTTCCTCATATGAAAAACATTCCGAGTCTGCAACGAAATTGTTTAACACCTGAATTCTAAGAATCGCGTCACATTGAAAGCCACAAACTACACCCCTGATTTTTGCAGTATGAAAGTAGAGCGGTGCAAGCACTAAGTTCACATTAAAATTTTCGCATTATTTAATTATAAAGAAGGAAAACACTTAAATTTTATGTTTTCTATTTCTTATTTAAAAACGAAAATATGTTCAAAAATACATAATAGATGTACAATTTTATTTTTTAAAAACATCGGCTGGGTGCCGTGGTTGGTTTGTCGCTGGCCTTCTATACCCAAGGTTGCAGGTTCGACCCCGGCCCAAGTCGATGGATTTTCATGGTGCAGAAAATTGACAGCGGCAATGTCGTACGATTATACAGCATATAAAAGATCCCTACGGGATGCTGTAGACAAAATTAAACCGTAGTACAGGTTCGCATCGTCAGAGCTCAGGTGCCTCCCTCTAGGGAGGAAACTGGGCGTCAAATTTACCTGCGGTGATTGGTATCCGCCAATATGGCGCGAAACTAAAAAGAGATACCTGATTTCGGTGATGTACTTGGTAGATTGAAGAACTCTGTAATAACTGTTCATAATCTGCCGTTAAAAATTTAAAAAAAACTTACATTTTTGTTGAAGAAATAGTTATATATTGTGAGCTATTTATTTTCCTGCTAAGAAATACCTATATTTAAATGATGCAAATTTAATATATGACAAAACTCTAAACATCTGTATATGTTACTTCCATTCTCCATACATTACCGTTGGAATCGAATTGCTTCAAAATAATCCTACTGTGTGGCACGACGAATCCTATTGGTAGATTGATGTGGCACACCACAGCTGAAAGCTTGCCGGACTTTGAGTTAGAGTAAGGAATCTATTTGCATAGAACAAGAATTAGTATTTTATAATATTCAAGGAATTCTGAGTCTCTCTGTTTGTGGTTTTCAGTATTGTTGTGTGTGTGTGTTCCATGGAAAGATTTCTAACAACTTGGCTTATTTTAATCAATTGGCCTAGTTAGAATAAGTCAAATGAAATGAACTGAGGTGAGAATAATATATACTGGATCCTTTTAAATATTCTCCGAGCAGTTTTGTTGGAATCTATGAGGGAGTATATAGAGCTTTAATTATTCGTTGTAATTGTGATAGTTTGGGGGTTACAATCACAAACTTGCAGCGGGCATGTGATGAGTTCGAGCCCTCTGCCACTGAAGGATTCACCGTGTAGAGGAGCTTGCACGTTAAATCTGTCATGACTTGCAGTCTTTATATTGGTTAGGTAGTAGTAGGTGGGAAAGGGGGTTGCCAACTCAGGTGTCGTCATCGTCGTTTGACCAAGAATGAAAATCATGAAGTCCTTCACCAATAACGATCATGTTGGTTTTTGTGCTACGTTAAGAAAACATTCATTCCTGTGATAAGCTAGTACTCCACTTTTCAAACTTCCACACCACCTCAAAGTGAGGACTGAGTCTCGACAGACGTAAAGTGCACTATCCTTTTTGCACGGTGGTTCAGTAACCCCCGATTGGACTGAATTGATTGAATATTAACGTCGTACTGTTCAGCTACACGAGGGCTTTTGGCGACGGACCACGTCATTTTGAGCCATGATCAAGTGACGTGGATGACACATGAGCTGGCACCCCCTCTCCTAAATACCACACCACACCAACGGGAGGACGTTTGGGTTCTCGACAGATTTAACGTGCATCGCTGCCCTACACGGCGGGTCTTTAGTGGTATTGGGGTCGTACTCGTGACAAGGCAAGCCACGATCCGATACCTATACCACTCGGCTACCGCGGCCACGATTGGACTGAAACAATGCCATTCACGAGTTTGTGACCAAGGTCTAAATTTTACTGGACAAAACATATCTGTTTAGGGACTATAGTGAATTTAAATTTATAAGATCTGAGTTATAGATAAAAAATTTGAAGCTATAATGCTATCTTCTTTGAGGTAGATGAGAGTAGTGTGGAATACCGAGGTTATGGAACTGTTGTTGTTAAGTGTTTTTATCCTGGGATACATATGAAATAAAAGTGGAAGAACAGAGAAACATACAATACAAACAGAATATAGACGTTTATCATAAATAAGAATCCCAGCATATAATAGAAGGAGTGCGCTGCTTTCTATTCGAGAAGGGAATAATTTGCAGGCGGAGGTCCGACTTCTTTTTCCGAAGAAAATACATCCATGCTTTACTCGGTATTCCAACCCACTCGGTTACAAGCCGAGGGTCATATCCACCCTACTGACTGGGCGGTATAATGAGTTCAAACAGTTCTGGATTAAGCTATTTATTAAAATGTGAAAATCAGCAAAAAATATTTCCGTACAATTTAACTGTAAAAAGGGTCCACAGATATGGAGTCTCTTTTGCTATAAAGTCTTTATCCCACTAGCATAAACACTTTTGTCAAAGTGATAATTTCGGGGATTCGATATGCCAAAGGGTCCACAGTTCACTAGAGAAAGCCTTCGCTTTTTTTGTAAATCCACACCGAGTGTGTAACCCCACGGGCTCTATCTCCACCGTGCTCTTGCTGTCTCGAAAAAAAACTCCTCGGTTCTCAGTCCACCTTCGTTTTCGTTAATTCGCTAACTCCCAGGTATCGCTGACTGAAAGGCCTCTTCCGGATTCTCTCAAGTAAAAAGTCATCGTAAGCTCTCTCTTCTCTCTCTTCTCTCTCTCTCTCTCTCTCTCTCTCTCTCTCTTGCGCTCCCTTTTAACCTCCAGTTTTCTCATGGTCACTCACCGCTTATTCATTTGATCTCTTGTCTGTCGGCCCCTTAGAGCGAGAGGTCTGTCTGGGCTCATAGGGAGAGCCTTTTCCTCCAGACGCGCTGTTGCCACAGATCCGTGAAAAACCGAGGGTACATTGCACCGGCGTCTTTTTTCATCTCTCGAATTGCCCATGGGAAAATGGTCAGAATTTTTGACCACCTATTTACGAAACTTTTCTCCAGCAATTAGGGAAATGAACGGATCCATCCCACGTTTCTCGACGTACCTTATTAGCAATTAGAGAGAAGAGACTGGGTACATCTAAGTGGCTTCGGCTCTGCTTGTAACTGCTAATGAGTGGGAAAACTTTGAAGATTCCGATGATACATTGCAGTGAGAATGGACCACCTGTTGTTGCCATACCACTCACTGTAAAACAATGTGTGTTTTGCGATTTTCGAAAATTTTTGCTAGTAAGTTTTCAAACATAAGGTACACTGAAACAGTTGCAGTTTATAATATTGTAGGCCAGCGTTTCTTAAACTGTGGGGTGCGCCCCCTTTAGAGGCGTGATAACTCTACGAGGGGGCGCGAGCCTATTGAAAAGTCGAAAACAAAAGATTATTTTAAAAAGTTACTGATTTAATGAAAGTAAACAAACGAAATACATTCTGACATAATAAAAAAATAAAATAGACATTTACACTGATATAATACATTTATAAATGTATCAGCACTGCACAATGTGTTTTATAATTAATTTAACAATACGAAACTAAGAACAAGTTTAATAATTATCAGTGACTCCAGCCTTTTCCACGTAGGCGTGCGTATGGGATGCATGGGGGAGGGAGGGAGAGAAATAAAAAAGTAAATCTTCTGAAATAAGTAAATCCTTCGAAAACACCCTGTCCAGGTCCTTTTAATGCATTCCAAAGCCTTCGGAATAATTGTATGCATAGCAGTGCTCAGAAACGCTATGAGCGCTATTTCTAGCAGTGCTAGAAATAATGCTTTGGCTGAGCCAGACGCTTATATACGTCGGTGGCCCTTAATAGGTTTAAGTCATATTGTAGTTGTAACATCGAAGTATATTATTATTGAATTCAATACATTGGTACTGTATGGAGAGGGCGCGATGAAAATTAGGATCGAATATTGGGTCGACAATATTGAAAGTTTGCGAAGCACTACTGTAGGCGCTCTTTAGATGACAATGTTTTGCCCTTCAGTTTAAAGGTTTATATTACAAGATGGTACGTCGAGAGTATAATGGAACACTAGCATATCCCATACTACCCAACACATTCCCTTCGCACATGTCATTTGTAATAGATTTCACGCAATCAACTAAGGACTGAGAAACTAAAGATGCTGAATGCATCTTCAGTTATGGAACATTTTCCGAATATCAAGGAGGGGAAATTTGGATTCAGTGCTTCGGCTGCTTTCTGTGGGCTCACCTTCATTGGACTGGGCTGCGACATTTGTTAATAAATTCGAAATAGAAATGATTTTCACGTATTCTAAAAAATATGGCTTTTAGAGTTAAAAATAGCTACGTTTTGTGAAAAGTAGTTTTTCAAAGATTTAAACCACCTATTCCTTAATATCCTCCATAAATATTTTTTGAAAAATATTTTTTATAAAAAAAAATAAATATTTTTTTGACAAGTTATAATTCGTTACAATCATAAAGGGTGTTTGTTTTAGAGGTATAGAACTTTAAATTGAAATAAAACAACGATGTATTACTCGATTGACATGAATTTTTTTTATTCGAAAGATAATCTTGTGGCATTACATTTTAAACATGATTTCTGGCATAGGACTGCCACGGCCTGCTCGGATGTAGTCCAATCTGGACGTCCAATTTTCGATGACTTTTTCCAACATTTGTGGCCGTATATCGGCAATAACACGGCGAATGTTGTCTTCCAAATGGTCAAGCGTTTGTGGCTTATCCGCATAGACCAATGACTTTACATAGCCCCACAAAAAATAGTCTAGCGGTGTTAAACCACAAGATCTTGGAGGCCAATTCACAGGTCCAAAACGTGAAATTAGGCGGTCACCAAACGTGTCTTTCAATAAATCGATTGTGCAACGAGCTGTGTGACATGTTGCGCCGTCTTGTTGGAACCACAGCTCCTGGACATCATGATTGTTCAATTCAGGAGTGAAAAAGTTAGTAATCATGGCTCTATATCAATCACCATTGACTGTAACGTTGTGGCCTTCATCGTTTTTGAAGAAGGATTCCACCAGCCCATAAAGCGCACCAAACAGTCAGTTTTTCTGGATGTAACGGTGTTTCGACATACACTTGTGGTTCAACTTCACTCCAAATGCGGCAGTTTTGTTTGTTGACGTAGCCATTGAACCAGAAGTGCGCTTCATCGCTAACCAAAATTCGCTTATGAAAATCGGGAACAACGGCAATCTCGTTTTGGGCCCATTCGACGAATCTACGCCTTGCTTGATGATCGTTTTGATAAATTGCCAAAAGAAACTGAGAATAAATCACTTGACAGCTGTTAAATCGGTCGCCATCTTGGAAAGTAATGCCAACTTAAACTTCTATACCTGAAAAAAACACTCTCTATATATCCATGAGGAGTTTGTATATTTTTTTTTATCGAAAACCAGTTGAGTTATGTTTAGAAAATAAATGGTGTTCCCTAATACTCGACTCTCATCTATATATGTTAGAAATACTTTACTATCTACAGACGAGAATCTAAAAAAAAAACAGCTGTAATTATAATTTCGAAAAAGACAGCAAAAGTGTATACGCGCGCACTTTTTTTCTATTCCTTTTTTATTCTTTTCAAGTACACAAGTATTGCGTTGTAATTATTTATAAAAAAGTGTTAAGAATCCTATCATATCCAAAATTACCCTTAATTTATCATGAACTCGAATTCATGCCCAAGTGGGAACGAAACCACGACGAAATTCTTTCTTAAATTTTAAGTCCAAGACGAGACTCTTCGAAAGGGAAACATTAAAATTTCAACACATCAAACACCTAACCGCAGAAATGACTATTCTCCCCCCCTCTAAACTTTTATCTCTCGCTTTAAATCGCCGACACACAATACAAGACTCAATGCACCGCGATTTTACAGAAACGTTATCGAATTTTTTTTTTTAATGAAAAGTACCGCAAGAGCTATTTGATTCGTTAGACGTGGCGGGAAAAAAACTGTTCACCAGCGACCTCTTATTAATTTGTCTTAATCAGTCTGGTCAATAGAAAATTGCAACTCGGGAAAGGGGGACGGGGCAGGGATTGAAAGTCGAGGAGAAAGTTCGGTTTTCTCTTTCTCCGACGCTAATTAAAAATCTTTATTCCAAAGTCTTCCATTGTGCTCTACAACCTCAAAGATGGTCACAATTAAGTTTTGTAGGTGGGAGTTTTGGAACCACAAAAGACTCTTGGACCATTAGCAGAATGGGCTGGAGGGGGATGTCGAAGAAATGCCATCCAATAAAATTTTTCACATCCGCTCTTTTTTTCCACCCCCTCTCATTTTTTTTTATCTTCCTTCTACTCTGGTTCTTATCGGGGTAATTTCCAGGTCTAAATTCTTTTAAAATAGGAGCAATCAAGCAACCCGATGGGTGAATTTTTATCGTTTGTTCGCAATTGGTGTTCACATATCGCTTTGTGTTATCAGCTCTGATAAGACTCTTGTGACCTCTCAGCCTCTTAATACAATCACGGTTGAGCGCTGCTGCGTAAGGGTTATTGGAGAGAAAATTTTCTCATCTTGCAGATAGGGGGCAGGGGGCATTATCTCTTCGTCGAGGCAGACGACTTATTTCTGACTTTGAGATAGGGTCGTTAGAGACCCTATAAAGATGTGAGAATGTGTTATTGACTTGCTCGTGACAAGGTTTCTTGTGTAATAGTTTTCTAATTAAGGTGAATGGGACAACATTCGGAACCGTGATTTTGGAAAAACCTGCAGATACTTAGTTTCACTTCGGGTAGATTATACATGTTAACTCCCTAAGGATTTTAAACTGTTTAAATGTTTTTCACAAAAATAAAAAAAATATTTAAATGCAATTTTTTTGGCAAAAATTGAAGGAAAAAAATTATCCACTTATTTTATGCAAAATGCTTCTATTACATAGGTTCTCGAAGTGATTTCTACAGTCACTTGGGGGACTTTATGACTTTTGTCTATGTAGGGGGGGATTAGTGGAAGAATAGCATTAAGAGGAGTTGGAAACCTCTCTATCTCTCTCTCTATAGTGACAATGTTAAATTGGCTGTTTTCGATGTACCTTTTCTCAAAATCTGTCAAATGTGTATGCTTGAAATCTTTCATATAATTAAAGTACACCTTTCTTATTATACTGAAATGAGCTTTAAGCTAATTTTGAGTTTTTTCATAATTTATGAAATATTTCATCAGATATAGTGAAATTTTGACCTATTTTCACACAAAAAAATTTTTGTGAAAAATGAATTTTTGAGTTTTTTTTCAAAACGCTCATTTCAGAATATACTAAGCATCATTATACGTATATCATAAAAACTTTACATACCTGTGAACAGTAGTTTCTCAGAGAAGGTACATCGAACTTCAAAATTTACCTTTTGAACTTAATTGATTGTAATGTATACAGTGAGACTTCTAATCGGCTAGGAAATACAAAAATAAATGTTTCAATTTACAGTACTAGATACATATTTTGGTTTATATTAGACGTTAAACTTTTAAGCAAAAACAAAATACTTTGCTTACATTTTTCGCCCTTCAAATGGGTGTGGTCCAGTTTTAACGATTATTTAAAAATATGTACTTATGGCTTCTAATTAACCTAGAGATTAAAGTGAGGTATTTTTAGAAAGATTAAGATTTATAGAACTTGAAAATAAAAAAATCTCAAGCCAAAAAAATAAGATTTTAGCTTTCCAACACCCCTTAATTTGTAGCTGCGCGTACAACTTTAGGGGGCCCACAAAATGTTTAATATAAATTATAATATTTGTGACTCATTTCCAATATTATAAAAGTTGAAATAAATCAGTCGTGATTTTTGCGTGTTAAAAAAGTTTACACTACGAAAAAAATTATAAATTTTAGAATAAAACTTTTTTGATAGTTGCAAGCGTCGCATGTTGGAAGTCAGGCGGATGGCACATGCGCCCATCCACGAGGTTTCAATAGGAAATAACTTGTCTAAAATTTGTCAGTATACAAGAGTCGCCCATTTAATCAACAGTTAAGTTTTGTTTTGTGTATAAGTGGTCGTGGTAGCCTAGTGGCCAAAGGTAACGAACTGATGGCTGTCATGTCACGAGTTCGAGCCTAGTACTATTGAAAATCCACCCCGCAGAGAGAACCGACTCACGTTTAAAATGTCGAGGTTCAAACGTCCTCACGTTGTCGTGGTGCTGAAGTTAGAAGAGGGGGTGTCAGCTCAGGTGTTATATTCGTCACTTGGCCATGGTTTAAAATGACGAGGTTGGTCACCAATAGCCCACGTGTTTCTTCATAGTGAGATGTTAATAAACACTCTTTTTCCTCTGGAACGCATTTATTGTGTAAAAACGGAAATCGGTTTATATTGTTACTCTAGCTGGTGTACCCGTTCTTCGCACAGGTGAATTAACAAAATCGAACAATACAGATGGAAGGATAAAGAAAATTTTAATGAGTTAATTTTACGTGAATTGCAAATTAAACAAAAGAAAAAAGCTTTTTGCATATCTCAGTTGAACAAAAGACCCTTATTTGTTAATTTTTAAGTCTGAAGGTCTAATACCTGATAAAAAGAAGATTTTTTTGTTTTTTTTATTAATAACACTCGTTAACTCTCTTGTGGGCCGATTTTTGAAAACACCTTCCTAAATTGATGTCTTGCTCAGCGCAAAAGTAACACATAGTTACACATTTTGTGAAATGAACGCTTAAAGTAGTGTAAAAGTAATTTATATCTGGATGTGTAATACATTAATATTACTTTCTATTGTATTTATTTTATGTTAAATTTGTAATATTCGCAAGCAACGTCGATCCTTACATTATAATGGTCGTTCCATAAAAACATAGCGAAATGTTGGCGATAGAGCCAAGTTGACATTATTTTTGGTGACCCTATTGGCAACTTGGCGATTGACTGAATGGTGGAGAAGTTGATATGCTGTAACGCCACTTGGTGGGGAGCTGCAACGAAGAATATAGCACAAAAATCTTCTCCTTAAAAATATACATATACATGCCAGTTTTCATAGTGATTGGTTGAACGGTGTTGAAGTGATGCGATTTCATATCTACAAACATCCATTTATATAGAGAGAAACGTAGATCGGGGGGTTCAAGAACTTTTTATGCTATTTGACTCAAAGGGCAAAACAGTTCTTTAAGAGTGACGGAAGTTTATTGTAAAAAAACAATCTTTAGAAATGCAGGATACAACAGAAAACTTCACAAAAAATATTCCAGAAGGCCTTTACACCTTATAAGGCACTCAGAATCTGCCATCAATGTCTAAAAACGCAAATACGTACAGTTTATTCGCAAGCAACTTACTCACTGGTGAACTCTTCAAACACCAAAATAATACGGACACATCTTCAGTAAGGGACTCCTACTTAAAGTCTAGCTCGGATCTTTCTCTACAAATCCGCTTTTATCATAGATCGTGATATTAATAGATTTTTCAAATAATTTCCAGAAGCATCCATATAATCACCTACAAGGTCATTAAAAATAATGATAACTTGGCTCTATCGCCAACATTTGCCAAGTTTCCGTTCAATCCCCATTATAATGTAAGAAACGGTGTTGCTTGTGAATATTATAAATTTAAAATAAAATAAATGCAACAGAAACTAATATTGAAGTATTACACATCCAGAAATAAACTATTTACACTATTTTAAGCATTCATTACACAAAATTCGTAAAAATATATTTATTTAAAAAAAATGTAGTTCTCTCTCTAAAAATTAAATATCTTAACAATTTCTTTTTTGTGACCTTGAATAACTACACTACTAGCCACCGTAAATGCAACCCTGAAGGAAGCACGCAAATAACATGAAATTTACAACATGCATTAACGGAAGTGAGGTATGCAAATGATTAGAAGCGCATACACACATCGCGCGCGCCTGTGGCGCCACCTCAAAGCGCTATTTAAGGCTTGGAGATTTCAACGATTTCAAGTTCGGCAATTGTGTGTGTGAGTGTGTTTTGTGGTTTTTAAAAAAAACGATCAGTTATGTCTCGTAGAAAACAGCGATCAGCTTTTGATCAAGTATCCGAGTTCGACAGAGGAAGGATAGCGGCCTACCGAGATTGTGGATTATCTTTCAGGGAAATCAGTAGTCGTGTTGGGCGAAACCAAACAACTGTAATGCGGATATAAGACCGTTGGATGCAGGAGGGTAAGACGGACCGACGTGGTCGATCACATCCATCTCAGTGCACCACTACAGTGGAGGACAGGCAAATTATGTGCATGGCAGTGACGAATCACTCAGTCAGTCACATTACGAACCATAGCACAGCACATTGAGTCTGTAATGCATCATTCAGTGCCTGCGCGTACCATTCGACGCCGTTTACAGTAGAGTGGTCTGTCCGCAAGACGTCCATTGCTTGGTCTACCCTTGACGCAGAACCACAGACGTCTCCGCCGCCAATGGTGCGATGAAAGAAGTATGTGGGGAGAAGGGAATGAAGTTGTCTTTACTGACGAGTCACGCATCTGTCTGCAACACCACGATGGTCGGATTCGAGTCTGGAGACACCGTGGAGAGAGGATTCTGAACAGATGCGTTATGCACCGCCCCACTGGTTCTGCACCGGGTATTATGGTATGGGGTGGTATTGGATATCACTCTCACACTCCTCTAGTACGCATTGCCGGTACTTTAAACAGCAAGCGCTACTTCTCCGAGGTGTTGGAGCCAGTTGTCCTTCCTTACCTTCAGGGCTTGGCCACAGCCATATTTCAACTGGAAATGCGTGACCACACGTCGCATACATTGTACAAAGGTTCTTCGTCAATCACCAGATTGAATTGCTTCCCTGGCCAGCTCGCTCTCCAGATCTTTCGCCGATAGAAAACATGTGGTCCATGGTTGCTCAACGACTGACCCAGATTACACCCCCCAGCGGCCCCACTAGATCAACATTGGCAACGCGGGGAAGCTGCTTTCTCTGCTGTACCCCAAGAACACATCCAAAGTCTCTTTGAATCAATGCTGAGGCGTGTGGCAGCGGTGATCTCCAACAATGGCAGCTACTCTGGCTACTGATTCTGGCAGGAACCCCACTTCGCAGAAGTCTATAAATTTAATCATTTGATACTTGGTCAACATGTTATCTACAAAATAAATTTTGTTTTGCTATCTCTTGTCTTTCTTGGTGTTGCATTTACGGTGGCCAACAGTGTAGTTTAAGAAAGAAGTTTTAAGGACTATGCTACCATTTTAATGCGTAAAATGGTTATCTCCCATTCCCCCAATTAAAAAAAGACGCTTAGTTGTCTAAGTGAAAGTGCACAGTAATTTTGAAGTGTAATATAGTCGAACCTCTATTTTACGAAGTCGCTAAATCTCAAAAAGAAAGTTTGTTATTTAGAAAATTATTTACATAGAAGTTCACCTTTCAATATACTTTATGAACCCTATAAAACAAATTTTAAATTCATAAAAACTATATATTGAAAAAAAGTAATTATTTTCACCTTTTTTTAAAAATTAATATATGCTTATTTTTTATATATCTTACCATCAAAAAAAAAAGAAAAAGAAATACTGCAGGAAAACAAGAAAAAAGAATGTCGAGAGAAAACACTGTATTTTCAGCATTAAAAAAATAATTATATATTAAATTTAAGGAATTTTAAGAATATTTTCTAATTTAAAGTTCACAAGTAATTTTAAGCACTCATACATTATTTTATAACTAGAAATTCTAAACATACATTACCACACGTGTCCTTAAATTTAATTGCTTATAAAATCTGTTCATTTTATTTGAGTTTTTTGTTAGAAAAATTGTTTTAATGCAGCCGAAGATGTTTCTAGTGAACTAGACAATGGGGATTAAAGGTTGCAACACCCAAAATTATACTGTTCATGGCGAGTAAGGCACCTAATAAAACTAGTTCAAGATTTATGATCACCATAATACGTGTTAAAAGAGAATAATTTTAAATGTCCAGAAATACTTTAAAAATAGGGAGGGGGAAAATTAAATCGTAAAAATAAAAGTTCGTTATATAGTAAATACAGTTCGCTATTGGGAGGCTATTTTACGAAGGCAATGGTGAAATGGTCTTCGTTCCAGGTAAAAGTTCGCTGCGTAGAAAAATTCACAATATAAAGGTTCGTAATATGAGGTTCGACCGTATATAACATTTATATAAAATAAACCGAATTAAAATAATTCTTAGTATGAATTTGGGATATATTTATCTACTTCTGCATTAACATCTCATAAATAGTCCCTATTACGAGATAGAAATACTAATGTGACTTATTGAATAGAGTAAAGTGAATAAACTAACACCTCAAAATTGCTACTAATTGCACTTTTGCAGCGAACAACTCCAACACGTTCCTTAGCTTCAATTAATCCCCCATTCCCTCTCATTGTCTCTCCATTAAAACGCAATCCCTAATTTACCTGCCACCCCCAACCCCCATCACCGCGATTATCTTCCATCTCTCTATCACTCCAGCAGCCATCACCATCGGCTAAAACTTCCCAGAATCCTTTGTTCCACCCCCTAGCTCTATTCTACTGATCGGAAAGCCACGCCGTCCGTCCAAAGAGGACCATTTGCAGGCCCGCTGTACCTTAATGCCTAATAGATTTCGGGGCGTATTCCATTTGTCAAGGCCGGCGGCTGCGATGGCAGGACACGTGCCCCCACACAAAAGGGCCCCGCGCCAGACTGGACATATTTCAAACAGAAACCTTCTCCGTTTTCCAGTCTTGCTTAATGGATGGGATTTCAACGTATCGTTTGGTGGGGAGGGGAAGCACTGTGCGGACCCTCCCTCTCCTTTTGTAGGAGAAGGTTGAAGTTTTAGGGGGCCTAATTATAGCAGTTTTCGGGGTTTGCTGCGAATAGATGGGATTGGTTAAATATTTGTTTTAGCCAGGTAAGTTGGGTAGTGTGGAAGTGAAATTATTGGAAAAGGGTGAATGTAACGTTTTATTTTTCTTTCTCAGATTATTAATGATATTTTTTTGGCGTTTTTTTCAAGTAATGCAGGCCTCTTTGCCGTATGTAAGTTCTTGATTACATGTTCAATTTTTTTTTTATTGATCACGTATGAATCATAAACACATGAATATTATTTTCAGTAGCGTTTATTGCACTGACACAAATTAAGTAGTGGTCACGCCCCGAAGGTCGCAGGTTTCAGAGAAGAAGCAGACAGGTTCTTAGAACTAAAACGTTTATTCTATTTTGAACACTTTATGAGTTATTTCCAACTTTCTTGCTTTATCCTGAGAGCAATTTGAAACCCTATAACACTTAATCTAACTCATAATATTGTTCATATGGACATATTAGGTCGAAGCTCCTTATAGCAGTCCTTCTTGACCCACGACCATCGAAAACATTATTTTTAAAAAAGTCAATTCCTACTTAGGTCAACTAAGAAAATTTTTAATTTAGTTACTTTTTATTAAAGAGTTACAATTAATATAAATATGTATATACATAGGAATGAATCACATATATTAAGTGACAAAGTAGAAAGGGATTTACCTTCCTATAAATGGTGTTGGACTATTATTTTTGTTTCTTACTGTTTGTTCATTAATTAAATTTAATTATTCCAATAAAATAGTATAGTAAAAAGAAATCGCCTTTTCAGAAGTTTGGCTATCCCAGGCGGGATTCGAACTCATAACCTTTGTATTAGCAGTCCAACGCACTATCCATTGTGCTACAGAAACATGACGAGCGATTTTCCTTTTTGTATAGGGTGTTGGAATAGTATATTTGTTACTATTTATTCATTAATTCTATTTAATTAAAGAATTAATATTTGAAAACAATGTATTAACATATTAAGTGTCATCCAGTACAAGTTTAAAAAAAATGTATTTGAACTTGAATAGATGAATAAACAGTATTTTTTTATTAACGATTTGAAAATTTGAATAAGATTTACATATGTATATATATATATATATATATATATATATATATATATACAATTGTATACATATAAAAATATTACATATGTATATATATATATATATATATATACAAATGTATACATATAAAAATATTACATATGTATATATATATACAAATGTATACATATAAAAATATTACATATATATATATATATATATATATATATATATATATATATATATATATACAAATGTACACATATAAAAATGTTACATATATATATATATATACAAATGTATACATATAAAAATATTACATATATATATATATATATATACAAATGTATACATATAAAAATGTTACATATATATATATATATACAAATGTATACATATAAAAATATTACATATATATATATATATATATATATATACAAATGTATACATATAAAAATGTTACATATATATATATATACAAATGTATACATATAAAAATATTACATATATATATATATATATATATACAAATGTATACATATAAAAATGTTACATATATATATATATATATACAAATGTATACATATAAAAATATTACATATATATATATATATATATATATATATATATATATACAAATGTATACATATAAAAATGTTACATATATATATATATATATATACAAATGTATACATATAAAAATATTACATATATATATATATATATATATATATATATATATATATATATATATATAGGAAGGTGGGAGTGAACTAATAGTAGTAATTGTCTAATAGTCTTTGTATGCATTAAAAATAATGAGAAAGTAATTTGCGTTGTATATTTTTTAGTTTTCATTATTCCTGTAAACAGTCAAAGAGAGCTTGATTCAAAACAAAGAGTTGAAAAAAATATAAATCATTGTTGCTCATCTTCGCTTTGATTTTTGCTATCGAAAGTATTTGACATAGTTGGCTTCTCATTAATAATAGAGTATTTTTAAATATTATTAAATTCAACAAATAACTAAAAATGTATTACTTTTGGAAATAATTTTCTTAAGAAAGTACAAATGAATTTTTTTTCATGCTTTCATGTAAGGCTTAAGTAGTTAAGATAATATGAATTTACTCCAAACATTAATGATTCACGCTGGTATGTTTGATAATCAAATTATAAGAGGGGAAAATATCATCTTGTAATTGAAAGTAAAACAATTTATATCAATCATTAAACAGTAAACGATTTTTTATGCCTTCTATTCATAAAAATTTTTGTTTCGTGATACTTTAAAACATTTATTTATACATACCCGTAGTTTTTTGGACAAATTTACATTTGTGATGATGGTGAGGCTTAGCACGAACGTGCAAAAAAATTTCAACATGCTGATGTATTGCAAATTTTACCGCCAGTTATGATTAAAAATCCATATGCAAAAAATACAGCACTTTGTATGAAACTAAGTACAAAAACAAAGATCAAAAGTACAGTATTTTTTTTTATAAGATGGAGTTTTATAAAAAGAAGACTTCTTCACATGCATTTATTAATGAAGCTGCATAAAAATTTGTCAACATCAGACTACATAAACACATGTAAATTACGAGTACAATTCGTACAATTTGAACAATGAGTATGAATACAGTGAAATGCGTTTAAGGCAGTGTTTTTCTCAAGCTTTCAATACTGGCAACCCCTTTTTGAATCATAATTTTTATCGCGCCCCCCTTATTTAATAACAATGCATTGAATGCAATAATAATGCACTTTGACGCTAAATCTACAATATGATCTTAATTATAAACCTTACAAACTAATAAGATAAGCATATTAATCTTTATATGTGTTACTTTTAGTATATATTTTCTTTTTTTTTCTCGAATTTTTAAATTGGAACAATTGCAAAATGCGGTGGTTGTGCTTTGAAGACAAAATACAGATCTCAGCCAAATATAGAAAAAATACTCAGTGTCAATTTCTAATCGTAAACCTTCCTTTGAAAAACTTTCCTCTGCAAAACAAACCCATGGAAGTCGCTAATGCTTATTAATACTAAATTAAGAACAAGTTTAATAAATTAGTTATAAAATACCTTGTGTAGAACTTAACATCAAAAGAATACTGTCTAAAGTACCCGCTCTTCGCAGGAATTCATATTTTCTAAGAAACTAAAACATTCTTGATATAATAGCTGAATTGTCAGAAGAGTAAACCCATATGCATGGCAATGTTTACAAAAATGTAAAATGATATTTTAAAATGAATGCTCATAATATAATTAGTTTTAAGCGATTTTTAATATTGAGCCTCACAGAATTAGCATTTAGAATTAATGTTAAATAATGAAAAATAATATAAAATTCCGATGAAGAATAATTGTGTTATTTTTATTATTTAAGGCGAGAAGACTTCAAAATGTTTTATCCCGGGAGCAGGCACACTCTCGATACTAACGTTAATGGTCACGCGGGATAACTGAGTCACCCCAATCCTTTTTTTTTCTTATAATTATTTTTATTGTACACGATATAAATCGTGATTCCAGTGAATAATTTAATTAAGAGAAAGTATGTTTACCTACTTTCAAGGACTTTCAATTTTTCTTTGGTAACAAATAAACAGTTTTGCCAGAATTAACGATTTCGTGATCTGTGTGTGCCGCACGACCAGTTCCGGGTTAAAAGTGTACTCAATATATTAATATGGATGTTACTGCTAAAAAATTGTGTAAAATGATTTTCTTTATGCTGTTATGTTTCAGAATACTCATAAAAATAAATCTTGGCCAAGTAATCCTTCAAAGAGTGCTCTGCGGTTTTCCAAATATCATAAAACTCTTTTACATGGGAAAAAACCCACAGAAATACATTATTTACAACTTCCCTAAATGAGAAGCAAACACATAAGAGAGGGGTCATAACTAACTGTACCAATAACTTAGAAGGTCCAAAACATGATTAGAAAATATATTCGCTGTCTACAGTTAATGAACAGTATTTCAAAAATAATGACGGTGATGAATATTTTATCTTCCTAAAATTTATTTGATTCTGGGTCTGCGTGTTGGTTTTTTTTTTTCTGAAAGAGCAATATTTTAGGTTTAAAAAGAAAACGCAATAAAAAAATATCTCATCATGGAATTACAGCAAATCAAATTAAAAAAATTTTATTTGGTTATAGGATCAAAGATGGCTAATTAGGTTGTGACGACTTACGCGTCTTTTCTTTAACAAGCCCTTTGGGTTTTTTGGGCCAGAATTAATGGCAACTCTTTTCCAACCAAATCCAAGAAACGAGAAGTGAAGAGATGCAAATAATATAGGATAAGTATAGGATTTTAGAGTAAGCGTAATAGCAACGATGGCAATGTAATGGTAGTGTAAAGGAATGTTCGACAATTAACGTGCGTTGTGGTATTGGATGATTATTGAAGTTCGCTGTTCAAAGATTCAAGTTCTACGTGTTGTGGATAAACATATTGGTGAACGATTAGAAGTTAAAAGTAAAGCTACTTACCACTATAGATAAAGACAAGTTTATTACAGAATAATATAAGGTAGGATTGATTACTTATTATTATTATTATATTTGAAGATCAGGCGGTCCAATTATTGAGATAGGTCTGAATTATATTGTGTGTTGCGTGTTGCGTCATAGTAGATTCTCTCATCCATTAATAAGATTATACACTCTGTCGCAAAAAAATATATGCACCCAGAAGAAATAGAGCTACATTCACGAAATTTGGTATGCATGTAGTGTATATGAAAATAAACAAATGATTAAAAATTCAGAACAAAATATCATTTTATTAAGCGGTTACAGCTTGCAAAAGGTTAAAAATCAGTAAGTAGTAAAGCCACCTCTGGCAGCTATACAAGCCGAAATTCGGCGTGGCATCGATTCAATTAGATCACTTATGACCCCCTGTGGAAGATCCTGCCATAGTCTTTGCATCTGCGCAGTTAATTCTCCTGTATCTCGGGACGGCTGCAGTTGCCTTCCCAACGCGTCCAGACATGCTCTATTGGCGAAAGATCTGGTGACCTGGCAGGCCATGGTAGGACGTCATATCCTTGAAGACATTGTTGGGAGAGTCGCGCAGTATGTGGACGAGCATTATCCTGTTGATAAATGGCACCTGGGTGACTTGATAGCATGGGTAGCACAATCGGCGTTAAAATATCGTCCACGTATCTGCGAGCTGTCAAAGTGCCTTGAAGGACCACTAAAGATGATCGTGTGTCCCAAGAAATTGCTCCCCACACTGTCACACCTTGTGAAATTGCTGTATGCCGCTCGACAATAAATGCCGGATCGGACCGCTGGCCGGTGCGCCTCCAGACACGTGTGCGGTGGTCATCATCACTGAGACTGAATCGGGATTCATCACTGAAGATGACACGTCTCCAGTCTGTCACACTCCAAGTTGCCCGACGTCGGAAAAAATCCAGTCGACACTGCCTATGATGTGGGGTCAGTGGTAAGAGCGTCTTAGCGGACGTCGGCTCCTCAAGCCAACTTCGGTAAGTAGTCTCCTTATGGTTTCTCTTGATGGCACTGGATGTCTGGAAGGAGGTAAGTGGCGTTGAATCGATGCTAGCGACGTTGTTGGTGCCGAAGTGGCCACTCTTCTGATTGCACGATCCTCGCGATCATTTGTGTTCCTGGGACGTCCTGACCCTCCACGACGGCACACTCTACCTTCTGTGATCCACTGTTTCCAACACCGAGCAACTACCATATCGCTCTGACCGAGGTGGCGGCCGATACGTCTATTCGACCAACCTGCTTCTCTGAGGCCTATTATACTTCCCCTATCAAAGTCCGTCAGCTGCTCGTACTGCCGCCGGTTACGTCTTAGAGGCATCTTAAGTCTCAATATCGTCTATCAAAGTCATCAGATTCGTTTGGATAGCCGTACGGCGCTCGTACTCATGCTTTTAAACTCTCCCAGTTGCGCAACTAATATGCGCATAGCACACTTAGCCTTGTCTCATTGGCTTCGAAATTTTAATCATTTGCATATCTCTTACCAGACTACATTCTTGCCGAGTTTCGTGATTGTAGCTTGATTTCTTCTGGGTGCATATATTTTTTTGCGACAGAGTGTATTTATTCAAAGTTTAAGTTGAATATCTTAATAAAGTCATATTAAGATAATGTTTGATTCTAGTTCTTACGTTATTCCTACACCTCTAGCTCACGCTGATACTTCGAGGGATGTACTTCCAAGGGGTGGTACATCACAAGGTATTGAAGAAGTTTTTATTTTTGATGACGTATATAAATTAGATGATATATATAAATTATATCAGAGTAAAAGTGCATTTTTTATTATGTCTGAAAGTATTTTGTTTTATGTCTTCTAGTATATTAATTATTTTTTTAAATCTTTTATTTTCTATATGCTCGCGCCCCGCCAGGGGGCGTGCCCCACAGTTTGAGAAACACTGGTTTAAGGTATCCGACTACTTGCGACAACTTTTTTTTTTTAAAAAAAATGGAGATACGGAGATTTTTCTTTGTGGTTTTTAGATTTATTTAGTACATTTTAGGGAAAAAGACTAAAATTAAGAAAAGAAAAATAAATTATTACTACTAAAAAAGCCTAAAAATGGACAACAAGTTACATCAGCCGAGCCCACTCTGTACAAATAGTAAATAAACAAATTCTCAATTTTTCAATTTTGATGTATTACTTTGCTTTTCCTTTTTGAAATAACCTTCAGGATAACAGATATTTTAATATTCACAAAAACCGGAGCTCTTTATCTTAGTTATTATATGAAATTGCTGAAAAAAAACAGTGATTATATTCACATAAAGAATTGTAAGTTTTGTAATGAAAAAGTGATTAATAAATCTGAAGGTTAAAATACTTCTACTGTTATACAGAGCATACACAAAAAATTTCAACAAATTATTTTTAAAACTTTGAGCAATTTCTGTTCCCGTTTGAGCTTTTCGAAAAAGACATATTTCAAGTTAAACGCTTTTTAAAGTTTGTCATCTTGTGTAAAGTGATGGTATCTGCTTTTACTAAAACACTTATAGTTTTTGTTTATTGAATGAAAAATAAAAACCTTGGGGTTTTTTTATAAAGCTAATAAGATGGCCTATAAAATAAAATTATAAAAAAATTGTCAATTTAAAAAAAAAATCATAATTATAGGGTAGTCGGATACCTTAAAGCGAAAAAGCTCAAGACGAAATATCAGTTAATAGTAAATAATATCACGGTCCCGACAAAATACTATGTATTGTATTTTCATCTTTTATCTCCCTCTTAACACGAAACGAAAATCACTTAATACGAAAAGATTTCTCTTCTGGAAATGAACAAAATACGGAAAACACCAGTGGGATTGGACTATTGTATTTTTGGAAGAATTCATTGTGTGTGTGCAGTAGGCAATGATAATGAGTATACAGCCCTATTATGACTGAAAAAGATATTTCGAAGTTTGTTCAAAGCTAAAAGTATGTCATTGATGCAGATGAAAATAAATGAAATGAATAACGGAGCTCCTCTGTTCTCCTGTCATCCAACATGAAGAACATCATGAAAAGTATGTGCAGTTATTTAGATGCACATACCAATGGCGAAATGAATAAAAAAAATGGATGACACCGAACCATTTGATGCTAAAGTGAGGGAATATTAACGTCGCACTGTTCAGCTACACGAGGACTTTTGGTGATGGAACCTCGTAATTTTGAACCATGGTCAAATGACGAGGACGACACCTGAGCTGCCACCCTCCTCTTCTAGCTACCACACCAACGGGGCTTGATGCGGAAAAAGACACTGCAAAGAAAAATAGCAGGTTGTTTTCCACAGGAACTCAATAAATGTTTTTTCTTTCAAAAAACCTGAACAAAATTTGTATATTAAAATTCCTTAAGTTCCTGTTAATGGTTTTGGTTCCTTATTTTGATCAAATTTATGCGCATATACATATCAATGTGTATGAAATGTACTCTAATAAACTTGTACTAAAACTATTTTATTGAAATATGGTGTGTTTTTGGCAATGCCCTTCAACAAAAATAAATAAATAAATAATATTTCAGCCCCTTCAATTTCGAGTTAAGCGATTTTCACTGAAGTTATATAATTTATACAATGGAGGTTGAGGTAAAAAATAATTTTCTGTGCAAACACGATTTGTTTTTAATAGAATACTTTTATATAAACGAAAAAAACCATTAGGTGTATTTTTAATTTGAAAAATCAGCTGTTTTCGATTAAGGTAATGTTTTCCCATCTCCATTAATTCGTTACAAACATTCCAAAAAGAAATACAAATTGACTCATTCTTCGTACAGGAATATGCCTTTCAACATTATATTTCTAATGCATTATGTACCAAAAAAGGAACTTAACAGATCAAATAGGAAGAACTTAAGCAGATAATAATTTTTTTTTCAGCGTCAACGTAGTAGGAAAAAACATTTTAATTTTAAGTGTGCTTTTCGCGTGGTATTATTATAACTCAACACATTTCATTTAATAGAGATTATTTCTCTGTTTCTTTATGTATCATTTCATAAAAGAGGTTTTTTTAATTCATTGAAAACTGAATGGACATTTGCATAGCTCGTGCTTCTTCTGCTTGACACAACCCAGCTTTGTGATGCTAAACAGGCGGAGGTTTATAATTGATCCCATCTTTAATAGCAGCCACATTTGATGGTTTTAATTAGTGAACAGTCAGGAAAATAGTCAATAAGGAATTAATTTCGGTGCACTTTTTCCCTTCACTGTTGTTAGAAGCAAATTAATAGTGACACGTTTTGAATGCAAGTAATGCATGAATAACTTCACACTTCTGATGGGATTCAAACAGGGTTCCAATTTTTGTGCTTTGAGAAACGGGATGATGATTTTCGAAAAATAATTTTATTTTTTTATGTATGATGAAATATTTTACTATAGAATTCCAGTTTTTCATTTCGGTAATGTTTATTTATTGAATGGAGGGTTAAGTGCGTTTGATCTCACGTGTAAAAGTGTTAAATTAAATACACCGAAAATTCTTTAACCCTTTATCTTCCGACGGTACTTATAAGTACCACTCACCTTAAAATTACATAGAATAAACATTTTTGTGAATATTCTGACGATACTTAGCAGGAATATTCTATGAAATCCACTCTTCCAATATTACAGCAGCACAGGTTCTAGAATGAGTATTTTAGTGGGAAAGACGAATAGTTTTATAGCAGAAATTGCGTTTTCAGCGGAATGTGAAGATTATCATTTTTGTCCCGAAAAAATACTTAATGTTAAAAAAAATTTAAGTGTCCTATTTTTTGTATGTTAATGAACACCTTAGAAAATGATTTGAATATTTATTTTAAGTGAATAGTGTATATATTTAATTTTACAATTAAATAACTTTAACTAATGAATTAGCTCTAACGGATTTAATTTCCCAAAGTTGAGTATTTTATTTATGAATATCCCTTAATTTTCAACGTAGTGATCGAAAAAAAAATATTGCATGAAAAAAACTGCAGTAAATCATAATGCGGTAGATAAAGGGTTAGTATGTAACTGAGGGGTCTGAAAGGATTTTTTTTCGACTAGACTTCATTGGTAGGAAAATCTTTGATCAAGGAAGGCTAAAAATTAACGAGAGTTTAAATTTTAAGGCATGGTAAGAATACTAATCTTCTTCAATGACGCGATATACCCGGGTGGGCCTTGGCTTTCGCAAGAATTTTACGTCTGACCGCTCTTTTTATTGACCATAATCTTCCAATTACAGTAGAACATCGTTTGTCCGAATCAATGGCGACGGGACACAGTTCGGATACACGATTATTCGGATAACCGAAAACCGAATGCGATCCATGCAGTATATGAAACCGAGCACCATACCAATATGTAAAATCATCACATGCGAGAAACGTGCTTGAAGAAAAAGCAAAATAGGTGCAAAATGTCGCCATTTTGCCTTTATTGTGGAAAATAATCACTTATTTTTCACTGTACCCATTGTACGCCTTCATTTTTTCGCTGAAAGGTATCTGATTCTTTTGAGCAACAGTAGTTGAGTAGGACAGCAACTGTTCTAGATATTTGACGCTCAGGATAATAAACGTTCGGATAAACGGCGTTCTACTGTATGTACTACTCATTGGTTAGCAAGAAATCCCTTTTTAGGCAGTCAATCCACCTAAGGTTGGATTGACCCCTAGTCCTTGCTCCAGTGGAGTTGTCCAAAAGAATTTTCTGTGATGAACGTTTTTTTATTTATTGTATTAGCGTGGCCATTAGGGATTGCAATACCGGACCAAAAGTTCAATACCGGTATTCGGTATTTTTGAGACCTTAATACCGGGATACCGGTTTTAATACCGGTATTAGAAATTTTAGAAAAACACAGGCATTCCTTTTTTTTATTTCCCAGAAAGTGTAAATAACATAAAAATAATTTGTAACTTATAAATTATAACAGCTAATAAAGAATCACAAAAAGGTAAGGAAACATTGTATTTATTTAAATCACAAAAAATGTAACTATCACTATTCAATCTGTGGTACTATTATAAATTTTTGAAATGGGATCTTAAGAAACATAATGCATCAATTGTACTGTCATTAAGTCTGGAACGTAATTTTTTTTTCAAAAATTATTTGCTGTCGAAAACGCTCTTTTGGCATCTACGCTAATTAGTGGTACTGTTAGGAATGCGTGATATACACTGGTGTGCAAAACTTAAGCAACAGGAGGATTTATTGCCATAACTTCCCGAAAAATCATCTGAGAGACATGAAATTCAGAAATGAGGGAGAGTATTATATACGTAAAGGATGACAGAAGCATCGGCGCTGAAAAAGGAATACAATGCATACGGTATGGAATCAAACAAAAACAAGCTTTATTGAACGCATAGTATCGTGACTCATGATGGTCTATCCAACAGGAAGAACAACAAGCAGATGTTCCTTAATATGGTATATGCCCTCCCCTCAATGCAATGGTTGCTTCGCACCGTCTCCGCATACTCAGAACCAGCTGGTGCAACATTTCTTGCGGTAGGAGTGCCCATTCTTCAATCAGCAACTGTTTGAGTTATTGGGTGTTCTCAGGATGATGTAAGCGTGCTGCAATACGTCTCCCCAAAGCATCACACACATGTTCGATGGGATTTAAATCTGGGGAGTACGCTGGCCAATCCATTCGAGTGATATCTTCACTTTCCAGCAGCTCCTCAACAGCAAGAGTCCGATGTGGCCGTACATTGTCATCCATTAAAATGAAGTCTGGGCCAATGGCACCTCGGAACAGACGCACAGGGGGAAGAAGTACCTCCTCACAATAGCGATCCCCGATTACAGACCCTCTATCGAAAATGTGGAGCTCAGTCCGCCCGTTCAGCATAATGCCTCCACAGACAAGAACTCCAGAACCACCGTAATGGTGTCTTTCCTTGATGTTACTGGTATAAAATCGTGTCCCAATCTCTCTCCAAATCAAAACGCGTTGAGAATCGCTTCTGGTACTGAACCGACTCTCATCCGTAAAGAGGATACGACTCCATTGACAGTTGTCCAGTTTTTGTGCTCTCTGCACCACTGTAAACGGTGGCGTCGGTGGTGGTCAACTTTCAACGGGAGGCAGCGTTCAGGACGGCGAGCGAATAGGCCCCCTTTGTGAAGGCGTCTGGCCACAGTAAACCGCGACACTTGTCACCCCGTCGCTGTAGAGAGTTGCTGAGCAATGACGCTTACGGACTGCCGTCGGCCTCTTTTCGCCTGCAAGATGATATATCGGTCATCCCCTGCAGTTGTCCTCGGTCGGCCACCACCAACCTTTCTAACAGCTGTACCTGTGGTTCCAAGCGCGCAAAACGGCACTTTTTTTTATTCCGAACTCTGCAGCTACATTGGTGAAGATACGCCCCTCCTCCAACTTTCCGATCATTCTTCCACGTGTGAAGTCGTCCAGGTGATTTCTTCTAGCCATATTTCCCGAACTGACTTACGGGTACTTGCAGCGAATATGTTGAATTGCGTCTGCGTCCTTCAGTTTATTTTACTGTTGAACAGCACGTGCCGACATCACGCGTTTTGCGTACGCTCACGTCGCTTCTGAGGTTTCGTTCCTGATAAAGGGTGTTTTTTTGAGAGGTATAGAACTTTAAATTGCAATAAAACAACGATGTATTATTCGATTGACATGAATTTTTTTTTATTCGAAAGATAATCTTGTGGCATTACATTTTAAACATGATTTCTGGCATAGGACTGCCACGGCTGGCTCGGATGTAGTCCAATCTGGACGTCCAATTTTCGATGACTTTTTCCAACATTTGTGGCCGTATATCGGCAATAACACGGCGAATGTTGTCTACCAAATGGTCAAGCATTTTTGGCCTATCCGCATAGACCAATGACTTTATATAGCCCCACAGAAAATAGTCTAGCGGTGTTAAATCACAAGATCTTGGAGGCCAATTCACAGGTCCAAAACGTGAAATTAGGCGGTCACCAAACGTGTCTTTCAATCAATCGATTGTGGCACGAGCTTGTATGACATGTTGCGCCGTCTTGTTGGAACCACAGCTCCTGGACATCATGAGTGTTAAATTCAGGAATGAAAAATTTAGTAATCATGGCTCTATACCGATCACCATTGACTGTAACGTTGTGGCCTTCATCGCTTTTGAAGAAGGATTCCACCAGCCCATACAGCGCACCAAACAGTCAGTTTTTCTGGATGTAACGGTGTTTCGACATACACTTGTGGATTAGCTTCACTCCAAATGCGGCAGTTTTGTTTGTTGACGTAGCCATTCAACCAGAAGTGCGCTTCATCGCTAAACAAAATTCGCTTATGAAAATCGCGACCATTATTTTCGAAATAAAATTGCACAATTTGAAAGCGTTGTTTAGGCGTGAGTCTATCCATGATGAATTGCCAAATCAAACTGAGAATAAATCACTTGGCAGCTGTTAAATCGGTCGCCATCTTGGAAAGTAATGCCAACTTTAACTTCTATACCTGAAAAAAAAAACACTCTGTATTTGCATACGCATGACGTTTCTATTGACTTATGTGTTCACTGTACTGATCTCCAGACTTCCGTTTCTGCAATTTCATGGTTATCTGCTTAATTTTTACATTGCTGATTAAGTTTTGCACACCAGTGTACTTTTTCCATGTATTTACCACTAAATTCTTCATCTTTTCAAATAAATCGATCTCTCTTCGGATGGTTTTTTGGATATAGCTGATTTCTGTATTGCATTTTGTTTGAGGAAATTTTTTTAATTGTCTCTAATTCTAATTTTTGTTCATGGACAATTCATTTTCACCATTCTAGATTAGTGTCATCATCATCTTCGATAACTGTACCGAATTCTTCTGAATGTGAATATGTTTGTGGATAAGAAATGTCAAGAAAATTTACTATAAACTTGATCAAATTTGAATTAGTTAGTCTCTTTTCTTCCTTTTTATTTTGATTTTTAAAATCATTATAAGTATGATATGCAAATACATACAATGTCAATTACAAAATCACCAATTTAAAAATTTCGAAACTTTACGCTCTTTCCTCACAACTACAACCTTGTTTTCACAAATACGAATATCAAACTACGAATCCTGCGCGTGTGCAGAATCGCTCTGAGCTACAATAGGATAGTTTGGGAATGACTCCTTGGATGATTCACATATTTTATCACTGCTTGATTGTACGATGCTTGATTGTACGATGCAACTTCATATGCACAGTCTAATTAATTTCGCCCGTTAGGGAGACATAAAAACAAAAACGTTGGCTACGTTGGCAATCCCTGAACGTATAGAGAAAACAATTTTAAAAATTTCTAGTAAATACCGAAAAACCGGTACTTAAACTTGTGAATACCAGTATTACAAAATTGTACAAATTGCTCAAAATACCGGTATTCGGTATCCCTAGTGGCCTAGTATCAATCCCTAGTGGCCATATAATTGATAAAGAGGTAATAAATGTGAAGACACGGTAGAGTCAGTGGCTTAACGAAGAATGTTAGGGTCTCCCTGCAAAGTCAGGTTCTGAATCCCCACCGCGATGCGGGGGTGTACGTTTTAAATTTGAGCATCTATGCTAAGTGTCAGAAACTCCAGTAACTCCAAAAATGGCTCTTAGAATCCGGCCCTTAACAGATCACCGGGAACTTAGAATCGGTCATCATTTTGTCTCATTTATTCATGTTTCTTGTGAGTATGTGAGTATGCGTCTAATTAGACATTTGTAAATTAGTGTAATTTATTTTTCCTTTTAACTCAATCTGATCTTAAATGCCGTCTCAAAGCGTAAAAGCGTCTACTGCCAACACTCGTTCTCCTATGTATCATACTGTTACTAGTGTTAACCTCAGAGCCCAGATACGCAAAGCTATCATGAATACTAATATACTCCATATTCGTATACAACTAAGATTATTGAAGAAGTTAGACGTATACAGGGGTGATCAAAAATTGGATATGTTACTGCCAGAGAGAGAAAGACCCCGAAATCTGCCAGTTCGTGTTTTGGCCAACGTTGCTGTAATTTTACCGGTCAATGTCCGATCTTTTCTTGATTTCGGGCAAGACCGGTCCATTCGTGAACTGGCTTCGGATGATCGACAAAAGTAAGAAGAAATAAGTCAAGAGCACAGATTGTTTTACACACTATTAAAAATGAGATATTTAAGGCTGTCTTCGGTTAATGTTAAAGAATAGGACCAGAATTTGGAACATTTTTTCAGATGTAAAAGAAATGAAACATTAATATGATATTCTGGCTTCAGTATCCCTTAGAGAGTTGCATTGCTTATCATACTTTCCGTTTTCAACCGAGTTTAATCATTTTTTCTGGTATAAAATGTGTTTCGCGTTTTTTCTCCTATACCGTAATGTTAAATGGGCTACGCCTTCACGTATTATAATAAAAAAGAAAACATTCATTGAATATTTTGGCATTTTTAAAAACACTATATTGTTAAAAGTGGTATGAGTTATAATATTGCAAATTTTCATGGAAATCGAGGATTTTTTTCTGTCTGAAAATGTGCTTCACGTTTAGTTCAAGCTCTCGTACTTTAAGCCGAAGACAGCCTTAAAAATGAGTACTTCTGTGAACTTTTTTTTAGTACAATTGTGTCAGAAACGAGTTCAAATATAAGTGACACCTTTGAGTTAAAAATAATTTTGTTATATATAAAAATACGATCCCGTGTAATTTTTTTCTCATAAAAACCATAATAGAAATTATTCAGTGAACGTAAATGCTGTAACAATTTGATTGCGTGAAGATTAGATTTGCACCCCTCAAAATGACGGAAATTATACCTTGAATAAAGGCGTTGCCTATTACGTATGAATACAAAGGCAAATTGAGAACTCAATTTGTCAACTTCCCTTAAGGGTTTGTGTGTGTGTGATACTTACTCTTTTTTTGTTTCAAATCCCTCGTGTTAAAGACTTAATGTGAATGACAAATGGGCCACCTACCGGTCAATCAACCATTATAGTATCGGACTTTGACCAAGAATTCCCAGCCACTTCGCAAAATGGCCATCCAAAGTAGAATATATAATATTCATTGCAAGTCCTTCCAACTTTGTCCAAATCTCTAAGACAGGCTCACGCGTCTTTTCATTAACATGTTCTTTGGGGCCAGAATTAATGGCAACTCTTTTCCAACCAAATCCAAGAACTGAAGCGTGAAGGAAAGATGCAAATTAGGAAGCTTTTAAATATCAGAATTTAGAGTAAGCTGGGTGGCAATTTGAGGAAGTAAAGGTAATCCGAGGCTCAAGTCTGCAGAGGTTTTGGAAACATTAAGTGACAGCAATCAGAAGGTATACGTGATAGAGAGACCTTAAGTCAAGGTGTATACCATTACACTCGAGTAAACAGCAACTTCATCTAGGATTATAGTTATCGTTACTTCAGTCTACATTAAAGGTAGGAGTGGCTGTTTAATATTCGGATCTGTGATAGTTTAGGAATACAGCTTAAGCGAATTAGTATTGATAGTGACCCGGATTACGTTACTTCAGTATTATATATAGTGTGTGTTTAGCCACAGTAGATTCACTCACTTATATTATTATTATCTAATTCCTTAAACATTCAAGTTAAAGATCTTAATAAAGCCAGATTAAGATCATGTCTGCTTCTAATTCTTCCGTTAATCCTACACCTCTAGCTCACGCTAATAATCAAGGAGAAAGGCACCCGAGGGGACCGCCCTCACATCTCTTGGCCAGTGAATTCGTGAATTGTCCGAACGTCGGGCTTTGACCGTAACATATACACACTTTGTTGAAGAAAAAAATATATATTAAAATAAGTATTGCAGTTGAATAAAAGGGATAAAGCTTCAATAAGTGTTATATTAATTGTCCAAGCTATAATCCTCCCACCTTCAAACATTTTTAAGCACGATGCCGTACATTGCTGGTTACATCTCTCAGAGTAGCTACAGGAATTGCGAGAGAGAGAGAGAGAGAGAAGAGAGATTAGCCATTTCAATTTCATAGCCAAGTTTCTCTAGTGTGCTCGGTTTCTTTCTGTACATCACGTTTTTGAGGGAATCCTATAAGTAAAGGAGACCACAATACTTGGGAAACAAAATTTGTGAGGTACCTGCGCTACGTAACATTCACAAAACTGAGTTCTTCTGTCAGGGTCATGTGTCCGCGGTAGCCGAGTGGTATAGGTATCGGATCATGGTTTGCCTTGTCACGAGTTCGAGCCCAGTACCACTAAAGACCCACCGTGTAGGGCAGTGTTGCACGTTAAATCTGTCGAGAGCTGAAACGTCCTCCCGTTGGTGTGGTGTGTTAGTTAGGAGAGGGGGTGCCAGCTCAGGTGTCGTCCACGTCACTTGACCATGGTTCAAAATTACGTGGTCCGTCGCCAAAAGCCCTCGTGTAGCTGAACAGTGTGACGTTAATATTCAATCAATCTGTCAGGGTCATCCTCGTTCAGTGTGTGTATCAATTCTGGTATGTAAACTTTCCATTTTATTCTTTACAAAATAGGAACTACGTCAGCTCTACTCACGCCTGTTTCACATGCTCATTGGGATGCTGATTTTTGTGGTAACTGTGTGAATGAGAATCTAACACTCCAACAGAAGACGCTTTGCGTGTTGATGTACGTGGGTGTCATGATCGTCTCTTATGCATATCTTTTGTTGTGTTCCATCCATTTCAAACTTATCGCGATGGATAGTAATGCTTAAACGGGTTTGTGGTTTCCTTCCATATTGTTGCATCCAATGTCGGTGCACTTCATTGATATTTTCGAACTTCCAACACCATTTAAAAATGCTTTTTCACTGCTTGAAAGGTCTCAATTTCCCTACTAAAACACAAGCACTATCTTTCGATGAACTATTGTTGAAGACGTCGAAGCGCGAAAGCCAACTGCTAATACCAGCTCTTACAACTTAACTCTAAAACCAATGCGATCTCAAACTTGTGGAATTAACATATTACCGAGTCTTAAAGTGTGTATACATTTTTTTGATCCCCATCCCAAGTATAATTGGTGCTCACTTACTTATTACTTTCCCCTGACTTTTCTTCCCGCACAAAGTAATCCATTTATGATAACGAGGGTGGAATTTGTCACCAAAAAGTTTGGGTTTCGAAGCTAGAACTGAAGTCTGAAGAGCAAATAATAATCCGAGTTTCCATTTACTCGATGGATTACTGGAAATAAACAAGAACACAGGTAACAACCCCCGAGACTAAAAGACGGAAAAATACTTTTACTCTACCAATAACGACAGCAACAACACCAAAACTAAATAAGAAGGAGAAAGAAAGTTCTCTAAAAGCTGTCTACTCTAAACCTTTTCTTTCTTTTCTCTTCCCAAGACATATCTGAAACTGCAGCGGGCCTTGATCGCTATCGACTCAAGCTCTGGGACGCTGAAAAGATTTTTCCATCCTAGTAGTACTCAATTACTTAAAGCACTGCAAAAGGCTGCTGGAGACCTCATTTAGAAAAGGTTCTTGGATGAAAAGCGGGGGTTGGGGGCTTGGGTGGGGGAGGCGTGGGTCCTATTGTGCTCCGGAGAAACGCGCTAGGGCCGCAAAAAAGTTAGGCCGCCTACCTATTAAAAGTCGGCGTCTCTCGAGGATTGGATTCGTTTGGGATTGATCGATGGAGAAGTAATTAAGATGTTTCTTTCCTAAAAGTTTCAGAAAAGAGAATTTTCTCGGTTATTTCCTAATGAGTTATAGGCCGACCCCATGGAACAGCTTACCAGGAGGGGGGAGGGAAACTGCCATTAGTTTCCTGATGATATATACTTTTTTTCTTCCTTTCTCTGTCTTTCTCTTGAAGGGAGGGAGGGAGAGATTAAAAAGGAATGTTTCGTTTGTTATTGATTTGCCTTTCGCAATTATTCTGTAATTTCAACAAAATGATACAATTCGAAGATTCGCCCATTAGAACGCTTAGATTCGATCATTACCGTGATCTCGGGAAACCCATACACACCAAGTGATTAAAGTTTTTTAAAAAATTTTGGAAGAATATATAATTTTATTTTTTATTAAATTCTATTTTTTACGGAAGATCATTTCACAAAGAAAGCATTTTAGATGGGGCATATTGCATCGTTTGATTCTTATTTATTTTTAGGATAGTCTCTTTAGATGCAGAAAAAAAATGGCTGAGACTCAAAATGTATTTCTCATTAGGGAAAAAAACTTGATTAAATTATTTTATAAGAGTCTACAAATTATTTGTAATCCAGACAGCAGATTTCCGTTTCCTTAGAATTTGGAGAGGGGAGAAAGGTTTTGTGATATTTTTAACGAATTACAAACGATATCATTTGTGGAACGCTTTACTGAAGAGTTTGTATTTATATTTATCTCCATTTGGAGAAAAAGTTGAAATATTCTTCGTTTGCCATTCATTCACCACTGCAATTATAGAATGATTTCAACAAAATAATAATATGCATCCTTAGATTCAAATGTTATTTTAAAAAGTAGATGAGAGAGATGGGTGTGTTAGGGAATATACCATTTACATTTCTAAAAATAACTTCTAAGAATACGTTAAAGTCATTTATGTTTCGTTTTGATTCTTTTTTTTTGTGCATTATGCTTAACTTTAATGTTCAAGTTGCATGCAGTGGAACAAACAAAGGAGAGAGGGTCCAGACTCCCCCCAAAACCCTTGCTTGTTTTCCGATAGATTATAATCCTTTGTATACAGTACTTAAAATTTAATTAAGTATTTGTTCTTAATAATTAATTTTGTGAATTAATGCTAATTATTTATTCAATAGTTAATTTCTGAATGTTTTTTTTGTTCCCGAAAATCGACAAAATTAAAAGAATATGTTGGGCATCGTATTGGAGCATGATACGAGAATGGTGGACTTTCGACCCTGTATCCCTTGAAAAATTCCTGTGTTCACCACTGGTCACATGTGTACTAGTAGGCCAAAACGTTTGAGGACTTAACCAGCGAAAACCATTAAAAATCGCCAAAACACACTTAGCGAGTGGTATGGCAACATCAAGTGTTCAACTATCCCTGCAGTGCACGAAGAGAGTCTCTCTGTCCTCAGTATTTCAAGATTTTCCCACCTATTAGCAGCTACTATCAGAGCCAAAACCTTGATATTCCATGTTATCCGACTCACCTCTATTGATCACCTCATGGTCTTAAACGTTTATACATTTAATTAAAGGTAACAACTTTTAATAATTTTCTTTGAATAATGATATTCTTCACCGTTGACGATCAATGGTATACCCAAGGATAAGATTTGGGAGCTCATACCTCCCTCGCAGATCAAAATATTTTTAAATTTTAAAATAAAGATTACCTCTCGGTGCTTTCGTCTGCGTTTTTTTTTTATTTTTATTATTTATTTATTTATTTAAATACAACCTGGCCCATGGAAGTACTCCCCATTAGACGACAACTTTAAATGTTTAAGAACGTTACAGTTCGCTATGAATGAAGTAAAAAAATGTTTTTGTTTCTTATGTCACCTGATCTCGACCGAATCAGATCCATGTCCACGAATTCCATCATGGCAAAAGGTTAGATACACACATGTCACTGGCCGTAGCGTTGAGCACCATACAGGTGACAGTATGATTTAGGTCAGTTCCACCCCAATCTTGAGGGAGAACACCCTGGGGGAGGGTCAGGGTCTCCTACCTCTTTTCTCTTTCCACCAACCACACGAGAGGACTTGCGGCTCGACGTCTATTTACAGTACCCCCATGCCGCAAAGGCACTATACATTTATAAACATCCATGTCTTCTCCATGATTCGAACCCATACCTTACGACACAGTCTTGTCAGCGTCGCTAACTACTCTACCGGATGGGCGACTAGTAAAAAAATAATGCATTTTAACATGTTATTTCTCTCTCTGTGACAGGAATTAAAAAAAAATATTCTGCCTTTTGTTCTTGCACATGAAAAAACAACGATATAATTTAAAGCAAACCACATCAACTTATCTAGTACAAACGGATGGGAGTATAAATGTATTTACAAACGTTATTATTGTTTCCAGAATATATGTGCCATGTAATTCAAGCACAATGAAATTTTCCGAACTTGATTACATACGTGGCTTCCTTCCTTCCTCAGTGGCTCGACAGCCCAGGGTGGGCTTTCAAGAAACCTTTACCAGGCCAACTTACTTTCTTCTAGTGTTTTCTAATATTTAGTTATCAAAAGTAGGATAACTTTTTCTAGGCCATCTTACACTTAGCCTGCCTTTTCTGCGTGTGCCGATTCGTTGGGCATTGAAGACTGTTTTAGTGGTTCGGTACTCATCCATTCTGACAACGTAGCCTGCCCATTTCATTCATTTGATGAAGTTAACGATGTCAGATTCTTTATATGAGTAATAGAGTTCTAAATTTGATCTTCTTCGCCATATATTATTTTCCTGAATTCCTCCAAAAATAAATCTTAAAATATTCCTTTCAAAAATACTTATCATGTTCTCGTCTGCTCGAGACATGGATCCACATACATAATTTAATACTGATCTCAAAAGACTTTTATACAATAGAACCTTTATTTTTCTTTTGATATTACATTCGCGCGCGCGCGTTTCACATAATTTCGCATTCCATTAAGACATCTATTAGTCATAGTAATTCTCTTTTGAATTTCAGTTGTACAATCGTTCCTATATATCCGAACCTAAATAAGTGAAACTGTCAACAACTTCAAAATTATACTCTTCAATTTCAAAGTGGGAATTGTTAAAACATGATTAAATGCAAGGTGTATGTACTTGGTTTTATTCTCATTGAATTTCAATCCCATCCTGAGGACCTCTTTCTCTAAAGATAAGAAAGCTTGTTTTAGTGCAGTGGGTGTTCGAGCAATAACATCAATGTCATCAGCAAAAGACAACAATTGTATTGATTTATTAAAGATATTTCTCCTTTAGTATTGATGTTAGAATCGCTTACCAGTTTTTCTAATGCTAGTTTAAAAAGAAGATGCACTAATGCAGTGGTTCCCAAATTTTTTTAACCCATCGACTCCTTTTTATAGTCAAAACTTGCCTACGAACACCTTTTTGAAGTCAAAACTTTTCCAATGACCCCCATGTGAAAGAGCTACGTAAATGCATAGTATAAAAATTATAAATTTTAGAAGCATTGTGTGCTGATGAATTATTTATTGAAATTATGACATTTGTTTAAAATAAAATAAAAAAAATTAATGACTTAGAGGAACTTGATGAGTTGTTATGTGTATTTATGTCCATCTCAATATTGGTAGCAATCGCAAATCCCCACAAGCGGTAGTTTTTAGTCGGTTTCTTTTTCTTTTCTTTCTTGTTTGTGTGTGTGATGCGGTTTTTTTTACAGTACTGAATCCACTTTCTACCAAATTGGAAGACGGGAAAGTAGTCAACAACTTCTGTACAATAACCTATAATGTAGGGTATAAAATTGGGATCTATTTTTGCAACCACAATGTGTGGTATGCTTGTTCAAACATTGGTTTAAGTACCTTGTTTGTGGAAATTTCAATAAGATGCTCCTGTATTAGTTTGGATTCATCTGTGGTTGGGATCTGAATTAGTCCACACGCAAAAGGGTTCAACATCCAGTGGGAAATATCCTTATTGTTTTTTTTATTTAAATTTCCATAAAAATAAAAAATAAAACATTATTTTGTATTAAACTTTGCGTGGACCCTCAGACATTGATAAGGAGCCCCCAAGTCAATTTTAATTTTCCACGGAGTAATATCAAAGACCCCTGGGGCTCCGTAGGGACCACTTTGGGAACCACTATGCTAGTGCATCTCCCTGTTGAACATCATTTTTTTTTATTTCCAATGGATCTGAAAGATCATTCTGTAATCTGACGATGATCTTTGTTTCGCTTAATGTCAGGCTTAAATACGTGGCTAAATCCCTCTAATTGAAACATCCGTAACAGGTTCTTCATAAAACGGTGACTCCAAAACCTGTTCACGAAGCAGACCAAGAGCAAAAATTTTCTAAAACTTTACATCTCCCTTTCCCATAAAGTTGAGAGAAGTGCTTCCCAACTTCAATTACCACACGGGCGTGCGTGGTGAAACCAAAGACACGCCTCGTTCGTCGTCCCCTTGTCTAACGAACTTTTTTAAAAACTGCTCTCTCTCTCTCTCTTAAAAATGTTTAAATCGAGAACCAGCCTTCATACAAAACGGTTGAGTAATCTCCACTTTCGCCGCGAACCTATCACCACTGAGAAACCCTAGAAGTGGACCTATTACCCTCACCCCCCACCCTCCCACAAACTCCCCTGTCCTCTTACCTCTCACCCACTCCCCACCAGTAATTTCGGAAAACCTGGAGTATCTCCGGCTTTTTGGAGTGGATGCACTTTTCCCATCTTTCAAAACCTGGAGACGGGAGGGAAAAATTTTTAAAACCTCCATTTTTCATCGTCGAGACGCGTGCCCGAGGTACTCGAGCACGTGCGATCGTGACGTCATCAACGTTGGGCCTTCATTAAAATCGCGGTGCCGTGACCAGGATACTATGCGGTGGTGGAAAGTGGGTAAAGTGCATCCAGTTTATACTTGGGGGGGTGGCGGGGGAGAGTTATCTTCTGGAAAGAGGGGAGGGGCAGAGGGAAGAATCTTGTCCACCTCTTCCCCCAGTAAATCTAAGATAGAACAGATAAGACACGCAAATTGCGTTGGGGTTGGAGGCCTGCCTAGTACATGGACTTGTGGTCAGGATGATGACGTACGTGATGTTTACGTTTTTTGTGACCAAAAAGGAAAGAGTGATGTTGGCCTCTAGTACGGATCCTTTTTTTGTCCTGCTTATGCAAAAGGGTTGGTCATGTATACACTGACCTCTTTGGTCAACTTGTTGAACATTCTTCTACTAGACGAGGTTCTCCGGAAAATAAGGTGTACTTGAAAGCATTGTTAGCCATTTTTTTAAAAGAAAAATATACTTCTGTGCACAATTTTGACAAGACTCTAGATATTCAGTGGAATATGTTTCGAAAATATTACCCCTAACAATTTGAAAATCGTTTCCTTGCACCAAATAGTTTGGAATATTATTATTCTAGTTTTTTGCCTTTCATCTTGGGGCTCAGCTACAAACCCCCTCCCCTCCTTATAGTTTGTAATATAGAAAAGAAACATAAAAATAAATACACGGTAGCCCTTCGATATAATAATAAATTATATAGTTGGAAAATTTCAAATATTTTTAAAAGCATTATCTGGATTAGAGGTACCCAACCGAAATGACCTTTCAGTCCACTTCAAAAAAACATAATCCCACGAAGGGCATATAAACATACATCTTTACATTAGATTTGGACTCATCGTTACAAGCATTTATTTGAGTGAAAGTTTCAGTGGTCAGTAGGAAGTTTGCTATTTTCCGTTCACTAGAACAAAAACTACACGTGTTTTAGTTAAAGCAGATGTCTGTACTTTACGTAATATGTCAAACTTTAAAATGTTCTTTAGTCGAAATGTGTTTTTATTCTTTCGAAAAGCTCAAACAGGGAAAGCGATTGCTCTCAAAAAGTCTTCAAAATAATTTGCTGAAATTTTTTGTGTACGTACTTTATAGCAATAGAAGTGTTTTAACCTTCAGATTTATCAATCACTGTTTTATTACAAAATTTACAGTTCTTTATGTGAATATAATCACTGTTTTTTAAAAAATTTCATGTAATAATTAAAATAATGCGCTCTGGTTTTTGCAAAAACTAAAATATCTTTTATCCGGAAGATCATTTCAAAAATGAATAGCATAGCAACACATCAGAATTGAAAAATCGAGAATTTGTCCTTTTACTGTTTGTACAGAGCAGGCCCCACTGATGTAATTTTTTTGTCAATTTTTACCCATTTTTTTTCATTTTAGTAGTAATAATTTATTTTTCTCTTCTTCACCTCACTCTTTTTTTCTTAAAATGTACTAAATAAATCTAAAAACCACACAAAAATCTCCTTATATCCATTTTTTTTTTAAAAAAAAGTTGTCGCAAGTAGTCGGATATCTTAAGCGTTTTCGAGTTAGACGTGTTGCACTATATAAACACATTTAATATTTTTAAACTTAATATTTTTATGTGAATTATTTTGTTAAATTTATTTTAATATATAAGACGAGGTGTAAATGTCTGAAAGCAGGAATCATGTTGCAGCGGTTGGGGTTTTTCTGGTTCTGCCTCCATTAAAAAAATTATATCTACTCTAAAAATGGTTTCCCTTCTCTTTCTCTTTTTCCTTCATATATATATATATATATATATATATAGTCGGAACTCTATATAATGAAGTCACTAAATCCCGGAAAAAAGTTCGTTATTTGGAAAATTCGTTATATAGAGGTTCATCTTTTAATTTACTTCATAAACCTCATACAACAAATTTTAAATTCATAAACACTATACATTAAAAAATGTAATTATTCATACCTTTTTTAATGTTATTATATGCTTATTTTATATATCTTACCCATCGAAAAAGAAAGAAAGAAAAACTACAAGAAAAACAGGGAAAAAAATGTTGAAGAATTCACTTTATTTTCAATATTAAGAAAATAATTTTATACTAAAATTAAGGAATTTTAAGGACATTTTATCATTTAATGAAAACAAGTAATATTAAACGTACATTATTTTATTATTAGAACATGGGGATACGGGACAACTCCACTGAGGGTTAAAGAGAATATCGAAGATGTTTCTAGTGAACTGGACAATGGGGGTTAAAGGTTGCACTTCTTAGATGAAACGTCCAGAACTGGGTGAGTTAGGATCTAATAAAACCAGTTCAAGACATATGACCACCATTAAATTTGTTAAAGAGAGAATAACTTAAAATTTTTTCAGAAATGCCCAAAATAAAAGGGAGAACAAAAATTGAATCATAAAAGAAAAAGTTCATTGCATAGAAAATGCACTTCGCTATAGTGAGGTTATTTTACGAAGAAAATCGTAAAATGTTCAAGGTTCCAGGAAAAAGTTCGTTATATAGAAAAATTCGCAATATAGAAGTTCGACTGTATTTATAAATATGCCTCCAACATATGTCATTGTTATTATTTATTTAGTTTTTTGCTTGTTTTGAAGGAAATGAATTAATTCAAGACTTAATACTGGTCATTTACAAAAAAAAAGAAAAAATCTAGAACCGACTCTATGTTAAGAATTTTATTTTTTTTATTTACATTATACGAAAGCAACAACCCCGAACATATTGTATCGTAACATATTAAGTGTCCCCCAATTTTCCTCAATTATCTTCGGCATCTTTACACATGTTTACATTCTGCGTGGCTGATACATGCGAATATCTTAACGATCTATCATCTCAGTGTCGTGTTCTTTTCAACAACGCATGCGCGATTGCAACGGCCTTCAACGGCTATCGCTCCGAAGAACATTTGTTACGCCAAGGGGGTGGTGTCCGGTGACAGATGGGGGAGGGAAGGGGCTCTAAAACCAGGGGCTTAGAAGGAAAGCTCCCGTGGCGGAACACATTTGGCTGCCCCTGATCGAAGCAAATCTCTGAAACCATTTTAGCAAATCCACTGTTGAGAATGATTTTTTCAAGTCGGGGGAAGAGCAGGGGTAGAACTCACTGGATAAAAGTGCTGTATCGTGTATCAGAAAGTTCGATTCAGAAAATAGTCCTATACTTCTTTGACCAATTTTCTGCACGTAACGGAATTATGAAAGTTATATTATTGAATGATTTGATTAAAATAGGATTTATTTTTGTTGCAAGGTTGGTTTTCCTGCGTTTGGGTTAGCCTCGGTAATGGTCACGTGCTCGTGCCCAGAGCTGTTGCCTTCAAGTTGCAGGCTTGTGTTTCGAAAGAGAGATATCTGTTCTATTTTGGATTAAAATTTACGACGGTCACATGATAAATGCGATCACGTGTTGTTCATTGAATTCAAAGCTGGCATTGGTCTTGTACTTGATGTTCTACTTCTGAAATTCAAATACAATTTCAAATTTGATGATGAATTGCAGTTTTTCAAATACTGTTCTTCATAAAGTTTTTCAAATTTTTTTTTAAAAATCTTATATTATACTCATACTTTTCAATCTATTTCATTTTTTTTACCCATAGGCGTTAATATTGTTGACAAATCTGTACTTTTTAAAGAAAACCTGGCAACAGTGAAATGCAGGAACTGATAGACTGGGAACACGTGATTGCAGCTATCATGGGACTATGGCGTCATATGAATTAACCAATTGTTCTACTGCACAATTAACCCTATCTAGACTCAAATAACCTCACCTGGGTGGATTGGAGGAGTGTGATGCCAGCTCATTTGTCTTTCTCACGTTTAACTATGGTTGAGGTATGACGCCGCATGTTCTAATGTTGCTTGCTGAAGTAATGTGCTACTAAACAATCCATCAACTCTCGACCGTAATATATAAATCTATGATAATACCTATGAAATAGTTCTTGGAATATTGGGATGAATTAGTTTAAAAACCCACAATCAGTTGCGTGGCGTGGGGGGTGCAGATGCGGCATACGAAAAGGGGCGGTGGCAAGCACCGCAATATTTAAATTCACAAAATATTTCAAGCTCCAAATGGCGCCCGCGCTATGAAACTGACGGGAACGAGTGAAAGCTTGAGTACACGCACAGATGCAGGAACTTTATTAGTCGCTATGCTATCGCATTCATTTTTTTGTTACTTAGACTTCTGGTAACTGGTAGTGTGGGAAGTCCATGATACTCAAAATTATTTGCAAACAGAGGGACTAAATATCCATCAATGGGCTAAAAAAATGCGTGCTTTACAGACCTTATTAGATGCAAAATGAAAGGAATTCGTGGATGACGTTTTAATATATGCTAAAAATTTATGTGAAGAGCTTGAAATTTCTTTTGAACCCCTAAGACGAATCAGAAGGAAGCATATATTTGGCGACGGAAGTAAATATGTTCAGTAATCGTACGAAGATGACTTGATGCGAACAATGTTATATTCTATAGACAGAGTAACTGCTGAAATTCGAGAAAGATTCCAACAGTTGCAGAATCTAGTGCAAAAATTTGCTTTTTTAAGGCTTAAAGTGATATTGAGCATGGACGAACTTCCCTTAGATCAAGCTCTTCAAAACATTAATAAAGAAGAGTTCCAACTTGAGCGCGTACGTCTACAAGCTTTCGTAGCTGCAACAGACTCAAGCTGTAAAAAAGAACTCATTAGGTCCGGCTATCTGGGTTTATTAAAATATATTATTGAGTCCAAACTTGAAGATGGCTTACCAAACATTGTCATAATGTTGAGAATTTTTTTAACATCAGTAATGCCAGTTGCGAGCAAAGCTTCTCCAAACTAAAATTAATCAAAAATTATCTCAGATCGACTATATCCACGTTAAGGCTAACAAATTCAGCTATTCTGGCAATTGAACATGACATACATATTGATATTGACAATTGTATAAAAGATTTTGCCGTGAAAAAAACACACGAAAAGTGCATTTTTTAATCAATAAAAAAATTTTAAGCTGCTTTTTTTAATTTTTGCTAATTTTCTTGACTAATAATTAAAATATATAGAGAGGCGACAAATTTATGTTCAGCCCCAGTTGACAAAAGTCCGCACTACGCCACTGTTCACAATTAAATTGGATTTGTGTTATCTAAGCGTCTAGGTTTATGATTAAAATTAGGGCACATAATTTTTTATTGTTTATTTAATCAACCCCGATTTCGCGGGGTTTGAAATTTTTAAAATATAAACGTCCAAGAAGGAATTTTTACTGCTCTTTGGACTAAGCCACATGTAAAACTATTCTAGAGGGTACCTAATCCTGTTTTAAAATAAAAATGCAATTATTATAGAAATGAATAAATCTTGTTTATTATGTGCGATATTCAATAAAACGCAAAAAACACTAATCAATCAGTTCAACTATTATCAATAAATGCAAGAAAATATGTATTAAATAATGAGTCGTCAAAGAAATAATTATTTATTTAATATCATTACATTTGAATTAAAGTTATTTTTGATTGCTTATTGATACTGTTACTCAAATATTAGACTTCGTTGGCTTCTCTGCTTGTAAAGTACTGTTACTGGAAAGATCGTTTGCAGACCAGGAGAGAAGGCTCTTCAAGAGCAGTAAGAATAGGAGTGGCCTTTGGGGACACATTTGGTTGACAAATATCACCCATTCGAAAAATTGCGCATTAAAAAAATAGCGGCGTCTGGAAAAATTCAGAAAGATCTAGAAGGGTTATTTGATGAGAAGACATTACATTTCTCAGAAGGTTTTTCTAACCTATATCAATACGATGATACCTCATTGGAGTCAAATATTTGACAGTGATTGTGCATTTCACTTGCCTTATGCGAAATTGTCTCACGAATTTATTTTGTTGTGTGAACTTAGAATTTTTTTCTTGGAGATTTTAAGTGTGTGTTATTTGTTACTTTTTTTTAAAAAAAAGTATTGTATTTACTAGATAGTTGTAGAATGAATAGCGATTTATTTAATACCAGTAAGTTGCATCAAACTTTTCTGTATTTAAAAGCCGATCAACTGCGTGAAAATATATTGTGAAGTTATGCACATATCGCCTATCTACCATTCATATAAAATAACGAACGTAATGCATGTTTTATACATGTAATGATAATGCATGTAATTTTGCAATCTATAAATAATGTATACTGTAATTATTAAAAGAATGAAAAATACAGTGTTAAAAAATTTTTCAGGCTGTTTTAAAGCCTGCTTTTCGAAAAAAAAAAAGGTTTTGCTTTATTACATCATACATATTGCTTCAAAACACACTCACAGTTTTTATTTTCTTCGATTGCTTATGAATACATCCCCATAACTTTCAACATAAGAACTCTTTCCTCTTTTTCAAACATTTGTACCACTTTTTTCCTTTATTGCCACTTGTAAATGCAACTAACTGTTTCGCTCTTTTGACGAAGAGCCAGACGCCTCCGAACTGTTTCGTTTTGTTCCATTATTCGACTGCAACGCATAAAAACATGAACTTGATCTTCGTCCTCCCTCCCTCCTCACCATTGTCCACTTTGGATGCAAAACCCTCATTGTTTGGGTTTCGCTTTTGAAGGCCACGCTGCCCATTACACTGTGAATGGACAGGATACTGCATCTCTCAACACTGAAGGACACTTTTTCCCCATCCTCCATCCAGGAAACTGTTTGCGAACATATTCGTGGGAATCAATGCCACGAAATGGCTTGGACCAACCACTGTATTGTATTAGCCTTTTGGAGTAAAATAATGGATCCGTATCATTTTCCGCTAGTTAAGGATACTTAATATTGCCTAATGGTTTGACTTGTGGCTCAATCTATGAGCTACATGCAGTTAAAATAGCTTAACATGAAAATGAAAGGACTGAAATATTTTTCGTGTTAAAAGAATCTCGTTCTAAAGAATATTGCACGCACAAACAAAAAAAAACCAAAAACAACAGAATTAAGTTTATTAGAGTACACTTTATTTACATATATATATATATATACATATGCATTAAATAAAAGTCATGGAAACAAAGACATTTAAAGGAGTTGCGTGAAATTTAATAGAAAATTTTGGGGGAAAAACAATTTATCGAGATTTTGGAAAATAATATTGCATTTTTTTTTCTTTTTTTGAGAATCAAAAAGTCAACAAATGGCTCAATGATGTCCATTTTGTTATTCATTTCACCATTAGAATGTGCGTCTAAATAACTGCGCACACTTTTTAAAATGTTCATCATTTCGGATGATGTGGGAACAGGAGGTGCGTTATTCATTTTATCAATGATATATTTTAAGCTTTGAACAAACTACAAAATGTTTTTGTCTTCCATAATCGGGGCTGTATACACATTATCATCATCTTCTGCAACGAATTCTTACGATGATACAATAGGACAATTCAATAATGCAAAAACTTTCTCACACGTTTCACTAAGTGTTAGCTCAGCTTCACTATCCTATTTCTCTAGAAGGTTAATCCTTTCATGTTAAGTAATTTGTTGGGACATTTGTATTATTTCGTGTTAACCGATACTTCGTTTTAAGCAGTTTCGCGTTAAATATATTTCACTGTATTTTTCTTGGGAAGAAACTGAGTTATTTAAAAAAGACATCATCGTTTAAATACGTTTTTACTATTCAGGAAATGTTCAAATACTTAGTTTTTTTCTTTGAAATCAAATTCATTCAGTATAAAGAACATAATTTTTTTTTCACGTGCGAAAAGTGTTTTTATTTTAGTAACAGCTTTTTAATTAAAAAAGTTGAGGTTAAAATTATATATCATAGGTAAGTACAAGGTGATTATAATTATTCTACTTTCAAAATACTGTAAACAAGAACTGATCAGAATGACTTTAAATGAATCTGACACTGTTAGACTTACAAACTTGAAATTTTTCAAACGTGTTTATTTTCTTGAAGTAGAGATTCTCTGGGAATGGGTTTTGTGGAAATCTGCTTCGAGTGGAGATTACGGGGGCGTACAGGATAAATGTGCTTCCGTCTTAGAATTTTTAGTTGTGTCCTTTTTAAATCAAGAGTAGAGTGTTATAAGACTATTTTTCAATACAATTGAAAGCATAATCTTGGATGGGGAGAGCAATAATTTAGACAATAAACAGCCATACCACTTCATGAAATACCCAGAAAGACAGGCTAGTAATGGCTAGTATGTTTTTTAAGGTTAATGTTATACAGTGTGATTCACATAAAGAAGTTTCAATTCACTATAAATCTAGAACAATGTTAAATATTATGTGTTACCTGTAACGGATTATTTTAATTTTGTCAGAGACACTCACGGACCTATGTGTGAATCTTTAGACACACATTAAGCCGGTAATCTTATTTTCACCCAAACGCGTGTTAAGATATCTGAATCAAGTCCATTGATAGTAGCTGTGAAAAATGCTGTTTCAGCTCCTCTAAATCAACAGCAAGGACAGAAACGAATGATTTGTCCTTTGTGACAGATCTATCTGCGTTTTTTCAATTAATCCTCTTGGGAAATCTTTGGGCTATCCATTCGCGTTATTCACAAACCAACCCTTCGAAAGAAGAGAATCGTTCAGGTCTCCTAGCTTGAATATAGAATAGGAGTGGAGATATTCTCAAATCAGGTGAGATTGTTACTGAAGATATATTTGAATTATTGTGATTAAGAACTCATTAGAATGAGTTTTAAAGTGACGATAGTTCACTGAAATTAAATTAATATCAGATTAAATCGGATAATAGGTTAGATCTTTTATTAAGGGGAGGACCAAGTTTGATAGTCTCCTAATCACTCTCGTTTTACCGTTGTTGTTCCACTTTCGCGGTTAGCTTTGAGACGTTCTCTTTCTGTTATTAGTTGAAATTGTGTCTGTTCTTTGTGTAGTAAATAAATAAATTAATTGGATTATGTAGAGTGTTTCTTCCCTTCCCTCACTCATCTAGGTGCCCGAGAGAGAGGTCCGAGCCTCTCACACCTTTACATAATCCCCGTTGAAAGAAATTACAAAGGGTTAAGTCAAGACTTCTGGGAGTTCATTGGGTAAAAGTGGCATGTTGTACTCCGCGACTTGTCCAAACCATCTCTGATGAAGATGTTCATCGAGGTAATCTCTCACGTTGGCCGACCAGTGAGGTGGAGCACCCTCCTAATGGAGAATGACGTTATCACGGTAGCTCTGCAACTGTTAGCATCAGCCAAAGAGTTAACATATCTCAAAAGTGTCTTCCGTATCTTTTTGCTAAATTCAAAAACACAAAAATGCTTTTCCACTGCAAACGCTGCCATTTTGGCTGTCTAGTCACGTGACACACGTGTTGTTGCCAACGTCACTTCTATCAGGGCGAGGTACAAACTTTAGGAGTACATCTACCTCACGGTTCGCTGAGATGGGGCTTGTCTTTGTTTGTTACTACTTTACAGCATCTGGCAAATGTGTACCTCTTTGTAAATCAACCTGCATATATCTTGTAAGAAACTGGATCAGTTTGCTCAAATATTGGAACGTCTTTTTACTTTAAAATTGAATTATGTTCTTTTAGATCTGGAGTCACCGACTCTTACAAAATCATTCATAGTTAGGCTAAGTTTTAAGGAAGAATATACTAGAAATCTAGAGGTAATATTATTCCTTTCTAGATCCGAACATTTTCCGTGGTTCACTGGCTCAATATGGAAAAAAGCAACAAGTTTCATGTAGTTCAATATCATCTCGATGGCTCTAAAAGCGATCAGAGAGCCTTCGCGTTGCCAAAATGTATGAATAAAAGATGGGCGAGGAATATTCTGGAATATAAATAGGGCCGTTCAAAAAAACGTAAAAGGGATAGGAAGTCTAAATCCTTGGAAACACTCTCTTCTTGATCATGATCCAAAGATGTATCAATCGTTTGAGGAGATATATTTGTAAGCTCTTGAACAAAACATTAGCCAGTAAGTGATCGGAAACATTGGGGGATGTAAATAGCTTTATACTCTCTCCCTCTCCACCTCTGAACATAACTGACTTTGTAATGCTCTGCTGAGTTCCATATGCTGCCTCCCCCCCCCAACTTAATACATGGGGGCACTGATGATGTACGGGTCAAGTTGCAATGCCCGTTGGGGTCGAATCAGAAGTTGAGAGGGAGAATTACATGAGGTTTGTTCATAATGCTCGCGGTTAGAGAAAGAACGCTATATATAGAGAGAGAGAGAGAGAGAACTCTTTTCTTTTTCTTTTTTTTTTATCTGTGGTAGTAATCATCTGTAGCTTTCTTTTGAGAACATTCTCTTTGAAAATGTACAGTGAACATCGTTTAACACGAAACTGAGGGAACTTATATATTTTTTCATGTTAAAGGATATTGCACACACAAAAAAAATCAGTGAACAAAAACATTCACAAGAAGAAATTTAATACAAAATTCTCAAATTCTTCTTTTTCGATCATCAGCTTAAGGAAGCTCCGTTTTTATTTTAAGCGAAATAGCAGTTAATCCCCCCCCCCTGATCTTTTTACCATTGTGCTAGTAAAGAGTTTTTTTTTTTCTAAAATAGAATAAAAACGTGAACCAAACACACTGATTTTTATTCCCACTGCGATGTACTCGTCTCCGAATTTAAAGCCAACTGAAGTGAGATGAAATGTTTTTTGTGGCGTTTGTAGAGGTGAAGAATGAAAGTAGCTTAGGTAAACAAAATTAGCTTGTCACATGCTATTCCTTGGGTATTTCAAAGCCAAGTTAGCCTCCTTCCACCTCTATTTCATTTCACACCCCTCATAAATCTCGCCTTCACGGCTGGTGTTTTCCAGAAGGGAAATACCTTCGTGTTAAACATTTTTCATGTAGTGTTAAGAGAAATAAAATGCATGAAAATATATAATAGTTATTCGGGAACCTTGTACTATTTCGTGTTAATCATCACTTCGTCTTAAGCGTTTTCGCGTTAAACGTATATATATTACTGTGTTTTAAAAGTTACCTTATCACATCTTTTCCAAGCTGTTTTAAAAAAACTTAACACTAAACCTTTTCAACATTTTAAGTATGCCTATTTCTACCAATTTCGGTCGAATGAGCGTTTTTAAGATGAACGTTATATTCGTTTCCATTTGAATATAAATAATACAGAATTTATCGCGCGCAATCAAATACAAAATAGCTTTCTTTTAAATTTATTATCACTAGGGGGAGGCGTAACTCCGTTGTACAAATAAAGGCATTCTTAATACTCATTACTCAAACCGCAAAACCGTAATTTACGTGTATTATGTAGCTCTCTCTCTATATTTTTTTCAATACAGTGTAAAGAGGGAAAAAATTAATTTCCTGTCTTCATCTCCGCATTTCACAATTTGTACTTTAATTTAGTGCCTCATTGTTCCTAATCATCTTTTCCTCTAGATCCCTTTTGCTTTCATATCGTCTTTGCTTTTGCCCCATGACAGAGCCACATACAATTGTCCATGAATAAATATTGTTTTTTTTTCGATGTTACACGTAAACCGACTTTTTCAAACTGTTTCCCTGTGATTGATTAATAATCCTGAAACATGCCTATCTTCCAGGGAATTGTGTGCGTTTCAGTACGAATGGCATGTCCAAGTCCTCTCGAGTGTCCAGTGTGATTCTTGGTAAACGCACGTTTTCGCCTTTCATATCTTCTAATAAAATTTCCCACTGCGGTCTATTCTGAATATTTTTCACTACCAATCTTCTGCCATTACGCAGTTCATCCGTCATGCTTAGATTTCTCAATAGCATGACGATACAGCCTAATTTCAAATTCAGTTTAGCGGATGTCATTCCCAATGGAGTTAGTGATGGTAGATATTCAAAAGGATGCTGAAACATAAAATTCTCTTGATCATCGCCATCGTCTCTCATACAGAGTAGCCAAATTAAAGCGAAAAATTTTATATATATACAGAGAAATACATTTTCAGCAAGAACATAAATTGAAAATTAGTGTTTTATTTTATAAATTTACACAGATGTCGTAATTTTCAAATCAAACCGAAATGTATTCGTCATTGCAATTTTTACATTTTATTAAAAACGTATTCCTTACCTAGCCCTCCATAGTGTAACGTCTTGTATATCGCGTTGGCCTGACATTTCTATGAAAATAAAATACGAGGGTAATTCTGAAATGTTTGAGATGCGCTCAAACGAGAAGTTATAAAAATATTAACGGTTTCATTTGAAAACACGAAGTATTTTAACACTGCAGATGGCTTTTTGACTGGCTTACTTCCAGTTGTTTAGCGTAGAATAAATTTCAGACAGAAGAGAAAATGAAGTTGCCGCGAGAACACTATCGTGGTATGATTTTCTATGATTTTAAAGCTGGATTAAATCAAGATAAAGGCTTTAAATGGCTGCAATTAGAATTTGGTGTCGCGCTCAATGTCGTGCTACTGTATTCAGATGGTTTGAAGAATTTTGCAGTGGTCGCAATGCTCTTCAGGATGAACACACGGGAAGGCTGTGGTTGGCAATAATCCCGGATAATGTGTCTACCATACGAAAAATGTTAGTGGATGATAATCTCTGTAACTACCAAACGATACGGACGAAACATAACATTGGGTCCGCAGCCCTACACAAATTTATTCATTAAGAATTACATATGTAAAAAGTAGTTTTCCGTTGTGTTCTCCATAATCTAACTGAGCACCCCCAAAAAAGGAGTGCGTAAGAATCAGTAAAGAAACCCTTAAATTACTAAATGATGGTGGCTACCACATCATTTCTAAAATTGTAACGGATGATGGAACGTACAAGCCATTTTTTGGCATTCCGACACGTCAAGAAAGATAAGTATGGGACTTTGAAGATGATCTCACGCCAGCAATGGTAAAAAGACAACGAGCAATGAAAAAAATGTGTCCGTTTTCTTCAGAAGTACGGGATTGGTCAAAACCATAACCACCATTTGCTGTTACAGAAGATAGTAACAGCAAACTGGTATACCACTAAAATTCTTCTAGAAATTTAATGTTAGGTGACTAATGCTTTATCATGACATTGCATCTTCCCAAGTTGAGTTTCTTTTACAAAAACAAATCAAAGGGACCAGGGATGTCTTAAGACTCTTTGAGGCCCTGGGTCTAAAGAAATCTTAAGATTTTCGAGGTGCTGGGCCCCTGTTCAAAAGTAAGCCCTACCTGAGATCTTAAAATGTAGACAGTATATAGCATGCATTTTCAAATACTCGTTCAAACGGTAATTTGAAACAAATGCGCATGACTCACAATCTCACAAACCGGGTTGACAAATGGCCGCATTTCTACAAAATGAGTTGAATGATTTTTATGGTATTAGGCCTAGGCCTAGATATGAACAATGGTTATCACATGATAATACGGTCTTACTTTCTACTTTTGCCAGTTGACATGCAGTTTGAAATTCCCTGTTTTTCAGAAAATATGTGCGGGGATAATAATTGACCAGTAAAATTATCCTGATCATGATCTTGTTAAGACAGAGTTGAAAACGGAACGGGACCCAAACCTAAGGCTAGGTTCTGGGCCCGGTCCTAGTTCGCCCATGTCTTAAGACGTCCACCGTATTCTCCAGGTCTTGCTTTGTGTGACTTTCTGTTATTTTTTAATCTAAAAAGGAACTTACGTGGACGTCGTTTTCATTCAGTAGAAGAGATTGCTGTAGCTATAGATGCATTTTTTTCATCCATTCCAAGAAATGAATGGTTTGAGGCATTTAAGCTGTGGAAAATTCGTCTACAAAGTGCATTGATGCTGGTTAAGACTAATTTGAACACTAATAAAAATTTGTAAGTATAGCTTTAAAAATCTAAGAGTATCTTAAAATTTTCAGATTGACCCTCGTAAAGCGAATTTTCTAGGTTCAGAACAACGAATATTCGTCTTCGTAACTGAAGTGTCTCTGCTGTAGCCTACTGGTCAAGCTAACACACTCGTGGCTAGAGTGTCATGAGTTCGAGCCAGGTGCCGCTGAAGACACACCGTGCAGAGGAGGCCGATGCTCGTTGAATCTGTCGAGGAACAAGCATCTTTCCGCAGTAGGGTGTATACGTTAGGAGAGGGAGCTGCCAGCTGTGGTGCATCCTCGTTACTTGATCAAAATTATGAGGTGCGTCTCCAAAAGTTCTTGAGTAGCTGAGCAGAGCGATGTTAGTATTCACTCACTCACTCACCCATTCCAAACTAGAGAATGCTCTCATTCTTTTTCGTCTTCGACCCTTATTTACAATGATTTTTTCCTCATTATGGTAGGTAGCCTGGTGGTTATGGTCAAAACCTCGTGGGCAATGTGTCATGAGTTCGAGTCCAGGTACCACTGATGTCCCACCGTGTAGAGGGAGATCATACACATTAAATCTCTCGAAGCTCAAAGTCCTCCTGTTGCTGTGATGGGCAAGTTTGAAGAGGGGTGCCAACTCAGGTGTCCTCCACGTCATTTCACCAAGGTTCAAAATTACGTCACCAAAAGCCCTCGTGTAGCTGATTAGGGTGACCTTAATATTCACTCACACTCGACTGCAGTGCTTCTCAAACTTTCAGTATTTGCGACCCAATATTCAATCATAATTTTCATCCCGACCTCTCCAAAGAATACCAATGTATTGGATTTAATAATACTATACTTTGACACTAAGCTACAATTCGAATTTAACCTTTTAAGTGCAACCGGCATATATAAACTTCTTGCTTAGCCAGTGAGCTTATTTCCTCTGACGTATATATACGTCTTTCCGAAGTACGATCTTCTCTGTGCAATGCTATCTATAAAATTATTCCGAAGGCCTTGGAATGTAATAAAAGGACATAAACAGAGTGTTTGTGAAGGATTAACTTACTTTGGAGAACGTTTTACTTCTTTATTCCTTTCCAATTCCCCCCCCACACACACACACCAATGCATCACATACGTGTGTCTGCATGAAACACGGTGGCATTGAGGAACGAATCGCGTAAATTTTTAATCAGAAGTTAAGGGATTAATTCTAAATCGTTCAAATTATCAACGGCTCATTTTTGTATAGAATTTTATATATGACAAACCCATTTGGTCACTGGTAATTATAAAACTTGATCTTAAAACTTAGTACTGTTAAATTAATTATAAAATACATTGTGTAGTTCTGACACATTTTTAAGTGTATTACATCAGAATGTATTTTTTGTTTACTTTCAATTATAAAAATAACTGGATTAATATTTTTTTTTTAAATAATTTTTCTGTTTTCTACTTTTTAATATGCTTGCGCCCCCCTCGTACAGTTATCACGCCCCACAGTTGGAGGAACGCTGCTCTGCTGTAATGTAACGTACAGTAAATTGTTACGCTTTTCTCCTGTGTGCTCCGAAGAAATTATATTTTACGTTATAATACAATACTAGCATCTAGATATCTTCAAAAATAAATAAAAGCGAATTAAAATTTTGTAGGAAACTTAACAACCAAAGAGATTAGTTTTATTTTAAATAGGTTTTCAAAATTTTCGTTGTTAAATGGACAACATAGTAATATAAATACAGTTTTTTGACGAGTTAGGGGCCTACGTAACCAGATAAATTAATTCCCCGCTCTTGTGTAACCAATACATATTTGTATTTCTCTACACATGCTACTTATCTCGGAGCATTCTTCTAGGTAGAGACTTATTTAGATATAAATTACTTTTATAATAAATGCAAACTCTCTAAGTAAACATACAAGAACCTAAATGTAATCTAAATTCGGAAGTCAAAATTTTCGAACAGTGCCCTGCCTAGCGCGTGCATGCATACATTCTTGAATGCATTTTACATGGATATTACGACATTTACATAATATAATCTGCTCGGCTTTCCATTCGACTATAAATAGCGAATAAAAACTTTGGATAAGCAAAATGCTGGGGAGGGGAAAAAAGGGGGAGTGGGGAACAGTTTTGCCTTCTAAATTTTGTTCTTATTTTTCGTCTCTGAGAAAAATGGTGAGTTAAAAGAAAAGTCTTAAACTTTTTGGTCGTGAAGAGATTTTTCATCAAGTGATTTTTTGGCAGTCAGCCGTTAAAGCAGAGTATTATGCATTTAAATTCAACGGCTTTGACTGTGAAGTGAAGAGAAAAATGGTACAGTCCCTCCAAGGTTCACTGATACACAACTATGAATTATATTAATAGTTTTATTTTATTTGTATAATTTACCTCACACAACTAAGGAACGCACTAAGGAAGAACAACGGTCTACACGTAGCAAAATTCGATGTAAATTGGTTAAAAAATAATGTTGATTACATTTGATTCAAGAATAATAACAATATCAGAGCATCATAAATTTTTATTGAATTAAGTTATTTACATGAAATTTTCAATATGAATTCCTTCATCATTGTACGCTTTACGTAGAAGTTTATGCCAATCCAAAAGAGCTTCCTCGACCATTTTGTGGGTATTTTTCGAGCTTTCTCTTTCATTGCGTTTTGAGTCCCTCGAAGTGTTCTTACTTAACATCTAATTAATTGTGTTTTATTAAGTATCTTCATAAAAATAATTGCTAAGAGCACAGTCAGGGAAATATGGTAGTCATTTCTCTGGAGGAAGAAAATTTATTATTTTTATTTTCCAGCCATTTTAGAGTTGATTTTGCAGTATGACTTGGTGCAGAATCTTGGTGAAAAACAAAGTTTCCTTGCGATTAAAGACGTTTACTTTCTTTGATCCTGTGCTTCAAAACTTTATCCTGATATTTTTCAGCATCAATTTTAGCTTTTGGTTCTACTAAAAATTGTTTTGTTAAACCTTGACGGGACATTTCCATCCATACTATAACACCTGACGCCCAACTTGCCTTCTGCAAAACAACAGCATCTTTACGACGCTTTTTTGCGTGAGATGTATTATATCTTCGTTTTGCTAGTTGTAGAAGACTAATAAAACAGTACTTCATCTGAAATTCACTATCCATAATTTGTATCTACATTTGCGTAACATTAAATACAGAGGCCAGGAATGCTTTCTTCTTTTTTCTGAGATCTATGCAGACATTTGAGACAGACTGGTTTATTCACTTTTTCATGCCCAATTTTCTTTATCTGAAGAAAAGTTGTCGATTTTGGTACCTGTAGTCTCTTTGCTAAAGTAAAGATGCAGAGGATTTTCTACAACGATAAATTTCTTCAGCTTCTTTTTTCTTCATATCAGCCAAATTTTATGCTATTACCGATATCTTCTACGTTTAAGTGATTTAAGGAAAGATTATACGAAAAATTTTCCTAAATATCAATAGTCAACTATGTTTAGGATTGACTGAATATTGGAGATAAACTACGGAATGCGATAAGTCCTCGATGCAAGGGGCTAGAATGAATGGTTACATGTTTCCTTCTAAAAGGGTGGATATTCAATCACCTCCTCCAACATTGTTTGTCCTTTTATTCAAAGCCGCACCCTATTTTCAGTAAAATTAACATAAGAAAAATAGCGCGGCTTAGATTCGAGTAAATGCGGTATATCTTAAACCAAATTGCACGTAAGAAAGCATATTATTCTACATGCATATTATTTTTTATTTTAGAGACTTAAATCTAGTATTAGAAGAACAGAATTACAAGCGCATATGGACCCCGATTTACCGAACCCCTATTCAACGAATTTCGTGATTTATTGAACTTTTTTCCCGATTCAAATTAACGCCAAGCCCCAATTTAACTAAGAATAAAACCTGAATCAACCAATTATTTCAATAGCTAAGCATTTTTTTTTTATTAGTTTGTATTGGCAAAAATTTGATTTTTTTTTTCAAATTACGTAACATTTTTGTCTAGAACAAAAAGACTTTTCTTTTTCGCAGCAAATTTCGATAGGAAAGAGTGCGGAACCATTATTACATTTTACAGTAATGAGTGTAACCCATCGTGTGAGGTTTGAATAGAATAGAAAATTATTGGTTTGTTGAAGCCAACGAATAACCTTTTTGATGTAGAAATTAACAATGAAATTACTACCGAAACTTTTGCAATTTCTAATGCTGTACGTTGTTTGGAAACTGTAAAAACATACCTTATGCAGGAGGATGCAAATGACTTAATATTTTCTTCCCTGCATAATGTCGGAAAAGAACTCTTTCGAGTCAGGAATCAAAAAGACTGTCAAACATCTATTAGTTAGTATTTTAAAATTTCCAGTTATAATTGGTGCTTATTAATCCACTAATAGTATTTTAAATAAAAAGTGTATAATTTCAAACTATGGATATTTCCAGGTGTTTAGATGCTTGTTATAGAATTTTAAAAAGGTAGGTGTAAAAACAGTTGTATTTTTTATCCTAATAAAACGAATAACCCGAATTAACGAACAAAGTGTTCTGTCACGATGAATTCGTTAAATCGGCGTCCAACAGTAATTATGTTAAGAGTAAAACGTGTTTAATTTAGTTCGGAACCATTACTTTTCAAAAGCGTATAAATAAATATATTTTTTATTTAGTGTCACTTGTAAGAAGAGTATACTTCTAAAAATTTTCAAAGAATATTATTAAGAGGGAAAAAAATTATATAAGTGATTTTTTTTTTGGAAAAGAATGAATAAAACATGATACATATTTAAAACATTATCTTTTTATAGAAAGTGAGTCTTTAATATTTTGCCTGAATGTAGTTCAAACTTTTCTACTGAACCTGAACTAGAATTTTTTTTAAAAAATCATGTTATTTTCAGAGTTATCATCAATTTAAATAATAGGCGGTAGTTGTTTTGTTAAAATTGATATATTAAAATAATAATAAATCCACTTCTAAATAATGTTTCCAATATCCTTGTTCCGATTCTGTATAGAAGTTTTCACTATATAAAGGCAAAATATTATTATAGAAGCTTATATCATGAAAAATGTTGAGTGAAAATACGTCATTCTTTCTTCTTCTCTTTTTTTTTATTTTTCGCTCAAAAATTGCATTTAAGTAACTTTTTGTAATAATATTCTTAAAACAATTTCATGTGTATATTCTAATTCAACTGATCCTAAATATCGAAGAAAAATATTTATTGAAACTCTTTTGCAAAAATATGGTTCCGAATGTAGTCAAATTTATTAATCACACATTTAAATAAGGTGCAAAATAAAAACAGTTTTGCAAATGTGTAAAGGTGACACACACACACATTATCTGTAATATGTTTGAAAAATGCTTTCTGTTCAGTGTATCATGCTATAACCTTACGACGCATCTCCATATTAGTCGCCAAAATCTTCGCCAGGTTTAACGAAATTTGTCGCCAAAATCTTCGCCAGGTTTAACGAAATTTGTCGCCAATGCTGTAAACATGTTTTTACATACTGCGATTGGTGACGCTATAGCGGTATTGGCAGTTGTTGCAAAATGCAAGAACGATTTTTTGCCAGGAGCAGAATCATTCGGTTAAATCTACATTTCCCATCCACATCTGCATCACAGCATTTATTCGAATCTAAAGTGCACTATTTTTCCAGCGATTATGCTAGTGAAAATCAGGTGCGGCCTAGAATGGAAGGCAAATCATTTGTTGGATGTGGGAAAGTGAGTTTCCACCTCTTTCAAAAGAAAAAGTTTAACCGTCCTTCTTTCCGCAGTTTATCTCCAGTATTGATTCCATCCTAAACATCGCTGTCTGTTCGTATTTAGGAACTTTTTTGTTTACGCTTTCACCTCAACATCAAAGATGTCGGTAGTAGCCTCAAGACTTCACTAGGGTGCAAATATGAAAATGAAACTAATTCTATTTGCAGAAAAAAAATTGAAACAGAGCATCGGCCGCTGAACATTTGACACGGATGAAACAAATACAAGTCAATAGCATAAATAAAATGGTACAATTTTTGCTTATAAATGTTCAACGGTCTTTAATATTTCTTTTATATTTTTCTATAATACGTTCTTTTAAGGGTTGTTGGAAAGCTAAAATCTTTTTTTTTTTGACAATTTGAGATTTTTACATTTTTAAATTGTATAGATTTTAACCTTTCTAAAAATACTTTACTTGAATCTCTAGGGTAATTAGAAGCCTTTAAAACCTATTTTTAAATAGTCGTTCAAACTGAGCCACGCCCATTTGAATGGCGAAAAATGTAAGCAAAGTACATCGTTTTTGCTTAAAAGTTGAGCGTCTGATATAAACCAAAACATATATCTTTTATTGTAAATTGAGCCTTTTACATTTTTATTTCCTAGCCTATTAGAAGTCTCACTGCATACATTAAAATCAATTTAGCTTAAAATATAAATGTTAATGTTCGATGTACCTTTTCTGAGAAACTACTGTTCACAGGCATGTAAATTTTTTTATGATATACTTAAAATGATGGCTTATATATACTGAAATTAACTTTTTGCAAAAAAAACTCAAAATATTATTTTTTACAATTTTTTATGTAAAAAATGAGTCAGATTTCACTACATGTTTGATGAAATATTTCATAAATTATTTAAAAATTCAAAATTAGCTCAAAGCTCATTTCAGTATAATGAGGAAGGTGTACTTTAGTGGTATAAAAACTTCAAATATGTACATGTAACAGGTTTTGAGAAAAGGTTCATCGAAAACAGACAATTTAACATTGTCCCTAAAGTCTTTTCCTCGGCATCTTGTCTACCTAAAGCTGTGGGAGGGAACGATGAATGATCAAGACTCTTCATGATAAATCTAATTTATTATTATCAATTGTAATATTCCAGAACAAGTGATCTATAAAAGGGAACCCTAGGAGTGATATAAAGAAAGCAACTACATTACGTGAATAAGCGCGCGAAATCAGCTTAGTTTAGCTTTAATCAATTCTATCTAACTAATTTTGGATGCGCTAATTTAGTCTAGAAGCCAAAATCCGTCTTTTAGTCAAGAGACATAATTCTAATTCTTACCATAGTAACACTGCGTTCAGATGCTTCACTCCTTCTCCCCTACGATTATTTAACTCTAACTTTATATACACTAACTAATTTGCATCTCAGGATTTCTTCTTGAGAAGGATGGCTGTGGAATAAACGCGAATGTTAGCCCAAAGATTCCCCAAGAGGATTAGTTGTCTAAAGTCGCGTACAGAGTCGTCACAAGCTTTTGCACAAATTTATATATTTTTTTTTTCAAAAACGTGTAGAGTATTGGATATATATAGAGATTTATATAGATGGAGCTAAAGAAGTTTTACTTCAGTCGTGAGGTCTAAAGCCGTGGTCCGCAACGATCAAATGGTGCCGGGACCCCTAAAGAACATTAAACTATTGCCATTTTATTTAAAGTGGTGCATTTCTCTCGGATTTGCGCACCTTTCCACGGAAATCACTTTATATCTCACGTTAAATCACTTTTATTCATTTTTGGTGTAACTATGTTTTATTCTGAAGACATATTTAAATGTAAAATTGTTAAATCAAAGCAATCTAAAATATAAACAATCCACGTGTCCCACCCTCAGCGGGCCGCAGTAACATTATTAAACGTTGATCGGTCCGCAGTGATAAAAAGGTTGCGGAGCACTGGTCTAAAACACACTCGTTTTTTTTTCCTGCATATAAAATTGCCTCGCTTTTCATACTTGCGTAATAGTGAGCTCTTCTGGACACTATTGCCGGTATCTTTGATGTTTAGGTGATTAAAAGAAATAGTATGCAAAAATATTTCCTAAATATGAGCAGACAACGATATTTAAGACAGAGTGAATACTGGAGGATAAACTACGGAATGGCCTAAATCCTCGATGCAAGTAGACAGAATGGACTGTTACTTGTTTTTCCTTTTGAAAGGAGTGGAAACTCATCTTCCCTCATCCAACAAATGATTTGCTTTCAATTGTAAGCCGTACCTGGTTTTCAGTAGCATAACCATTGAAAAAGCAGTGCAGCTTAAATTCGAGTCGATACGGTAATTCGAAGTTACATCGAAACAGATGAAATAATGTGTCCGCAATTTTTTTTAATTTTTATTTTCATAACAGCGATATTTGATAATTTTATTGGCGCGTTTTCAAGGCTTGTTTGGTAGATTAGAGCACTACAATAAACAGAGTTCGGTTGTACCCTTCTTCGCCGAACCGAATCCAGTGCACCATTTGTCCTCAGAGCCACCATGGGTGAGGTGGTATATTATATAAATATACACGCCGCGCACACACACTGAGGAGAAACATCAAAATAAAATAAAAGAGTCGAGCCGAAGAAGAAGATGAAGAAGATAGAGGGGGAAGGGAGGTGCTGGCGAGGATTTGGCTGAGGCGGTAGCAAATTACTTGCCTTTAGGGGAGGGGGACGACGAAGAAGAGAAAATGGAAAAAGGACTTCATCTTTAACGGATACAGAGAGAAGAGAACGGAGGATGGAGATGAAGGGACGCTGGAGGAAGAGGGAAAAAAACTGATCGAAACTTCATCAGAGCCAACCGCCTTTGGAAGAATGTGAGACTGATTCAGTGAATGAAGGGGGGAAGCTGCCTTTGGGGGGAGAATGCCGGCGAAAAAAAAGGGAGGTAGGTAGAATATAAAAGGGGGTGGGAAGGGTGGGTATCGGATTTTTGTGGCGCCTGAATCAGGCACGATAAAGGCGGGATGGAATGGGAGGGGGAAGAGGACGAATCCTGCATTGAATGTGAGTGAATTCCCCCATCCCCACCCCCCTGCAACTTCTCCGTCATTTGCAGAAAAGAACGTTGCGGGGCTTCGCATATATGTGTTTATATTTATATGTGTAAAAAAAATGGTTGGTTGTCCAGTGTCCGGTGTTGGACGGACAATGTGGAAGTGGGGTTGAAGGGCGCATGCGTGGAAGATGGCGTTGGAAGGAAGGGGAAAAGGAGAGCTCTCTCTCTCTCTCCTTTTATCAGGGTATTCCATCGTCCGCTGTAATTGGTGAAATGAACACTTTTGAAAAGATTGGGGGGTGTCTCGTGAAGAGCGAAGGGACGACGTCTGGGCAACAGAGAGTGAATCGGGCGAAGATCTCCTCGGCAGCAGCCATTGCCATTGTGTCGCAGTAGCTGCAAAAGCATCTCTTTCTCCTCTTCCTTCTCTCCTCTGGATAGAAAATTTTCCTCCTCTTTTGCTGGTCGTCGGGAGGTTTTGAAGAGCCTCAGAGAGAAAAGGAGAGATGGATCTATATATATAAGGGGTGCCTTTTGAAAAGCAGCACACACATCAACACACACACACACACGCTTTGAAAAGCGCGCGTTCGGTTTGTGAAAAGGAATTTTTGGGCTATTATTCCCTGTGCATTCAACACTCCCTTTTCAAAAATATTGTGCAGAGGGGAACATTCCTTATCGGGTTGCATATTGCATTGTCTCAAAAAGGGGTAGGACTCTGTACTAGTCTGCTCCAGGACAGAAATAAAAGCCCCCGCGAACCGATGAGACCGGCCACTCCGGACGGAGTCGCGCCTGCCCGGGAAGGCGACGTGGACTCGCCGCCAGAGAGCTCGCCGACCCCTCGCGTCTTCATCGCCGCGGACCTGGAGTCGACTTTCCCCTCTGCTTGTGGATAGCAAGGAAGCTCTAATGTAAAATTTGTTTACCCAACACGGTAAGTTCCGGTTATAGTGATTCATCGTGGTTTGTAGGGGGAGGGCAGGGCAAAGGTTAAATGCTCGGATGGCGCTCAGCTTTTCCAATTCGTGAGACCACCCCCTCTTATCTCGTATTTAGGTGGGTGTATAAAATTTACCAAGTATTAAAACTGGTTGGTAATCAGTTTATGCTGTGTGTGTGGAAAACGTTTAATCTTTATCTATCATTTTTTTCTTGTGACATTGGGCTCAATTTATGTGGTCACATGATAAATGCAATCACGTGTTCCAGACGTAATTCAAAATTGACATCAAACTAACAAACTTGTTCCATTTGTAAAATTTAGATAAATTTTCAAATTTCATAATATATTGGGTAAAGATACTCAAATATAATGGGGAAAAAATCATCGAAAAGGTTTTAAGATTTAAAATGTTTTTTTATTCGTTAACTTTTAAATTAAGTATATTTTTCTTACTTATGTACCTTACTTTTGTTGACTAAATATTTGCTTTTAAAAAGATATTTTCTGCAAAGAACAAAAATTGGCAACAACAAAGCGGGTGAACTAATTAGCTGGAGGCTAATTCCATTTATCGTATGATATTGATCGTATGATGATCCATTATCGTATCATCCATTTATCGTATGATGATCCATTTATCCATATGATTCCATTTATCATATGATTATGACGTCACATGAATTTACGAATTAGACGACTAGAAACACGTGTTTGTCACTATCATATGACTATGACGTCACACACGAATTTACGAATTGACTAGAAACACGTGACTATGACGTCGCATGAATTTAGCACATTTGTCACATTTGTTTTCAAATGTGCTCTCTCACGCGGATAACTAATAATAGAAAGTATACAAATGCATATTTTTCCCTTAATAAATATAGTGATCTTTATCGCTCTTCTACTGCTAGAATCTTATTTTAAATATTCCTTCTTATTAGCATATCTTATAAACATTTTTTCCGTTATATTTCATTGTCGATTTAAAATTCTTTACATTGGTTCATAATCGTTCTAATGTAATTCAATTTGCTATATACAATGTAAAAATTATTAATTATTTTTCGGCATATTATGCCCTTTAGAGGCCTTAAGTGGATTTCTTTTATTTTTAAATTTTTATTTCCTTGAAACAAAATAAAATTTTTAAAAAGTTTCCAGGGTTTTTTTTAGAGTATTCTCTATTTTTAAATAGAATTAATAAGTGGCATTTTTTCTTTTGTATATAGTACATGACAAAATATTTTGATAAAGTTCATTCATTACAAGTAATTATATAACAGACGAATACTTTTTAAACTATATGGGACATTTTCATCTGATGGATCTTTGATATCTGGGATTTAAATCAAATTTAAGACCTGAAAAAAATTTTAATTGGTCTCTTTCTGTAATCGTAAAAACTTAACTTTTACGTGGTATTTTACCATTAAGATTCCTTCTTAAAAAATAATGCACGGAATAAAATTATTAAATATTGTAAAAGAAGTAATTTTTTTTAGAATAACAAAAAAGTAATTCTAGTTACATGAATATTTTTTCAAATTTCTGATTATTTTTTAATTTTGGATTTCGTTGAACTTGATTGAAATGTTAACAATTCAATTTATGCCTCTTTGTTAAAAAATACATGAATTCGTTGAGAGTAACTGAGCAAAAAAATTATTTTTACTTTAATTATGAAACTTATCTTTTCTTTATTTTAATGCAATGGTTTTTCTTCAATTGTACATGATTTACATATAATTTTTCTTCGACTGAAAATTCCGTCTGAAAAGCTATTTTATACATAAGATTAAACTTTATCATTCCTATTTTTAAAATAAATTGCTGAACTCAAAAAAAATATACTCATAGTTTCCCTCGAAATATTTTTTTAAATATCATAATGTAATATTTTAGTAACAATGCATTTTACTTCTAAAACAACTTTTCATAATGTTAATGGTACGTAGCATTATCTCTACAGAATATAGTTGTGAAGTGAGTAAATTTCTAAACGTAAAAATAAACATAAAATTGTAAGAAACATATTGTAAAAGAAAATTAAAGATACTTAATTATCAAATGTTCAAGTGAAATTTTTTTTTTCTGTTCTAAGCATGTTTATAAGAAAAACTACGAAACGAAATTTCAAATTTTAAATTTCATTTCTTGTAATCTATCTATAAGGAAATTTTAAATTCACAATTTTTATTGTTTATCCACAGTAAGGAAAGTTTCTCAGCTTATATTCTGGTTTACAATGATTTGTAATTTTCGACATAGATAATTTCCTTTGTATAGTTGGAAAAAAATCATAAAATTAAATATGAAATGTATTTTATTATAGACCTGACTATAAGATTTTTACAGGGTAAAAATGAGTTAATTTTTTTTTTCACATTTCTTCTTGCTTTCCCGTAAAATTTGCTTAACCACGTGAGTTGGATGCTTTGGGGAAATTCCAGAGGTTAAAAGGTCTTATAATTATATATATATATATATATATATATATCTTATACGACAAGTAATAAGATAGAATATTATGATTATATAATTATATCTTATTACTTGTCGTTACCCACCTACTTCGCTGGATACTCCACAATGTTGTATGACTATATATTGTTTTTAAAGAAGTTATTGCAGTAGCGCACACAAAAAGTTTTCAAGGAGAGGGGGGGGCAGGGTCTCGAAAGTCCACCATTGAGGTATCATGCTCCAATGCGCCGTTCAACATATTCTTTTAATTTTGTTGATTTTCGGGAACAAAAACAATATAAAATTAATTATTGAATAAATAATTAGCATTAATTAATAAAATTATTTATTAATGACTAATACATCATTAAATTTTACGTAATACATACATAGTATTATAACCAATCGAAAAAAAACAGGGGCTGTGGGGTGTCTGGACCCCTAAGACACCCGCCTTGTGTGCCCCGCTGAGTTATTGATATCCAAATCCTAACATCAATTATTAGAACATTCTTATTACCTGGTTTCACGATTTAAAAATGACAGAACTTGAAATTCAGAAAAAACGAAAGTATACTTATCTTTTACTCTCCCTCATAATCTCTCCTCGAAGTCGATTTCCACAAATCCCCTTCTTTGCAGATCTCTACTCGACAGAAGAAACATACTTGCCGATTTTTAAGTCTGCAGGTCCAGGGGTTCAAAAGGGAAATTCTTTTAATTGTAACTTCCCCGTTACCTCTTTTGACTCCCTTAGTCTATTTCTGCAAACCCCATTTTTAGAGGATCTCTTTTCGACAAAAGAAACTTACTTGCCAAATTTGAAGTCTGTAGGCTTAATTATTCTAAGCGGGATTTTTTTTAGTTAAAACGCTCTAATAACTCCTATTGGGAGTCGATTTTCTCCAATCCCATTCTTAAAAGATCTTTGCATAACAAAAGAAACATAATTAACAATTTTCAACTACGTATGTCTAATAATTTAAAAATAGTATTTTCGCTACCTATTGGATTCCCTACCAATTCGGATATTTGATTCCTGTAAGGTCCGTACTTATCGGATCTCTACTCAAAATAAGAAACAAATGTGCCAAATTTCAAATTGGTCGGTTAAATATTTCAAAAAAACTCGTGATGTATAAAGAGTCATTTCTTCTATGAATGTGCTTAAAAAAATGTGTTTTAAGCTTCATTACTGTTAACTTATCTTCATATTCCAAATTTAATGCAACTAAAATCTTCAAAATTGCTTATAAAAATTGTTTGTTTTATTTTCATAAATGAACGTGATTTTAAGAGTCGTAAAACTTAATTCCTAGAATTAAAATAAGAAAACATTAATAATGTCAGTTACTTTCATTATGTTAGAAATAAATATTTTAACTCTCTCTATATATATTAATATATAAGTAAACAGTGTTTTTCCTTTCAATGTCATTTTTAATGTAATCGATTTAGGAAGTCCTATTTATCACGTGAATGTCTTCGTTACAGAATATCGACTGCATTCAAAAATAATAAAAGCAGCAGCGACATCCCTGAAATTCGCGAGGGAAGCTTTTAACTGAAAAAAAGCTTTCTTCTTACTTAATACTAAAAGCTTTCTACGTATTCAAATCTATAAAATTTCAAGATTAATTTTCAAAAATCCCGCGATTTAATCTTTGCAAGCCATTTGGTAGAATCCCGTAGATGACGCAACATTGCTTCAGCTCGCTGCAAAATCTTGATGATCCGCCATTTTTTATGAACTAAAGTTACAGTTAATGTAGTACTACCTTTTGAGGGAATAAATTAGAATAATTTAGAATAACTCATTTTCTTGGAGAGGCTCAGCACCAAAGCGAATTTTAAAAAAAATTCTCTAGAGACAATTGAAATAGAGAATATATTTTTATTTCTAATGGGGCTGCGGTTTGACCTAGGGGCTAGGTTTGCGGTTTCATTGCAGACCTAGTACATTCCCTAAGAACTAGTACCCCTTTTTAGTACAGCACCTTATATGTGGAATGCCAATCACCGCTATGTAATTTCGTCTCCAGAGTATGTTCGTCCCCAGAGGGAAGGTACCTGAGTTCTGACGAGATGCAAAATGCTTCCAGGAATTTAATTACTCCGAGACATAATCTAAGCTAAATAGGCACTCTAGGGATCTTTAACATGCCACATAATCATACGACATTAACACTTCTTCTCCAGCGACAAACGAACTATGCCATTTAGCCGACAAGTAGAGAATATATGTACTGTAAAATTTTAAATTTATATTTAAATGTACAATTAGGTTTATATATGTACAGTAAATGCTCATACATAGAGAGTTATGTTACAGTTAAGGTATCCGACTATGTTTGGAACCGTGACTTTAAAAAAGCGCATAAATGGATAACTTTCATGATATTTAGTGTCACTTAGATTAGAATACATGTATGAAATTGTTTTAAGGACATTTTGACAAAAAAAACATCTATTTAAATACAATATTTTGGCAAAAAATTAACTTAAAATAACCTTTTTTCAAAATGTTCTCTTTTTATGAAAAAGGCTTCTATTATAATAATATTTTGCCTGCATATAGCTCAGACCTCTGTACGGAGGCTCAACTATGATTTTTGAAAAATTCACATTATTTTCAGAGTTACAACCCATTGAAATAATTATCAGCGTTTTTTTTTCTTAAAATTTCTCCCCTCTGTTGTCGTAAAACATAGATAAACCCACTTCTAAGTTAAATATTTCAAAAATTCTAGTTGAGCCTCTTTGCCGAGGTCTGAGCTATTTTCCGGCAAAATATTACTATAATAGAAGCATTTTTCACAAAAGGAGAATATTTTGAAAATGGGTCATTCTATGTTCATTTTTTGTCAAAATATTGTACTTAAACAATTTTTTATTGTATTAATATTCTTAAAACAATTTTATATACATTATATAATGCAAGCGACACTAAATACCATAAATATTATCTATTTATATGCTTTTGCAAAATCACGGTTCCGATCGTAGTCGGATACCTTACACTTTTCATACGCTATTACTCCTTATGCAACTCAGTGATATAGGAAATCATAGAAAAAGGTTAGCCTCTTAAAACAATGTTTAGCACTCTAATCTTAGTTCCTAAGACTAAGAGTTTGCTAATATATTACTGTAACCATTTAACTATAACTTATACTGTCTTGTTATACTTCTATATGTTGATGAACTTTAAATTAAATTGAGAAAAACTTAGAACTTATGATATATTTATGTATATAGAAATTTATATATATATGTATATAGTATCTCAAATCTAAGCCACCATCGATTCTTAGCTGCATGCCCTATTCTCTACACGATTTTGAGGGGAAATACATTGTGTAAAAGTCTACCCATTCGATGCGCAAAAACTTAAAAAAAAATTTTAATTAGAAATAATAAGATAATTAATTTACTGTACTAGTATTTAAACCTTTCAAATATATTTATGAATCTATAATTACTCTAACAGTTAGTATTCGAGTGGGATTAGTCACTGTCATTGCGAAAGCTGACTTCAGAATTGCTGCCACGGAGTCACCATTTCCCCACAGGGTGTCGTCTTTCGTGCCATCCAATATATTTTTATACAATATTTTTTAAAAGAATTTTTTGTAGAAGAATGTAAAAGAATTATTAAAGAGTACTGAATATTTACAAAAAAAATCATGCCATTTTGTTTACGCCACCGATGTATATTTCTTTCATCCGTGTCAAACTTTCAGTGACTGCTGCTCTGTTTCCGCTTTTTCTGCATATTTAATTGCCTCCCTTTTTATACTTGCGTCAATGTGAATTCGTCTTGATGATGTTAATGACATCTTTCATGTTTAGGTGATTAAAAGAAAAAGAAATTCCTAAATACTAGCAGAGAACAATGCTTAAGATAGATGAAATACTGGAGATAAACTGTGGTATGGAATATTATCAATGCAAGTGACCAGAGTGGATGGTTACATTTTTCCTTTTGAAGGAGGTGGAAACTCAATTTCCCCAATCCAACAAATGTTTTGCCTTCGATTCTAAGTCTCATCCTATTTTCAGCAGCATTAACAATGGAAAAATAGCATGGTGTAGATTCGAGTATATACAGTATATATATAGAGAGAGAAAGGCTTTTTTATGCATAAACTACTAAAATATGTCATATTAAAATATATTAGAATATAATTATTGACTATCATATACATTTGATTGTCGTATTTTTTAAACGATCTTAGAAAGTTGCTGTAGAATAAGTCCTAAAAATTTATATTATGACCATGGAAAGGGTGAGTTTTGTCGCTTGTGCGCATGCCTTAACCAGATGTTTGGATTACCAAAATAAGGATCAAGCTGAGAAATTCAAGGATGGTATTGACTATATATTAGTGAAATAATACTGAGAAAGGGGTGTTTTTAAAAGAACACTATTTTTTTATGTATCATGAATTATTTTTCAATAAATATTTTTTTTAAATACTTATTTTTTAATTTTCAAAATTATGTTGCAGTGATATAAATATTTATTGGAGTGAAATAAGAATTTTACAAAAATTAAATACTATTTAACAACTGATTATTATATTACTTTAATTGATATGCACTTAGATACCCGAAGATATGATCAAAAATATATTCGAATTCTTTGGAATTCAAAAAAAAAGTAAAGTTGCTTTTTTTTGTTGTTGCTGTTGTTGTTTCTTTGTCTTTTTTATTGGCTTCTTTTTTTGCCATAAATTGGAGTCAAATAACTCAGATATTGCATGTGTAGTGTCATTAATTTGTATATAATTTATTAATACGTTCCGTACAAAATATTTACATTATGTTAATGCTGTGGAACACCTGAGAATGTTCAACGTGTGTGTAAACATTTAAATTATCTGCTTTTTTTTTGTAACTTTTGTTTATTTTTTAATTTTTTATAGGAAAAACAGTAAGTAGATATTTGTTAAAAAACATAACTTTTCAGTATGTATGCTTTATTCACAAAATTAAATTTTACTAAAAAAATTCAATTTCCCCTTAATATTGAACTTTTTAACTAATGCAAGATTAGAAAAATAAAACTGCTATGGAAATGTAATAGGTGAGACAGTTGCACCAAGAAACTCGTTATTTAAATCATTTTATTAAAAACTGAAAGAATGCAGAAAGCGTAGCGTTATGAGAACATTTTTCTAAATCTATTACTAATAGATTTAAAGTATTTAAAAAATCACCTTGAAGAAAAATAAGATGTATATCACTATTAATTGCAATGAAACACGATAAAAGATTCATAAATAATCCTCAAACTTCAACTCAAAATATTTTAAATACAATGGAAAATATTTTCGCCATTTTTAAATAGCTCGTGGCCTAAAATAATAAGAATATCTGCTACTTTATAAGAGATAGATACGTATTTTTTTAACTTTTACAATTAAACAGATACCTAATAAAAAAACCCAGAACTATTGCCAAAATAGAATGATCCAACTTCAAATATTTGCTAAGTTATTTAAGATCAAGATCATCTGGTTTGACAACAATTATTGTTCAAGAATACCATATTTTCCATTTATATTCTAAGTAAAAAGTTAATTAAAATTGCACCTAAACCTTGTAAAAGCTTTAAAATTTTAATCAGCTTTATTCGAATGGCGATGAACAGTTGATTTAAAACTCTTAATGAATTTTACAGAATAGTAAACACAAGCGATTTTATCGTATTTTACAAAATTTCGTTGTTCCACTTCGAAACAAATATTTGTTTGCACTCTCTTCTCTTCCAGAAGACTCCGTTTCGGTTTTTTTTTCAACCACATCGAATCTAAACTACAGCATTCTTTTCGAAACACTTGTTTAATCAAAACACAAGAAAATACGCTAACCACTCCGTCACATTGGAGAGAAAAATAGAGATATTATCAGCAGCTGTTTTGTTGGTTCGAGTTGATTTGGTAAACAATGTAGCTGCTTGTCTGTCTTGCAAAGTAAACACTTTTAGTGTTGTGGAAACTGTCACTGGATTCTTACGCTTGTTGGAAATGTAGTAGAAACTTGACATCTGTTTACATTACTTCTTAAAAGTCAACCCAGTGTTTATCCTTACAGTTTAATGCATTGTTTTTGGGTTTTGAATTTTCTGAACTAAAATGATTGTTTAAAAAGAGAACGCGCAGGACCTTCTACGAACCGTGGCTTCCAAAGAATAAAGTTAGGCTTAAGATTTTTCTTGAGGGAAAATGTGTACTTGGTCTTTTTTTTTATTTTTATATATATAAAGAGTTTTTTTTAAATATTTAAATATTATTTCGAGATTTTGCTGAAATATTTTGTTACGTTTCATATTGTTTTTATTTTTCTATACCTTCAGTTTAGCTTATCAATTTTCCAGTTTTTCAAAAGCAAAAGCTCAATTATTTTAAGTTTATTATTTTTGTCAAGTTGATTAAAATTATGGCTGTTACATCTTGCATTCGAACGAGGCACTGCAACTCATCTGAACTCTTAATTTATTCTCATCTTATTCTGTCTACATAAAAACTGATTGCTCTAAATACTACTACAAGTAGAAATAAGCTATAACATGAAAAGGCAAATAAACAAAATAAGAAAAATGCTATGTTGTGTTTTAAGTTTAAAATTTAAATAAATTTGTTAAAATAGTCCCTCTCTTTCGAATCCTGAATAAATTATATTTCCATATTTCTGAATGATGTTAACGTTCGTGACTTTTTACAATAATTAATCTCATTTGATACGGAAAGAAAAACATGCTGCTGTTCATTTCAACTTTTAGTTTGTTTGGTTAGTACACGCGCCTCAGAAATGAGGATCTCAGAGATAAACTATTGGATAGTTGTCCTGTGGCAAAAAACTTCAAACCTTTCTTGTGAAACTTTTCCATTACCTTTTCACTTCCATGTTATATATGTATGACCATTTATACCAGTTGTTGGGAACTTTTTAGCTGTGGTGTGCCAAACCAAGGTACCAATATGATTCCGCGTGCTACGCAATGGGAAATTTTTGAAACAATTCGATTCCCGCGATAATGCATGCAGAGTCAGAGAATAGAAGCCAGTAATATATATTTACAGTTTTAATAAACATTAATTTTGTAGCATTTAAAGATGTTTCTTAGCATAAAAATAAACAACAAAAAACATAACTATTTCTTCAACAAAAATTTTTAAAAAATTAAAGTTTACATATCTTATGTACTTTTAAACATATTTATGAAAATGCCACTGAGATGTGCCACTGAGAATTGTACCTCAGGCTACATTTGGCACGCGTGTCATAGGTTGCTGACCCCTGATAAATCAAAAACGCCAATAGTCATTCTTTTTAGTTTAGTAGTTTTTAAAAAAATTAGTGTAAGATTACAAGTTCAATAGTTAGGCTTAAATCTTTCTTCAGACTTGTTTTATTTTTTGCAATTTTTCTTGTATTATTATGTAAAATTTTCTCCTGAAGGGGAAGGTTGGAATTCCATGAAGCAAGCTTAACCCTACTTCAAGGTTTTAAATCGGTGACAACTTAGAAAACATAATAGTTTTCAATTTGAGCCAGTTGATTTTATATATACACTGCTGGACAATTGCTAAGGACAGATCACAAATTGCTATGTAGCATAACATTAAGCGAAACATGAGGCCTAGTAGGATAAAATATAGTTGCCACACTGTTCAGACATTAGAATAAAGAATATTTATTGTTCTGGAAAGTACAAAAGCTGTGAAACATCTGAAAGAAAAAAATGTTCATTTGATCTGCGTACGGAGAAATGGAACAATGCATCTAAAAGTCAGCAGGCACCTTAAAGAAAGGTATGAGTACGGTATATGTCCACCGTGGAGTGTGATGCAACATTCCACACGTCGTACCATACTTTGCACAACATTATCCAGCAGCTGTTGAGGCAATTTATCCCATCCCTCTGTGAGTGCACGGATGAGGGTGTTCTTGTTTGTCGGAGGATAGTTTCGACCAGGAACTTGCCTCCCCAAAGCATCCCACACATTTTCAATGGGGTTTAGATCTGGAGAACGCGCTGGCCATACGAGACGTTGAATACCCTCGCTGTCTAGACAATCCTGAACAGCGAGTGTTCGATGACATGTTGCTTTGTCGTCCATAAAAACAAATTTATCACCGACAGCACCACGGAAAAGACGAACATGAGGAATTAGAACTTCATCAATATATCGTTGGCCCGTCATAGTCCCATTCGCAACCACATGTAGGCGCGTGCGGCCATTGATCATGATGCCGGCCCACACCATGATACTGCATGTCGGATATCGGTCCTTTACCTGGATATTTTCTGGACGATAAGCAGTACCACTCTCGCGCCAGATCATTTGGCGTCTACAATCCGATGACAGACAGAACCTACTCTCATCTGAGAATAGTACGCATGCCCAGTCCTGTTCAGTCCAATTGTGATGCTCACGACATCATTGCAAACGGGCAGTACGGTGCTGTCTGGTCAATGGGACACACACAACAGGTCTGCGTGCGTATAGTCCTCCTCCCCTCAAACGTCTGGCAACAGTTTTTCGGGAGATCTGCTTTCCTGAGGCAGCAAGAAACTGATTTGCCACCTGCTGAGCTGTGGTGCGTCTGTTCCTTTTTGGTGATAGGACGATATATCTGTCTTCTGCAGGCGTCGTACTTCTAACACGACCTCCCCCGTGCCGTCTACTACACATTCCAGTAGTTTTAAATGACTTCCACAGCCGTGAAACAACGCTGTGAGCGATGTCGAACTCCCTGGCAACATCTGTTATTTTTCGCCCTTCTTCGATCTTTCCAATAATTCGGCCACGCATAAAATCATCTATGTGATGTCGGGAAGACATGCCAAAAATTTTAAGTTCGTCTATTCAATCTTTCCTGTAAAACTTTGACTTGAAACAACAACTGTCCACACGCGTCAAAACCTTTAAAGCTCTTATGAACGCTATCACGTGATGAACAGACGTGGAAAAAAAATTTGCATACTCATACTTCTTCTTACTAATATCCCCCACTTATTCTAATTTTCCACATTTTGCTTCCTTTCATTTTGTGGTTGCTATGGATGATAGTGTTATCCGTCCTTAGCAATTGTCCAGCAGTGTATTTATATTGGTTTGTTGTTCTTGGTTTTTGATTTCATAATATACGTTTTTCTCTCTAAGATTTGTACGATATTTTGTTATGCTTATATTTATTTTATTATATATATCAGAATCAAATCTACATAATTGACGTTTTTATATTAAATAGTTTGCTGTTTTCTCGTTCATATTTTACATATTTTAATGAAGGGTTTCATTTTATGATGAAACATATTTTGAAATAAATATTTTATTGATTTCCTTACTTAATTTTTAATTGCGTATGCACCACGTTAAATATGAGTTAAAATTTTCTTTACTAAATAGTATCAGTGTATGTGTGTAATCTATACATTCCGTACTAATTTAGATTTTATAAGACCCAGCAATAATTTTGTTTTAAAAAAATTTAAGTCCTTTAAAAGGATACCTTATCCTAAAGAAGACCAAAATATCGAATTGTTTTATTACTTTGTTTTGAATTTGTAATTTTTCAAAATATATGAACAAAATTTCGTAGCCATAGCTACATTATTCAACCAAGGTCAACCCAAAAGACTTTGCGGGCCACGATATCCAACACATTTTGTTCCATGAATGGAACAAAATGTAATGCTGCCCATCCGGTATAGTGGCTAGGGACGCTGTCTACGGTGCCGTAGGGCCTGGGTTCGAATCCCGGAAATGGCATGGATGTTTGTAAATGTATAGTGCCTTCGCGGCTTGGGGTACTTAAATATCCTCTCGTGAGCCCCTGACCAACCCCCGGGTGTTCTGCCTCAAAATTGAGATGCAATCGAGCAAAATCGTACTGTCACCTACATGGTGCTCAAAGCTAAGGCTAACGACATGCGTAGAAATCTAGCCCTTAACCACGATGAATTTCGTGGGCCCTGATCTGATGTTACTGTCAATCAGGTGGCATAAGCAACAACAACAACAAAATGTTCTAGACATCATTCGAGGAAATTCTAGAACCATGTTGTGCCCTCCCCATCACTATGCCAATTACCTCGTAAGAATCCATATTCACACAAATTGTGATACAAATTAGCAAACATCCGGCAGTCTGGTACATCTCATTGTAGGTAACTTTTGCGATATAATCTTTATGCTACTCGTGCATTTCCATCTGTCAATCCATAAATCAGGGGCATATCTCCCAGCTCGGTGTTTGTAAAACGTTCCATACTCCTCTGCGGGCGATGACAGCTCAAATGATTGTGGTAATGAAGATCTGTTTCCTTAAATGCTCTTCTGAACAGCACCACCGAACGAAGACGTTTCCAACCGTGGGTTGCAATGCAGATCTGAATCCTTCTGATGCCCCCTACCTCCCCTTTAAGTTTGTCCACATAATCTTGGAACATGTTGTATTGACTAACAAATGAGCCTGCGAAATAGCGGTTGAGCTCTTCCTTTTTATTTTTATTCACTATTTTATTTGCTTAATCGTTCTTTTCTTAGAGTTTAATTTGTAATTTACCTAAAATTATTCGAAGTATAAAATTTATAAAATTATTCGTCATTAAATTTATTTCGTCCTTCTATCTCTACCATTATGTTTTTTTTTTTCAATTGATCCTTGCTAAGAACGGGTATACCTTCAGGTAGTTGCACAATATTTTTACCTACATCGGGGTTCGAGCATTTTATGCTATTAGTCTCAAAGAGCAAGACAGTTCTTCAGGAGCGATGAAAATTTATTGTAGATAATCAATGCTTAGAAATACAGGATGCAACTATAAAATTCATTTAATAAATTCCACAAGGTCTTCACACCTTTTACAGCTCTCAGACACAACTACCAGTGTCTAAAAATGCAAATACGTAATGTGTAAGATTATTCGCAAGCACTCGCTCGTCCTATTCAACACCCGAAGTATTGTTGGTCGACTCTTCAACGGTCAAAACACAATACTTACCTCAGTTTAGGGGAGCAAATCCCTATTTATGGGCCACAAGTATCTTTCGAAGAAATACCCGCTTGCATTATAGATCGTGATATTAATAAATTTCTCCAGTAACTTGCAGAAGCATCCGTAAAGTCACCAACATGGTTGCCTAAAATGATGCTAACATGGTAGTCAAAAATGATGCTAACTTTTGGCTCTATCGCCAATATTTCACTAAGTTTCCATTGAGTTGCATTATAATGCAAGGAATAGCGTTGCTCACCAATATTACAACATAAAGTAATATTGCCATATTAGACATTCAGATATAAATTATTTACTCTACTTTAAGCATTTATTACTTAAAATCCGCAGCAATATCTTCATTTTAATTGTAGTCTGTTTTAAATACACAACGAGATATTACTCACAGTTAAAATAATCATTCTTCCCTCCCGATCTTTAGCATTAAGGAAGACGTAACCATTAAACAATTATTATTTTCCGTAATATAAGCCTATCATCAACCCTTGCGGAAGGGAACACTTCAGATGTTTCTCTACCCCCTCCCCTCTCAAAATAAATACTGCATTCAATGCGAAAATTGCATTTAGAATAAAGTTTCATTCAGTTTCTACGCTACACTGATCTTTATGCAATAAAAATCTTATTCCTAAAAGGGTTTTTTTAGAAGTAATTGGTTTATAAAGTCTTTAACCACCCTCTCCCCTTATACTGAAGTGGGGTGGTTTTTAAAGGGGGGTTTAATGGGTCTTGGGGGTGCAGCTAATGACCTCCCCTCACCATCAATGATGTTCCAATATTCTGGCTTTGATTTTCCATTTGCAATGCCGAACCCCCCGTAGCTTTTCTTTTTATTTGCTTTCTCATAAAGTTAATGATTCCACCCCCTGTCCCCCGGTCCTCTACCCCCCGTGGTGTTCCTTATCCCTGCCATTACTAAATGAAGGCAATCAATCTCTTGAAAAGTTCCCGAAATTGAAGGAATTAAATTTATGCCCAAGTGAACCATCATCTCGCAAATGAAATATGTGTCATGGTTATAAGAGAGTAGAAATTCATCGAAGAAAATTACATAACCATTATTGCGTAAAATATCTGACATAGAGAAAAGTCTGGTATTATACAGTGCCACTTACATTTCTAAAAAAACTCGTTACTGGTTTTTCATAAAAGTCTCCAAAATCGTCAAGGATATATTCTATAAACGATTCTAAGGAATTATCACTTGTCAAAAGGAATAATATTTATTTTGTTGTGGTAAAAAATGTTTTTGCCGATGATGTGGACATTATCACAAGATCTAGAGCTTCATTGGGTGAGAGCTTTCTGGTGCAGGAGAGATCTGCTAGAAAAATAAGTCTAAAAGGGAATATGGAGAAGACAAAATACATGTATTATGGTAGGTTGGAAATCATCCCTAATTGGTTTGAAATAGACTCTTTTAAATTTAAACCTATACAAAATTTTTACCTAGCTGGGATTAGAAATAAATTACCAAAATGACATGAATCCTGAAATCAGAAAGAGAATTATTGCAGCTAATTGCTGTTTCTTTGGTTTAAGATCATTACTGAAGTCTACTTTAAAAAAAGACAAAAATTCTGTTATATTAGGTACTGATTAAATCAATTTCAACTCATGCCTCAGAGACATGGACCTTGATAAAAAAAAGAGAAGATCTGGGAGACTTTTTTTTTTGAAAGGAAGGTCATGTGAACCATATTTGGTGCTGTTCTCGAAAATAACAGTTGAAGAAAACGATATAGTTTTGAAATACATAAGAATTTTAATAGTGATGATATTATAAGTGCATAAAACTAAAACTAAACGATGATAAGTCCATAAAATTAAGTAGAATGAGATGGACCGGGCATATAGTAAGAATGAGCCCAGAACGAAGAGCATTGAAAGTTTTTAATGCAACTCCCTCTAAAAAAAGACAAAAGGGAAGGCCCAAAATGAAATGGAAAGACTGCGTAGATGAGGACTTTGCCATTCTAAAAATGAAGAACTGGAGATCAATTGCTGGGAGAAGGACAGAATAAAAGAAAAATTTTGAGGAAGTCTCAGGCCCACAAAGGGCTGTTATGCTGATGATGAAAGAATATTTTAAAAAAATTATAGATGGAATGTATTAGGATTCACAAAACGTAGTTAGTTTTAACTATAAAAACTATAAATTTAAGAATATGTAAATCATTCCTGTTTTGATCTTATTTACAAAAATTACAAATACTTTCGCTGTTCCTGTATTTTCAAGGTGAGAGACCACAGAAAAAAGCTAAACCATTTAGTCCAACTTTCCCCGCGTGGCCGCGGTAGCCGAGTGTTATAGGTATCGGATCTTGACTTGTCTTGTCGCGAGTTCGAGCCCAGTACCACTAAAGACCCGCTGTGTAGGGCAGCGATGCACGTTAAATCTGTCGAGAGCTGAAACGTTCTCCCGTTGGTGTGGTAGTTAGGAGAGGAGGTGCCAGCTCAGGTGTCGTCCACGTCACTGGACCATGGTTTAAAATTACGTGGGCCGTCCCCAAAAGCCCTCGTGTAGCTGAACAGTGCGATGTTCATATTCAATCAATCAACCAACTTTCCCCTCTTTCATCTTCGGGGAATTTTCCGTTACAGAAGATCCATTCAGCGTCTTTGTTTTCCAATTATTTAATTTATGGTATTAAGTCCATTACAGATTGTCAATCAGAATGGAACGATTCATTGCTGCTGATACTGGAGTATGGAACACCTAGTATGCCATAATACTCGACGTGCCATCTTCGAAAATGAACTTTTAAACTGAAGGGCAAAACATGTTCAGATTAAAAACGATCACAGTATTACAAACTACAATTCTTTAAATGTACACTATGTTTAACTTCAATGTTCAAATCACTGTATACTAGAAAGTGAAAATGTTTGAAAACTCTTACATGTAAAAACTTTTGAATATCGCAAAACCCTCTTTGTTTTGTAGCGGGTCATATAGCAATAACATGTGGACAACTTTCCCTACAATGCAGCATAGAAGTCTTTCTTCAGAAGTTAAGGGTCCCCCCTCGCGTCAACAGCTACAAACACACACAGCGCCAAAACCTTGATATTCCCCATAAATTGACGCTCATCTTTTCGTTTTCATAAAGAAAGTGGACAAATTCGATTTATAATAACGCAAGAATTACACTACGGATTTGAAAATTAATTTTGTTAAGTTATCTCATCCGATGATTTCAATAATTTCCAATCCCTTTAAATCGGGAAACAAAGTGTAATTGAGTAGTCAGTCAATCTGCTGGTTCTAGTATTGATTCTAGCGAGCAGAAGAAGTAATGGGTGTTGTAAGGAAACTTCTTAGTTAACCAGCTGTCTTCTACTCCTTTCTTGTTTAATGGCACTCTAGGCGAAAAGACGCGCTATATGGCATCTTCCCTTAAAGTGAGTAATAGATAGGCCACACCTGTGTTAGCTGCAGTCCATTCATTTGTTTCATTTGACACGTGGCTGGGGGAAAAGATGGTTCCCAACTGTGAGGGGGAAATGAAACAGGGAGTACACTGAGCCTAGGCATATTTAAGGTGTATCGGGTCCTCTACACTGCAGGTCTAATGACACTAGTTTTCAAATCTGCGACTTGATAAAGCTGGCCACGAGCTCGGGACCTACTCGTACACCTTCTGAACCAGGGAAACGAATTATTCTCAAAACCAGATAAGATACAAACGTTTTTATCATTTAACCTAACAATTTTCATTATATATTAATGTCTCTCTACATTCCCCGAAAGATTTTTGTATCTCTCAGAAAGCGATTAAAGGAGGCTTAAATGAATTTCTTGGTAACTCATTAAAGTATTTCTTCGAAAAAATTCCATATTCCATAAGATTTAATTTTTTAAAAAAAATCAATAATGTCAGTTAAGAAGTGGATATGTGTATTTTTAAACATCACTTTTTGCAGTTCTTTGAATGAAAATACAAAGCCATGTAAGGACATAAAATATATTGAAGATAATATAATATAGTATGTATTTTTAAAAGTAGAGACTTTCATTTGAGAGATGAAGGTATTTTTTGAGCGCATACAATTGAAAACAGTTCAATAGGTTCTAAGTGTTCTTACATAATATGAATAAAACGAAAAATACATTGATAAAATTATTTAACTGTTTTAGTTATGAAAAATATTGGTATAAAGTACAAGGAATATAAAGTTTGTCGACTCTATTTCTAAAATAATTGTTACAGTAGCCTCTACATATAAAGGGTATAGTTTATATAGCTTCTTTTTAGAGAAGTTTTTCTATAGTATTTAATAAATTTGGTTTGTTGTTTTTTGATTATGATGTTCTTATTTACCGTAAACATCAAAGAAATGAATCATTTCAATTTATCCAGCGTTTTAATTATTATAAGGAATATATGAAGTGCTTATTAATGATTAAATTGTTCCAAATAAGTAGCCCTTATAGGTTTTTTTTGTTGTTGTTATTGTTGTTTAATTTTTTTTATTTTGAAAAAATAAATAAAAAAAAGTACAAAGGGATCGACCAGGAGTAGTTTGGAAAAAATGGTTGCCTTCGAACGATTGATTCACGAATTGAAGTGAAATGCGAGAGGTTAAAACAATGAAGATGAAAGAACACAATCAAGTGTCATCAAAATATGAAAGAAAGAATTGAACGCCACACACATTCGAAACATAAGACTAGAACAAGAACAAATAAATCAGCTTTAAATTAAATTCCAAAAAGAAACCGCCTCTTCAAAAGACAATGCGACAAAAAACATCAAAGGCATTTTTTCATCAATATCTATCTGCGAATAACTGATGGCAGCTTTTTTTAGCATTGTATTAATTTAAAGGGTTTCAATCCGTTTAATTGACTCCTGAACCAACATGACTCGTGCTTTTGTAGTGTTTACTCAAATAGGAGTATTAAAACAAAGTGAATGACGACTACTAACTTCTTCAAAGCCAGCGTTTAGATGTCTTTTTTTTGTTATTTATTAATTAGCTTTTAAACTTTGTCAGTTTTCAAAGGGGGAAAATATGATAAAGTGTGTACCGGGAATCAAAAGACGCCATTGGAGGCCGGCTTGTCTTTGGATTTAAATTCGTTCCCAGTTTGTGCTTTTTTTCTTTCTTTCTCTTTCTGCTAAGTGAAGGAGTATCTATTTAATTTCGAAAACACAAATTGAATGTACCTTTAAGCAAACGCTGAGAACGCCAGTAATCAGGATCTAGTGCAAACGAATCTTTATACTCCTGTTTCCCCTTTTATATATTTTTCGACATTTGCTTTTGGTTCTGCTCAATCGTGGGAGGTTGAAGGGGAGTTAATGTTATGAAGTGAAATTCGGTTGCTATTTTAAAGCTGAAAATGCTTGTAAAGTGTAAACATTCCTTGGCGTAAGGAAACAGATTTCAAAAGAGAGAATATGTAAATATTAAATGGCACATATGTCTCTTTAGACGGAAGGAAAAAAACAAACATTATTTGAATTCCGATGGAAAACCGTGCAGATGGAGGGATTTAGACTTCTGGTTAAACATAATCTGCTCGTTTATGTTTAAGAATGCATTTTCCCTCTGTAAACTGCATATATAGCCTTAAAAATTTATTTTTGTACCTTTGCTGTAGAATTTCAGACGCAGGAAATATTATTTAAAATCGTTGCGTTCTTTAAAAGATGGGTTGATAATTTGAATGCGAGATGTCAGAAATGATATTTTATTCATTGGCTTTGAAGTTGTATTCATAATTTTAAATGTTCTAAAGCGAATCGAATCTTAAAGTTGCGCTTCTTAAAGGTGCCTTCATTTGAGTTGTAAGGAATTTCTGAAGAAAATGCTGTATATTCCGTAGCCTAGTGGTTATGGTCACGAATTCATGGATGGAGTGTTCCGAATTCGAGTCTTGGATTCACTAAAAACGTAGAAGTGGGAAAACGTAGAAACATCTATTCATGTTAAATCTGTCAAGACTTCATGTCCTACCATTATTGGGGTTTAGTTATTAGAAGCAGGGATATCTCAAGATTTCTTGAGACCCTGGCAGGGTCTCTTCTTGGGCCCCTACAGAAATGTAAGCCCTACCTGTTACCTTAAAAGAAGAACATTAGATAGAATACATTGTCAAATACCCGTACAAGTAAATCGTATAATCCGAAACAAATAAATACCGACTTATAAATCACACAATCCAGCTTGACGACTGCTGCCTTTTGACTTAATGAATAATGATGGTATATCAGGCCTTCTCAAACTTTCAATACTTGCAACCCAATATTCAATCGTAATTTACATCACGCCCCCATACAATAATAATGTATTAAATTCGGTAATACGATATTCAGACGCTAAAGCTACTAAGCTTTACTTTTTGTACCACAAGTGTATATAAACGTCTTGCTCAGCCAATAAGTGAATTGCCTTGGACGTATATATACGGCTATCCAAAAAATACTATATTTTCTGTTCACTGCTATCCATAAAATTATTTCGAATGCAATAAAATGACCTTGACAGTGTTTGCGAAGGATTTACTTATTTCAGAGGAATTTCTTATTTATTCCCTTTCTCCCCTTCCCCCTCCCACCTCCCAGTACACCACATACGCTTGCACACGATGTCTTTGGGGAGCGAATCGCGTTACTTTTTATCGGCAGTTAAGGGAATGATTATAAACCGTACAAATTATCTAGATAAATTTTAATTTTTGTATATAATTTTACGTGTTTATTACAAGTCCGTGGGGTCACTGGTAATTAATAAACTTGTTCTTAATTCAGTATTGTTTAATTAACTATAAAATACATTGTGTAATACTTATACATTTATAAGTGTATTATATCAGTGTAAATGTTTTTTTATTGTGTCAGAATGTATTTTGTTCGTTTTCTTTCAATAAATGAATACAATAATTTTTGTTTTCAACTTTTCAATATGCTCGCGCGAGGGTCATCACACCCCCTTGGGGGGGGGCTCACCCCACAGTTTGAGAAGCGCTGTGGTACATGATTCTGACACACACAGGAATTGGTCAAGAGGGGAGTTCAGGGTTGAAAGTCCACCTTTCTCTTGTCATACTCCAATACGACGCCCAACGTGTTCTTTTGATTTTGTCGATTTTCGGGAACAAAAAACAGTGAAAAATTAATTAATAATAATAAATACTTGATTTAATATTATGTACTATACACACACACGTGGGATAATAATCAATCGGAAAAAATCAAAGGCTGCGAGAGATCCGGACCGACCCCCCCTTGTGTGCGCCAATGGTAGTAGACCTATGCATGAACGACGGTCATCACACATGAAGTCAGTTGACGTATTGTCCGAAAGATTCCCAGTGTCATGGAGAATACAACAGGAAATATCATTTAACAATTGAAAAATTATTCGAATTATGATCTAATTAAGACAGAGTCAAACACGAGATGAGGCCTCCATTGTGGATTGAGGCGTCCTTTTCACTTGACCGAGGCTCAAAATTGTGAGATCCGTCGCCAACAACTCTCGTGTTGCTTTAGATTAGCAGTCGCCAAACTTTTTGATTTCACGGACCAGTAAATTCATAATTTAAATTCCGCGGGCCACTAATAGTTTTTTTAAGTGTTAAATTATTGTTAAGAATCGAATTATGTTTCAATGCATCTTAAAACATAGCTTAACATGATGAGTAATTATATTCCACATTTTTCTTGGGACCAGCGATATTTTCACACGGACTACCACTTTGGCAACATCTGCTTTAGAATGCGACACTTTAATGAAACTATCACTATCCCTTAAAAAATGTTTTATCGACATGATAGAACAGAGGTCATGGTTGAGAACTCATAGACTCTATCTCTTTTGTCGAGTCAGAGGTAGGAGCCAACCTCGTCTTGGAATTACAATTAGTAACGCATAGTGGAAATTTTAAAAGATAATATCTTAACAGTTTCTTTCATTTTTTGTTAGATATTACGCGACAATTATCTTTAAATTATTTTGCCTTAAACAGGGCCGCTTTTAACCTTCCCCGATGCCTAGGTACCCCCAGTACTATTTCCAGAGTACCACCCTCCTACAGTTCTTCTCTTGACATTTTTGGCTCATGAACGATTTTCTCTTAACTCTCTTGCTCTTTTCCCTTCTTTGTTTCTGCTCTTTAGAGGGTCTTGCCATTATCCACCACCTGTAGACTCGGCATGTCCTAGACTGGCAACTGGCAGGATAGGATAATAGCATGGTTTGGGCATATTTTACCTCACGGCATCACGGACAACCCGCACCATCTTTTGTGAATTAGTACATTAAATTAATGAAATCGTTCGCAATTACAGTATAGAGTATATATTATTGTATGAACTATTTTCAACTTGTTAATTATCATCTTTTTCATTGCTTATCGCTTTCCTTTTTTTTTTATTTTAGACAGTGGTGCACACAAGGGGGTGTCCTAGAGATCCGGACCCCCCAAAGCCCTTGATTTTTCCCGATTGATTATAATTTTAGGTATATAATACGTATTTAATTAAATATTTGTTTTTAATGATTAATTAATACTAATTATTTATTCAATAATAAGTTTTTTACTGTTTTTTGTTCCCAAAAATTGACAAAATCAAAAGGAGCATGATGCAAGAATGGTAAACTTTCGACCCTGGACCTCCCCCTTGGGAAATTTCTGTTTGTGCTACTGCTTTTAGACATCCTTATTCTTTGTTGAGTTGCTGTCATTGTACTTGTACAACAAATGTTTTCTTGAGCTTTGATCATTGCAAAACCATTAATATGACCCCATAGTAATCAATTCCCATTATAGTATTATTTTATGAGTGCATTAAGACGTCAAACTGTTACGCTTTTCATTTTCCATAGTATATCTCATTTTAGTATTTAGGGCAAAAAGGCTTCTCTCATGATTTGCTGGACTGTGGTACCTTCGCTGTAATATTAACTTTTTCTCTCTTTTTGCCCTCCAGTTTTTTACGTTCTGGACACACGTGCCTAAACGGAAAAGTGGCAATGTTCTTAAAAGGCAGAATATAATAGAATTTATTCATAACGCGTAAATGAAAATTAAGCACGATTCAAATAAACACAAATGCATGGAAAAAAATAAATTGGTAAAGATACGTCAAAGAAAGATTAATTTAAAACCGATATCAAAACAATTACGTTTTTCTGATTGAAACAGATACTGGATTTTACAGAAACTTTGCCTTTCTGATAAATATTATATATCTCTATCTTTGGCCGCTTTCCAATTTGGTGGATATATATATATATATATATATATACCTCGACGTCGGATGCATATCCCCCAGTGCCCTGGCTCCAACAGTCGTCAGGCATGCAGAACGACGTATATATCCCGTCACCGGAACAGGATATCCAGGGGGGAAGAGAGGGACGGCCTTGCTTCAATTCACTTCACTTCGGATGTCATGTCGGCGTCATGTCAAAAGCCAAGGGGAAAAATATTTTTTGCCGTTCTTGTTGCTGTTATTGCTCTTGATAGAGATATTTTATCATGGACGAAGGAATTGGTAGTGCTAAAAAATACATTTGTATTTTTATAAAGTGCCCTCAACCGTCGGAATGAAAATTTTCGAGAGTTTCGTCTTGGTCTGTGGCATCGCGAAGCTAGTTTTTAAATTTCCGAGAAGGAATTTTGAGGTTAAAATGATCTGACGCTTTGTGGAGAATGTGTGTAAAAACTTCCTGGAATTTAAAATAAATGTGTGTGTTTTTTCTACGTACAGTGAAAATCTTTCAACACAAAACTGAAAGAACTGAAATTTTTTTTAGTGTTAAAAATATTGCAAAAATAAATATATAAACAAATAAATAAAAAATATATTCAGCAAAATTTACGTAGATATGTACATATCTATGTTTTTAATAAAAATCAGTGCAACACACAAAACATTCATTTAATGAACTTTAATACAAAATTAGCGAGTTTTGTAATAAAATTAGACTTTTTTTTCCTTGCATTGTCATTTTAACATCAAATTGTCGATGTCGTCTATTTTCTTATTCCTTTCACCATCGAAATTTGCAGTCTAAATAACTGCGCATACTTTTCCTGTTGTTCCTCATTTCCAGTGACGTGGGAGCTGCATTATTCATTTTCATTTTCATTCTGCACCAATGACAATTTTTGAGCTTTGACCTTACTCCAAAATGGCTCGTGTCGCAGGGTGTTCCGAGGGTATTTCAAAAACAAGTTTGCCTCCCTTCTACAAAACACCCCTCTTAAATCTTGTTTGCGCTGCTGGTGTTTTCCGTATTTTGTTCATTCTCACAAGGGAAATCTTTTCGTGTGAAGAGAAAAACTACACGAAAATGCATAGTACTTTGTCAGGACCGTTATATTACGTCGTGTTAACCGATATTTCGTCCAAAGAGATATATTGGTTTAACTTCGTTTTATTGGTTTTTCGGGACCAAAAAATACTTTTTGGTACTCGTAAGGAACTAAAATAAGTAACTAAGTAAGGAACTAAAAAATAAAAAAGGTACAAAAAAATGTGCGTCATTGTATCTATATGAGACAAAAAAAATTCATAAAACCATGCTGTAGATTAGGAAGGATCGAATTTTTTTTTTTTTTTTTTTTTTTTTTGAATTTCATAATCTACTTACGTGGAAAAGATGTTCCCGGATATATAGTTGAAATATATCAGGTCATAAAAAATTTATTTATTTTTTTGTTAAGTACTGCCGCAAAAAAATGAAGTTTATATATTAGAGGGGGTTTTTATGGTAAAAAAGTCGAAGTAATTTTTGTCTAAAGAAAAACTGGCACTTTTGTACTTTTTAATATTTATTCTCATGAGAGGACCTCTACTAGTTTTAAAAAATGCCATGTACATTTACCAGATTTTTTAGTATTAACTCTAGTATTAGTAGTTGCTGAAAATGTATTATTTATTTATTTGTATTTTAATTACATATTATAAACTTAAAATTTCATATGGCAACGTTAGTAAAAAAATTTTATTAATCTTTTTCATTTACTTTTTTATTTTTGCGAATGGCAACACCGGTGTTCTGTTCGATTGCTTATGTTTAGAATAAAGTTCGTTTTTTGACCGGTGGTATTCGAAATTATTTATCTCTTTTATTTCAAATTGCCAGCTACCGTTGCTCGAGTTTTAATTAAAATTATTTTGATTTAGAAGTGTGGAAAAGGTGATTTGGTGTCCTCATAATATTTCTGAAAGCTAAGAAAATTAGTTTAGATTTTCTCTTGGAAGCTTTAACAGAATTAGTATTTTTAGTATTATTAGTAACTATAATTTCATATTGCAACGCGCGATCTGAAAATTGAAATGAACAAACGAATTTGTTTGTCTAATAAAAGTTTCCATGGCATCAGAAACAAACTGAAGTCTGAGTTTATTTTCATAAACACCAAGATGTGCATAAATATAACTTTAATCAGGCCTATTTCTTTGTTTGGAAACAGGAAATATGGCAAATATGGCGGTACTGAAATTGTGAGAACTTTAAAAGCATCACTTATTAAGCGGCTTGGCCATCTGTACAGATATGCCAATGCTTTTTCTTCCCCTTGTGGTGACCGGAGTAGAATAGTCCTAACATAATCTCATGCGTGTCGTAAAAAGCGACTAAAATGAGCAGAAGTCCAACCTTTCAGGGCTCTGGCAACCCTCCATTATGAGAAATGCAATAGATTGTGATAGTAATAATGCTACCGCGTCCGGGGTAGCCGACGCGTTGTGTTCAGATGTCCGTGAACACTCCGAGAAGTATGCTACGTGGCATGTACTGCATATTCTTCTGCTCAACATTAATGGAACGCAGAGGAAAACTGACGAACTATCCTGTCTCCTTCATGACAACAATGTTCATGTTGCTTGTCTTCAGGAGACTAAAATCAATCCTAATTTGAATCTCAACAAGCTCTGCTCATACTCAAGAAAAATTTCTCGCTGCCAGAATTAAATTATAGCCGAGAAATTACGACAACAATAGCTAGACTAAGGCCAAAGCATTTTAAGGGCATGAAGATTCTGCCCGATGGTTCCAGATCATATGTCGAATGCAGGCACTGCCCAAACACCTATTTAGCTGCCCTTCCATTGTTGGGGCCCTTTTTAAAATAGACAATGACTGTATTACGGGCATTCTGTACTCGGATCGTGCCATGGATGTTGCCACGGCATTGATTCCCACATTTGGCTGTATTTGACTATACCCTTTTGTTTTATTATTAAAAGCTCTGCACTTAATCATAGATAACAACAACCCAAAACAAGTAACTTTTTCGAAAATTGAAGGAACCAGACGTGGAGGAAGACCCCTACACGATGGTTAGAAGATGTTGGAAAGGAACTCAAAACTAATGGGAATCAACTGATGGATGGCCATAGTGACTGATAGGGTCAATTGGAGAAGGATCAGCGAGTCAGCCTTGGCCTGCAAAGGGCTGTTGAGCTTATGAAGAAGAATTATTTAAAGAAAGTTACTGTCGAAATGACAGTGCACGATAAAAACGAAGATGAAAGGAAGCTTGGTTCGAACTGATTCAATGGCGATGAGCGATGGGTTTTGTGAAATGTTGCAATTAGAGATTACAAAATCGGACCAAAAGTTCAAAACCGGTATTCGGTATTCTTTAGGTCTTGATACCGGTTTTAATACCGGTATTAGAAACTTTAGAAAAAGAACGAAAACGCAGATGTTTCTTTTTTTTATATATATAATTGCCAGTTTTATTAGAGAGTGTAAATATCACAAAAAATTTACTATTATAAATTATAAGTTACAAAAAAAATAATTTTTAATTTATAAATTATAATAGTATATAAAGAACACACACAAAAGAAAGTAAAGGAACATCTTATTTATTTAAATCACAAAAAAGTGTAAGTATCGCTATTCAGTCTGTGATATTAGTACAAATTTTTGAAATGGGATCTTAAAAAAACAATGCATCAATTGCTCTGTCATTAAGCGTGGAACGTAATTTTGTGCAATAATTTCATCCGAATTATCTTTTTATGAAAATAATCTAAAATCCCCGATGGCCTGTGCTTAGAAAGTTTGCTAAAATTTGTATCTTCATCGCAATTATATTCTTTCCTCTTTAACAATTTTGTATCATGTTTCGTTTTTAAATGTGTATGGAGTCCCCATTTGTACTTCATCCATTCATTTTAATAACACTAGAGCATTTTTTACATTGTGCCACTATATACTGTTCATCATATAAAATATGAAACCAAACTGAAGCATTATCAACTGATTTTTTATGTTCTTTAAAGTTATTCTCATTCATTATTATGGGTTATTCGTTATAAGTATATATATATATAAAAAAAAAATTTTTTGAACCTTAAAGAATGATATTCAAATGCATTGTGAATAACAAACTCACCAATTAAAAAAAATATCAAAATATTACGCATTTTCTTCATAATCACAACCTTGTTTTCATAGATATGAATATCATTCTACGAATTCTGAGCGTGTACAGCGCTCTGAGCTGTAACAGGATATTTTTGGCCCACCTCTTTGGCTGATTCGCATATTTTACCACTTCTCTTGACTGTACGATACAACTTTGTATTCACAGTTTAATTGATTTCGCCCGTTAGGGAGACACGAAAATAAAAACGTTTCTTTTTGTTCTGCGATGTTGGTGATCCTTGAACATATAGTGGAGACAATTTTAAGAAATTTCTAGTAAATACCAAAATACCGGTATTGAAACTTGTGAATACCAGTATTTCAAAACTACAAGTCTCTCAAAATACCGGTTTTCGGTATACCTGTATTGCAATCCCTAGTTGCAATGCACATTGTACTAATCACAATTTAGTACTTACCTTAAAAGAGATGACCATGGTAGTCACAGAAAGAGTCCAGAGAAAGAACCCAAGTGCCATCGTTCTCCAACCATGCAGAGTGGCTAATGCTGTCGTGACTCAAAGTCCTCACGTGGAGTGGTGTAGTAGTTCGGAGTCAAAAATACTAGCACAAGTGTCATCTTCTTCACCTGATTGTGGTTCAAAATTAGGAAGTCTGTTGTCAATAGCTTTCATGTAGATTTCTTGAACGACGTTAATGAATTCTCACTCAGTCACTACAAGATCCTCGGAGGGAAGGGTACAGTTACAGTACATGTGTTTAATCTAGTCTAATATCGTGATCCCTTAAAACTACTTCTGTACTCGGTAATATGAGGGATCACACAGCTATTGTGCCAAAAGGTATTTAAATCCAATTTAACGAAACATATCATTAAATTCAGAGGTAAATTTTTGCGCTTAACAGTCTTTCCTTGAAGAAAAGTTCCAGTTCCGTTAAAAGTTTAAAACTCTTGAAATAATCGGCTCCCGAGTGTGGCTGTCCCCGCAACCCTCTTTCCTTTGGTATAATCCAAAGTTAGTTCATTCCAGCGTATGCTTCGCCGACTGCAGCACTCGGTCTTTCAAAGGTCCTCGATGTTCTTCTTCCTTGGTCCTTGAGGTCTGGCGGCCCCCGTAATATCCATCCAGCTTCTTCTGAGAATCAAACAAAGCTGATCCAGGAGGTAATGCAGCAGATTGAAGAAGATCGAGAAGGTCCTCGTTAATTTGCGATACAACCCTTTAAACCCCCTTTCACTCCACCAATCATCCCTGATTAGCGAGTGAAGTAGATATATACACGGCCCTCCTCGCTTTCGTCTCAACTCCATTGGGGCTTGGAGACAATAATCTGGTGCATCTGAAACCAGCCTCAATGTCGTATCTAGTTTACCATCCGGTTGACTATAGATCCCCTTGTCATTTTGACACTGAGGGTACGTCTTTATCACGACTAGCCAACTTTCCTTTTCATTCAAATCGTTAGCGATCCGCATGTGCAAGGATGACCCAACAAAGTCTATTTTTCACAGGAGCATTTTTTTCAAAAGATTGCTGTGACTAAAGTCGTCTGGGTGTCGGAGAAGGAAAAGTCGTAACAACATCAAAGCCGTTTTTGGAATCGACTCACATCTGTTTCCCCCAGGAATGAGAGAAAAATACCCGATCTTTTTTAAAAAGATACAATGTCCCATCTGGGCATCCCGGTCACCCTGTTTCTCAAACTTGACAAGTATTGTCGGGGAGGGTTCGATTAATGAGCCGACGGCCCACTAGTATAACTATTGTAACACACTGAAGCTATTTTATCACGTGCAATAAAAAAAACGTGCTTCAATTCCCTCAAACTCGACCCTTTTAAAAATCTCTCTACTGACAAAAAAAATTAAATAAAAATATTTCCCGAATACTTTTATGTTTTTATACACATACCCGTGATAGGTATTAATTAGACGATGCAACTTGAAACATACCTCTCACTTGCATTTTTATTTTTATTTTTAATACGCGCGCTTGATTCGCACATCTTTGCGATGATGGAAGCAGTAATAAGTGATCTCCGTATACGAAAAACGTGCTTAATTAGTGGAAATATTTAATTGCCTGCCAACCTGTATAATTAGTAAGACAGAAGAATGGGAAAGAGCGGGGTTGAAAAAATGATGTAAGATGCTGCCCTCGCGCTCCCTTCTCCTTGCCGTATCTTTAATCGTTTGCTAAATGAAGAGAAGGACGAATTTTTTTTTGCGGTGCAACGCATTTTTTTTTATAAAGAAATTCTCGAAGATGTCTAAGAAACATGTTAGGATTATGTTTTCTACATAGAGATTTAAATTCCCCCATTTTTTTTCTGTATGAGTGTGTGGAACTCATTAAAAATTCATATTTTGCCGGGATGTCTTCCTTGTTTTTGCGTGGCGCGCAAGATTTCATATATTATTTGAAGATTATTGTTGAGAATGATTATAAAATATTTATGAAGTACATAGACGATTATGCAAAGTAAGAAAATGTTATGAAAAATTCAGATTATGAATTTTTACAAATAAAGAATTTATGATGAGTTTTAAAAAAATGATACATTTAATACCAAGTAATACGTTGTATTGCTTATAATCGAATTATTTAATATCTTATCAGGGCCAATCCTGACAGGTGTGAAGAGCGCGCACCGCAAGAGGGGGACCAAAAATAAGGGGCGGTTGAAAACCGTATATGGTTCCATCAGTCAAGCAATTTTTTTAGCATTTTTCAAAATAAAACTTATAATAAGTTGAATAAATATGCTGTGAATTTTAAACAGTTATTTATAAATCAAAATAAGTTCTGATTTCCCGATAACATAGCATAGTTTAAGGAAAATAGAATGTTAGTGCACAGTGTGTGTTAGTCCGTAGTTCCTTAACGCCTCTGCTCTTTATACACATCCTTTATTTTGTCGCAAAATTCGTAAAAGAGCCCTGCAATACAACAAGAAAAGTTATTTTACTTATCAGAGGTACTGGCGGTGGACTGTGTGTGTGAATCTTTTTACTTCACAAAGGCATCTCAAAAATGATATTTGTGAAATTTGGCTCGAAAATATCTATTATATGGTTCATATTACCTAAGACATAAGAGTTTTTGAATTCAAAATGCATTTGGGGAAAATTAAAAGTTTTCAATTTAATACCAGCCTTACAATTTAGAAAAACAAAATGAGGGAAAGAACTGATTTTTGAGTTCATATATATTTTTATGAATGTTTTATTTTTTACTTTTGTACAGATAGATGAGTTTATAACGTCAACGTTAAGTATTAGTCAAAATATTCGCTAATATTATAGGAATGTTATTTGTTGGCAAAACTGTTATATTTTGTTCAAGTTACTATAGTTTTATTGTCGTTTAAGGATCGACCAATAGCCTGTTGAACTTTTTTTTGTCTTTTTGTTTGGGCGTGGTGTGTCTTGTGGTACACTTATGCTTTTACATCTTTCTTGATGGAGTTTTTAAGGAAGCATTTGAAAATCAACTTTTCGACTCAAACATTTCATGTTCCTCGCTATTACTTTTATATTCTGTTCCTTTACAGTTATAAACCATAATAAGGCGTACAACTCAGCAATCGAAACCCCTAAGTTCTTCGGGGGGAGGGGGGTAGCATATTCATAAAAAAATATTTTGGGAACAAAGTGATCGCTCAGAGAACTCAGTCAAAATAAGTACCTTAAGATTGTAAAAAAGCATTTGCCCTCCCGCAAAAAGAAGGAGATATTTCAAATATATTTTAACTCCCATGAATACTGTCATATAGCAGGATACTCTCAAGGTCATTGGTAACATATAAGCAGTTTTCCCAGAATTAACGATTTCGAGAGTCTGGGGGTGACTCTGTGCCCCGCGCGACCGCTCCCGGGTCAATGTAACTCTTACTTTCAGTTAAGAATCTAGGTCATGATAGCCTGGTGGTCAAGATATCGGATCGTAGCTGGCTTGTCACGAGTTCGAGCCCAGAACCACTTAAGACCCTCCGTGTAGGGAAGCGATGCACGCTAAATCTGTCGAGAGCTAAAACGTCCTTCCATTGGTGTGGTGTGGTAGTTAGGAGAGGGGTGCTGGCTCAGGTGTCGTCCACGTTACTTGACCATGGTCTAAATTGACGTGATCCGTCGTTCAAAGCCCTCGTGTAGCTGAACAGTGCGACTTTAATATTCCCTCACTCACTCATTTAACTTTAAGCAACTTACATTTTCTCTGATATATTCTTTTTTGTACAATTCAAAACAATTTTTTTTTATTTCTGCTTAAATGTTTTCTTATAAGTTTGGTAAACTTTTTAACTTTTATTTCTTAATAGAACAAAGATTTAATTTAATTTAATCGATATTTTATTGAACTATATTTATAGTTTATTGTTTGCTTTAGTTTTAAATTTTTAATAAAATTGTTATCTAATTTTATTTAAAAATTCATACTTTATTTTAATTTAATAATTTGGTAACTATCTTTGACTGTCTTGCAAAATCGTCTGTTTTGATTATTTATGTCACTAAAGTGGCATCTCTAATTTTAACATTACTTCGAGAAACAAATTAGTTCGTAAATTTGTGGATGAAATCGGCCAGTCAACGTTCTTAAATCTCAACCACTTTACTCCGTTAATTTATAAATGAATGTTTTTTCAAAAATCTATGTTTTTAATGTAAGAGGTAAAAAAAATTCAAATTGTCTTTTAGATAACAATTGCATTTAATTTTATTTTTATTTAATTATAATTATTTAAGTAGGCTTCGATAGCCCTCTTCGTTCGAAAGTATTTGTTTTTAAAAAGAAAATCTAAATTTAATTAGGATTCATCTGATTTTGTTAATATCGTTCTAATCGATTACGCATTTTTGTTTCTAATTTTACCTTTTGACAAAAAATGTCAATTTCAAAGGTCTGTAAAATTTGTTTTTACTCCGTTAAAATATCTCAGGCAAACCTCTGCACAAAGGAAATCCCCTGTACTTTAAAATACTTCTCCTAATTCATCGTATTTTTCAGTCGGTTTAATTTTAATTAAATTAAAAACCTCCATTTAACACTGCGTGTATCCCTTTCATTTGTTAAGCCCTTCGAATGTGAAAAGAGATTAGTAAATAATTAATTGCGATAAGACCTAATAAAAATACATCTACGTCTCACAAAGCTTAGAAACGATACCATTTGGATAATTGGAATAAAAACTTAAATCTCAAACTGTTTAGAAAGCTTTAATTGAAATTAGAATGGATTCTAATTTCTATCCCTCTCTCTGTTTAAACACTTTTCTGAATTCAAAAGCAATGACTGCAATGTATACTCCTTTGTATATTAATTGCCCTTTAATAGTAGTATTGAAACTTTTTAGCTTTACTGTGTACATTTTAATAAATGAAAATTACGCACGAGTTTTAACTTTAAGCTACTCTCGGCGCTCGAAGAATTGTTTTTAGGGAATAATTCAATTGTTACGGACTTAAAGTAACAATAAAAGGGACTATTATCGTTTTAGATTTAATCAGAAGGTTGAATAATAGAGCCTTTTTTTTTTAAAAAAAAATAAGAGTTTAATTTATCTTATTCTTGGTTTTGAACTTTAAATTAAAACATATGGGGAGTGTTATTTATTTCAGTTGAAATAAAGTAAAAATATGTCTTGAAGTAACTCGTTGCTATTTCGCACGATTCTGATATTAAATAATATAATTATTAAACTTTGTGTTTGTGTGTTATTCCTTAATTGATGTACTGTTTAATATTATATATTTATATATATACGATATATATAATTTTTATTGGGAACATTTATAACCCCGTGCACCACAAAGTATCAGTCGGGGGCTACATAGAAGTAAGGGGAAAGCTCGCATCACAAAAAAGAGTAGGATTCCAACACAAACATCCATGTCTTACCCGAGACTTGAACCTAGACCCCCTACAGCACCGCAGTCACTAACCAGCGTCACTAGCCACTATACCGGATTGGCAACCTAATATTTCATATTAAACGTATTAATCATGAGAGGGATTCGCTACTAGATCAACACACTTGAACGTGTGTAGTGGGTACACAGAGGACTCGAAATTACATAGAAATGAAGGGTTTCAAATACCATAGTTACGAGTTATGATGCAAAAAAAGCACAAGGGGAAAAAACAAACAATAATACATTAATAGAAAAGAAAACATTTTATCAAAGATTGTACTATAACCGATGTTCCCAATTACTACCAGAAGTCATCTGGCAAGCCTGACAGCGGCCTTGGAATCCCTTAATTCCTTACGTTCTCGAAGATTCCTGGCAAATCTCATATCCTCCGGCACCCATAGATATTTGAGCGATGAGATCTTCAACTGAAGAGACGGGTGTCTCGTATACCAAACTTTTCATGTGACCAGAACCAGACTCACGTCACCTTCTGATCACACGATCGAAGGTAATGTGATGTGGGAACGCCCGTTCGAGTTACGTTCCCGGTACAACCACCGAGTAGCATGTCCATTACAACCTGCAGCTCCATACACGATCAACCAATTCTTCGTTTGAATATGAATTTATCTAAGGGGAAATGGATTACAAATGACGACTTCCAGTCGGATCTGTTTTAACAAAACCTTCCGTTCAGTGTCATCAAGACTGCCCGGAGAAATATTCCAGAACTTAAGAAAATCCATGCAGCAACGTAGTCAGGCCTGCCAGACGACTTCTGATGGTAATTTCGAACACCTGTTAAGAAACGAGTTTTAAATAATTTGTTTCTCTCTCTTTTCTTTCTGATCTTTTTCTCTGCCTCTCTCTCTTAAGTACGTGAGTAGAAGAAACAAATTCAGAAAAAAGACAGTGATTTTGAAAAAAAGAATGAATAATTTTTCGACATTTACTGTCAGTTGAATCATAATATACATACAGTGGCGTAACGGAGAATGTTAAGCCCCCTCCTGCAAAGTCAGGCTTTGAGCCTCAAGCTAAATCTTATAAAAGATTGCAAAACCAGAACATCAATTTTTGGGGCCTTCCGTGGTTCGAGGTTTACGAGGATGTACGTTACGCCACTGTTTACATGTAACATTGTTTTAAAAATATTATTACAACAAAAAGTTATTTGCTGTACTTTTATATTATCAACCAATTTTATATATTGTAATCGTTATTTCTTTTCCCCCCTCAAAGTTATTTAATAAGCAACAAAAACTAAACAAATAAAAACAAATTATGCAAAAAAAAATTAGAATTTAATTTTTGTTTAATAAATTAACAATTATGTGCATGATTAAATCTGGAAAAAATCCTATATGCTGGAAAACACAACATAAATAACGCTAAACTCAATTTAGCAAGTAAATTATTTACTTCATAAATACATTTTTCTTAATTATTTTAACTTTCATTTTTTAATTTGGAAATTATAAATACATATTCTAAAAAATAGTGTTTGGGTAAAAATCATATTTAATAGTTTTTTTTCCTAAAGTCAACCCCTTGCGAATCTTATACTCTTGTTTGGTTGATATATATTTTTTATTATTATTTTTAACGAAATATGAAGAAATATTTAAATACTTTTTTTTTACGTGTAGATTTTATTTCATCAATTAAAAACTTTTTTAATTACATTTAAAACGTAGTTTGAGAAATATTCACCATGTGTTGATTTATATTTGATTTTAAAACATTTATTCGAATTAATTAATATTTGACGCATTTTCTGAAATTAATTAATTACTTTGACGTAGAGTAATTAAAAAAGGTTTTCTAATTTAAAATTTTCCATTTATTTTTCAAGCTTCACTAACTCCTACGTATGATGTGGGGGAAGGGCGGGGGGATAACTCGTAGAATGAAAAGGTAAACAGAAAACATTAATTAATTAATTTTAGATTCTTCACAATAATTAATGTTTTAATCGAAATTATTTAATTAAAATTTGCCATTTTAGAGTTCATTCCCTATTTTGAATATCCGTTACTTGCTGTATGTCGTTTACATTTAAGTTAAAATTTGATTTTCCGTACGGTTCCATTTCTTTTAATGAACTGCTATCAATTTTCTTACTCATAACGTAATTTATTTGAACTAATTATATTTTTTACCGTGAAGCCATGAAGAAACAAAAAAAAATGTTATTTGATTTTTTTTTTTTTTTTTGGGGGTGTTTTTTTTTTTTTTTTTTTTTTGCTTTTAGTAAAAAGCAAAATGATTAAAAAGTAGGGAAAATTTTTAAAATAATATCATAACATTATTCACACAGGTCATTCGAGGGCTGCAAAAAAATAAAGTTGTACTGTACTACTCGCTAACGAACCCCTATTTAACGAATTCCACGATTTAACGAACTTTTCTCTTTCCCCAATTAAAATGAAGGCAAAATCCCCTATTTAACGAATAAAAAAACCCGAAACGAATAATTTTTGTGGCTGAATTTTTTTAATTACTATTATTAATTTGTATTAGAAGAAATTGAATTTTTCTCAAATGGCATATCATTTTTAGTTCCGGAACAGAAAAAGATTTTTTTTTTTGAAGCAGCAAATTTCAACGGGAAAGAGTGAAGACCATCATCCGATTTTACAGATGCACATGAGTTATGAGTGTAATCTATCGTGTGAGTCTTGAATTGTGAGGGCAAGAAATACCTTTCGTATCTGATCCCAATCCCCAAGGCAGTGATATATTTTAAGATCTTAACGAATATGATACACTTGAGATGGATGGCCTATCTGTGCAAGTAAATAGAGGTATATATATATATATATATATATATATATATATATATATATATATATATATTTCTTGATTTGTGGGAGGCAATGAGTATAGCGATTCTATTATAGATATTGATAATGAATCTCCAATCAAAACTTTTACATTTTCTAATGCTTAATATTTCTTCGGAACTGTGAAAACATATCTCATGCAGCAGAATGGGAAGGATACAGTATTTTTTGCCCTGCATAAATTCGAAATAGAACTTTTTCGAGTCAGGAATCTCAAAGATATTGTTAAACATCTATTACTCAGTATTTTAAAATTTCCAATGTAATAATTCGCTGACTGTCATTTCAGCTGCTGAATAAAAAGTGTGTAATTTCTAACTGGATATTTTTGTGTATTTGCTTAGAATAGAATTCACAAGAGGTAAATGCAAAAAGTTTGTAGTTTGTTTGGACCCTGATATAAACAAAAAACCCAGAATAAAATATTAGGACTCGAGGAATTCGTACATCAGAGTTCAACTGTATCTCAACATTACTCAGACAGGTCTATTCGCAAGCTTCGAAAAATATTTAAACTTGGCATAGTGTAACATTTATGCGTGGGTATTTACAATAAATTGTTTCGTAATTTTTATTTAAGATATATTAAAAAAAGTATTCGTTTCACTGGCGTAGTTATCTCTGAGGGGGCCCTGGATAGAAATTTCTTCGGGGCGCCTTTTTAGATATGGCAGCCCTGTTTGTGGGACTAGTTGCACATGTTGGGACCCCTGTAGCTTGGGGGTCCAGTATCATTAAAATGGCTGATGCAGAGATAGCTACGCCCCTGATTTGTTTATTTTTCGAATACACAAATGCGTGGTTTTTTATGTATTCGATTTTTAATGAAATACTAGAGCAATTAACAGCCAAGCTCATTTGAAATCAATCGTAGCGAAGTTAGTCTGGTGGTTATGGTCACGAGTTTGTGGTCAGGGTGTTACAGGGGCAATATCTGGTGCCACGGAAGAACCGCTGTGTAAAGGGGGTTGATGAAAGTTAAATTCGTTAAATTCGTCCTCCCCTTGGCGGAGAAGTTCAAAGATGGAGTGTCAGCTCCGGTGTCGTCCTCGTCACTTGATCTTGGTTTGATATGGCGAGGTCAATTGCATAGAGCCCTCGTGTTACCTAGGACTGCAAAGCTAATAAATTTCTCTTAAACTATCTGGGTGTTGCAGGAATTTTTTTTGTACAAAAGGTAAATGGAACACATGCATAAATCCACAATAGCACAGATTACAAAATCACACAGCAATCAAAATTATCGCATTACGACAGTGAGACGCAGGTTGCTGTCAAATGTTTGGCTCCAAATTTGCTTCCCTGCATCATCCTGATATGGGCTGGAAAGAAGCTTCTAAAGTTTTCTTGTCAAATAATTATCCAAAAATATTTTTAGACCTTTCTAGTCTTATTATTTTATGCCAAATTTGCCTCCAGGTCAGTCGCTAAGGTCACTTCAACTTTGCTTAGTATAATGAAAGAATGATCTCTTTTCGCCTGCAAAAACAATCTTTTTGGCACCAATTTTTTTTCGGTAGGGAAGTAAACAAAGTTGAAACTTTTCTTAAGGTATCCGACTACGTTCGGAACCGTGATTCTGCAAAAGCGTATAAATGGTTAATATTTATGATATTTAGTGTCACTTAGATTATAAAATGTATATAAAATTTTTTTAAGAATAGTATTACAATAAAAAACTATTTAAGTACAATATTTTGACAAAAAAAACAAACGAACCCATTTTCAAAATATTCTCCTTTTGTGAAAAATGCTTCTATTATAATAATATTTTGACCGTATATATCTCAGACCTCTATACAGAGGCTCAACTAGAATTTTTGAAATATATAAATTAGAAATGGGTTTATCTATGTTTTATGACAACAGAGGGGAGAAATTAAAAAAACCGCTGATAATTACTTCAATTGGTTGTAAATCTGAAAATACTATGAATTTTTCAAAAAAAAAAAAAAAATAGTTCAGACTCTCTGGAGAAGTCTTTACTTTATATAAGCACCATATTATTGTTTTAGAAGCATTTTTTATAAAAGGAGAATGTGGCCGCGGTAGCCGAGTGGTATAGGTATCGGGCCGTGGCTTGCTTTGTCACGAGTTCGAGCCCAGTACCACTAAAGACCCGCCGTGTAGGGCAGCGATGCACGTTAAATCTGTCGAGAGCCGAAACGTCCTCCCGTTGGTGTGGTGGGGTAGTTAGGAGAGGGGGGTGCCAGCTCAGGTGTCGTCCACGTCACTTGACCATGGTTCAAAATTACGTGGTCCGTCGCCAAAAGCCCTCGTGTAGCTGAACTGTGCGACGTTAATATTCAAATTAAATTAATTTAAATTAAATTATAAAAGGAGAAAATTTTGAAAAAAAATGTTATTCTAAGTTAATTTTTTGCTAAAATATTGCATTTAAATAAATTTTTTTTGTTAAAATGTCCTTAAAACAATTTTATACATGTATTCTAATCCAAGTGACACTAAATATCATGAAAATTATCCATTTGTGCGCTTTTTTAAAAAAATCACTGTTCCGAACGTAGTCAGATACCTTAGCATTTTATAAAACAGTGAAAGTATACATTTCATCAATTTCTTTTATTTTTAAACGTCGATGAGTAGCTGTTTTCCCACTTATGATTTGAGCTACTAGCATTTAGGCTAGTACGACAATTGAGCAGTAAGAAAACTGTTCCCGACGACGGGTGATTGACTAAAGTAGATGAGCGAGCTTCTACCAACTTTTCAAAAAATATGTAGAAGTTGCTGCTTGGCACTTACTAAAGCACACGAGTCGAATATAAGATATTTATTCGTTCCACTTGTAATGTCCCCCTATGTGTTGTTCCCCGTTTTCTGAAATTTCATAGAGAGTTATTTGTATAAATTCTTAAATTTTTGAGAATACAAAATATATCTACTTTGTAATTCCTTTTGTAGATTTTAATATTTACAAATTATATTTTATAGATATCATGTAAAGCGCAAAAAAAAGAAAGAAAAAGAAAAGGAATTATAAAAAAAAGAAAGAAAAACACGCAAAACTATAAAAAATATATAGAAAAAAAACTCACAAAACATAAGCTGTTTTACCTTGAAATAATTCCAAAGAGTGGAGGGAAACATACTCCCTCCCCCCGCAAAAAAGTGTTCCTTAAAAAAAAGTACGTAATTTTAGGTAATAAGCTAAATGAATTTCTTCTATAAATGAATATTTATCTCCAAAATATCTTAAGGTAACATTACTAGAAAAAAATGGCTATATAAAAGGTTGTAAATAACAAAGCTGAAGAAAAACAAAAACAAAAATCTGGTAAAAATTTGAAGTTCTCAAACTATGAGTACAGTACGGTTTTGAGTTTTAATTCGCGATTATGACACATTAGCAATTGCCTCTCTCCTCGTGATGTCTTTGATATAATTATGATCGTTATATTAACCACAATGTTTCCTTGGCAGTTATAAGGCGAATCTAGATTGGAATCCTTGACCTCTTAATACGGAAAATCAAGTGTCTTTTACTTCGTTACCACGTTTCCTAATTTATTTATTGTCGTTCTGTTATTCCAATAGGCTGTTTGTCGCCGCGTTTATTATTTATCCGTCCTGGGCACATTTTATTTCATTTTATTTTTAATAATTTCTTCGAGTAATTTAATTCTGTTTATCATTTCCTTGTATTTATCTATTTATTTATTATTATTTATTTTGTTTATTCCTTTCTCTTGTATTTTTTATATTATTTTGTTTTGTTTTATTTTATTTTGTTTATTCCTTTCTTTTATTTATTTATTTTTTATTATTTTTTTCTCTCATTTATTGCAGATAGCGGATATTTCTCCCTTCCAGTTACAGATTTCAGCTGCTTTTTTTATTCAACTGCAAGTGTATCCCGGATTCTAGCACCAAACACAATACAGTGAAAATCGCTTAACCTGAAACTGAGGGGACTGAAACATTTTTTCGGGTTAAAGGATATTGCAAAAAGAAAAAAATAAACATATATTCAGCAAAATTAAGTTTATAATACATTTTATTTACACAGACATGTATATATGCATGTATTGAATAAAAATCAATAAAACAAAAAATATTTACAGGATCATGATGAAATTTAAAACAAAATTTTCTTTATAAAATAAAACATTTATTCAGTTTTGGGAAAATAATTTGAAATTTTCTCTGTAGTGTCCTTTTTAGCATCAAATTGTCAACACATAGTTTGATGTCGTCTATTTTTTATTCATTTCATCATTGTGAAATGTGCGTCTAAATAATTGCGCGTACTTTTCATGATGTACCTCATTTTGGATGACGTGGCAACAGGAGCTGCATTATTCACTTCATTTCAACCGTTGGAATCTGCATCAATGATATTTTATGAGCTTCGAACAAACTCCAAAATGACTTTGTCGCAGCAATAATTGCTGATGCACGTTGAATGCAACGAATTTTTCCCATGATGCAACAGGACAGTTCAATAATTCAGAAACTTTCTCAAACACTTCATGAAGTGTCGGCTCACTATCAATATCCTCCTTCTCCAGAAGGTAAAAACTTTTCATGTTAATAGAAAAAACTTAACTCAGTGGCGCGACAGCCCGTGAGGGCCAAGACCTACTGTGCACAACTCGATACACGCGACCTTGGAACCTGAGGTGCATGAGCAGATGTTCCGGTCAGGTGCTCAGCCAGACGCGAAATCCCCAGTGTTAAGTTCCCAAGGAAGCTTGGTACTCATTTTATCGACCCACTGAATGGATGAAAGGTTGAGTCAACTTTGCCCAGCGTAGAGTTTGAACCTCGGACATGTGGTGTGGAAGCGCGATTCACTCACCATTCAACCACTGGGCTTCAATAGAAGAAAACTGCATGAAAATAGATAGTAGACTGTCGGGGTACCGTTGTATTATTTCGTGTTAACCGATATTTTGTGTTAAGCGTGTTCGCGCTAAACGTATTTCACTGTAGGATCTGAGAACCGTGGATTTTAATTAAATAAACTACATCACAAATTATCAGCAACAGGAAAAAGGAATCGCAACTATTGTGTTGCAACTTACAAATGGCCGGTTGAGTGAATGAGTGAATATTAACGCCGCACTGTTCAGCTACACGAGGGCTTTTGGCAACGGACCTCGCCATTTGTAACCATGGTCAAGGGACGAGGACGACACCTGATCTGGCACCCCCTCTCCGAACTACCTCTCCACACCATCGTGAGGACGTTTGAGCTCTCGATAGATATAACGTGCATCACTCCCCTACACGGCGAGTCTTTAGTGGTACTGGGCTTGAGCTCATGACATGCCTGTCATGATCCTATACCTTGACCACTGGGCTACCGCCGCCCAACAACTGGTCGGATCCTAATCCTAAATTCGATGTATCTCATCAAAACTATGGCCACAATCACCGAGCGGTTATGGTCACAAATTCGTGGCCATTATCTCATGAGCTCGAGCACTGGTGCCACTAAAGATCCAACGTGTAGAGGAGTGATGCATGTTAACTCTACCTTGTCTCAAAGTCCTCGCATTGGCATGATGTGGAAGTTTGGAGAGGTGGTTTTGCCTTAGATATCGTCCTCTTCCCTAGATTATGGTTGGAAATTATAAGGTCCGTCGCCAAAGGCCCTCGAGTAGTCTCAAAGTTCTGAGCGACGTAAACTGAAATTAATCAAAAATTAACTATTGGCGACAGACCTCGGAATTTTAAATCTCGGCCAAGTGAGGAAGACATACCACACACAGTCCAAACTTCCACACGTTTCCTACTTGAGGTGATTGAGTCTGAACAAATTTAACGTGCTTTAGTTTCTCTGTACTGCGGGTCTTTGTTGGTTAACTCGACGATAATACCGCCGGACACGAGATGTGGACCCTATCCCCTCGACTATTGAGGCCCCAAGTGTTTACTAAAAAACTTGTGCAATTTTTGACTTATTTGGATTCAATTTATTGCATTTTCATCGATACACGTTCTATTTAGAGTGGGTTATAGAAATGAAACATGATGAACATTAAAAGTGCAAGGGTTCAAAATAGCTGGTGGGCGCTGTAGTTTAGAGTTGATGGTTACGGCTTCATGACAGGCATCGTCAAAAGTCACGGGTTCGAGTCCGAAGGCCACTAAAGAACCGCCGTGTTGAGGTACTGATACAAAATTAGTTTGTCTAGGATCAAAGTCCTTTTGTTGGCTTGATGCAGAAGTTTGGAGAGTTGAGTGTAAGGTCATGAGTCATCCTCGTCTTTTGACCGTGGTTCATAATCCCAAATTCCCTCGCACTTCAATATAACTTCGAATGTGACAATAATAAACTCTCACTCACTCTCTAAAAATGTGAGTGATAACCTTTTAGATTAGTTTTAATATTCTATAACAGGGGTCGGCAACTCTCTAGCGTGCCAAACCAATCTACCCATATGATTCAGTGTGCCACACGATAAGGAATATTTAAAACAATTAAATTCCCGCGGTAATACATGCAGAGTTAAAGAATATAGATCAATAATATAGATTTACAGTTTGTGTTATGTATTAATTTTGCATCATTTAAAGATGTTTCTTAACATAAAAATAAAGAGCATAAAACTTTTTTAACAAAAATTTTAAAAATTGAAATTATACATACAGTCGCTCCAAGCCAAACTCGGACATCAAAGAAAATCTACTAATTAAGTAAAAAAATTATTAAATAAAAATGATTAGCAAAATAATTAAATGCATTTTCAATGATATATTAAATGCAGTATTAAAAACAGATAACAATATATATAAATTATTACATTGTAACCAGAAATTATGGTAAAAAACAAAACAAAAATTAACGCACAATCCAAACTCGGACGACTAAAAGGATTTTTAAAACTAGTTAGTATTTCAAATGAATTAACATTTTGTATGTAATCCTTTGTTTTTTATAACCATTTTAAGGCGTTTAGGCATACATTGCACCAATTTTCTCAAAAATTAGGCTGAATCTTGTCCCATTCTTGCAATAATACTCTTTTCAACTCAGTTTTACTTGAAACAGCGTATTCCCGAACTTTTTTGTTAAAATGATCCCACAAATTCTCGATGGGATTTATGTCTGGGCTTTGGGGTGGTGTTTCCATGACGTGAAGACAATTATATAGGTGCCAGGAACGCATTCTATAAGCTTTATGCTTGGGATCATTATCCTGATAAAATCTCCAATTATTGCGAAGCGAAAGTTTTTGTACACATAGTGGTAAATTTGTTTTTAAAATCTCAAGGTATACATTCTGATCCATTCTCCCTTCAATGAAATGCAAAGTTCCTGGTCCAAAATGATCCTCAGACCATTACTGATCCGCCACCATGCTTCACAGTTGGATTCAAGTTTTGTCTACGCAATTCCTCATTCGATTTTCTCCAAACATATGGCTTGACATCTGATCCAAATATATTGAATTTGCTCTCGTCAGTGAAAAATACTTGTTTCCAGTAAGAAAAATCCTTGTTTTCATGATCCTTTGCGAATTCACGTCTTACTTTTTGATTTCGCTTACTTATGAAAGGCTTTTGTCTGGCTTTTCTTCAGTGAGATTTTTCTTATGGAGCACATTTCTAATTGTTGATGGACTAGCTTTTTTCCCTAATTCATTTTCAGCAATAATAGCTAGCTTTGGAGCGCTAAGGAGGAAGGGATTTACTTTAACTTTTCTCACTAAATATCGCTCATCTGCTTCAGTGAAAATCTTGTTATGGGCTTTTTTATGCTTATTTTCTACCTGATTATTGGTTTTGTAGCGTTTTATGATGTCATGAACCGTGGAATGACTCCTTTTGACAATCCGATATTTCTCGCACACAGACTTTCCATCTTCAGTGTACTTAATAATCAATTTCCTTAACTCTATGCTCGTTTGGCCCCTTTGCCTTGACATTTTCAATAAATTAAGTTTTTTTCTGCAATAAATGAAAAAACGTCAAATCGAGAATTCCACTGAACAACTACAATGTTTTTCATGAAGTTGTCGAAAGTTTCCACTCGGGGTTGCAATTATTTGGAGCTTTTTGTCAGATGTCCGAGTTTGGCTTGCGCTCTCTTTCTTCCGCAATTTTATTTTTATCTCTAAATTTGTCATTATAATTTATGAATTAGTGTTATTTGGTTTGTTTTTAATAGAGTAATAAATTCACTATTAGAAAAACATCTTTACTTTTTTTTGAATTCCTTTTAGTCAAAGTATTTTTGCAAAACAAGATTTTTTCTACAGTGTCCGAGTTTGGCTTGGAGCGGCTGTACGTATATTATGGATTTTTAAACATATTTATTAATATAGACAATATAAAATATAAGTATTCCCCTTCATTATCATAAATCCTTCATTATCAAATTATTTCCCTTCATTATCAAATAATAAATAAAAATTTTAATGCGATAACCTAGTGCATGCATCGCTCTACTTTCAAATCTCAAAATCAAGGCTTTGACTTTCAATTTGACACCATTCTGAGTATTCAGTTGTCAAACAATTTATTTGCAAACTCGAAATATTTTTCATATGAGGAAAGATTTTTTGCTTAGATATATAGAACCAAAAGTGGAAAGAGCAGAATACATACAATTTTCTTTCTTCAAACAATTAAATTTCTACAGCAATGACATGTGGCCGCAGTAGCCTAGTGGTCAAAATATCAGATCGTGGCTGGCTTGTCACGAGTTTGAGCCCAGAATTACTAAAGATACGCTGTATGGGAAAGCGATGCACGATAATTCTGTCGAGAGCTCAAACGTCCTCCCGTTGATGTGGTATAGTAGTTAGGAGAGGGGGGCAGCTCTTCTCTCAGATATCGTCCTCGTCACTTGACCAAGGCTCAAAATGACGAGGTCCGTCACCAAAAATCCTTGTGTGACGTTAATATTCACTCACTCACTCACCAGCAATGACATTTAAAATAATTTGCAAAATAGTTGTAAATTTATCTTCAGAGTTATGTTTCAAATTTTTTCCTAAATGTCCAAAATTCTGAAGATGTTTGTGAAATAAGGTGCAATGCAATTTGTAGAGTAATGCTGAGTGCCACTGAGAATTGTACCTCGTGCCATATGTGGCACGCGTGCCTTGGTTGCCTAAAATTACAGTTAGTAGAAGACCTTTCAATAAGAGTTACTGCTCAAAATAACATAATGAAAGCAAACATTGTTAAAAAAGTGAAGATTGAATATTTAAAAAGTACCACAGTTTATAATTTCCTTAAAGAAATAGCCCAAAATATAATGAAATTGTTCTAAGTGAATTAATAAAAATAAAAGCGAAACTCTGGAGCAACTAGGCAGCTTTAACCAATGTACATTTTATGGAATTTTTCCTAAAAGAAATCATCTGTCGCTTGTTTCATAGATTAAAATTGATTTTTCCATTCTTAATCAAAATAAGTGAATGCCCTCCTGACCAAAGCACGACAGGGCCAAAGTTATGTTTACTGATATCCCCATGGATGACCCTTGTGCAACAGGCCAGTGATCCCACGGATGTGTTGATCGTGTTTTTTCCGGGAATGCGGCTTGTCACAGTCCGTGATTTTTTTGCCTTTCCGGCGAACGGATTTAATCGGATTCCGGCTGTGATTATGGGCGTGGGACTATAAAATATCACTGGCGATGTGCGTGCCACAGGCAGAGGTACCTGTGCTTTTATGGGCAGGTGATTCTGTCCTTGTTGACACGTTTTGAGTCACGTTTGCAATCCGTGACATTTTACGGACGTGCAGTCAAAAAGTTCGATTTAAAACTGCATCTTCATTTCTTAGAATAAATAAAGTCAATTTTATGATAGATATTTATTTTATTTTATTTTATTTCTTAATATAACTTCTGTGTAACTTTTTGTCTTTACTTTGTATTATTAATCATTTATTATTTTCTTTTTGATGGGATATCCTTATCACCTAGAATTTTTTTTTCTGCATTATTTACAGCTCTATGATGTAGGTTTTTGTTTTGTTCAATTCCTACTATTAGCTCACTCTCTCTATATATTTATTTGTCTTGATGAAATTTTCAGTCGTTAATAAAATACTCTCTTGTAAATACTTGTAAAAACTCCCTAAAAAAGTCAAACATTTGAATTTTCAAAGAATAATAAAGTTTTTCATTCTTACTCAAAAAACTTTTTACGAGTGTAATATTTTGACTAAATGTGCAAAAAGAACTGTTAAATTGAGAATTTTCATTAAATTAAACAAATTTCTACAATTCCTACCGACTCTCTCTACATATTTATAAATAGAGACTATATATCAGAGTGACCACAATAATCGAGACATCTGTTCATTTACCTCAACACCCAATGGTCACATATACTGCGATGGGCACAGTAGGCCCTCATGGGCTGCTGAGCCACTGAGTTTGATTTTGAATTTGAATTTTATTTTTAACTACCACATGCGTCCATAAATTTTAATTACTAAAAATATTATTAGTTATATTTGAGATTTTGTTTGAAAAATATATAATGGTCACTTCTTTGCTCTGGATGAGTTAGACCCTTGTTAGAACCAGTTCAAGGTCATTGATAACCGTTAAATATGCTAAAAAAGATAGAATAATTTTAAAAAATCACACTTGACAGAAAGAGAAAGAAAAAGAATTTAATCACAAGTGGAAAAGTTCATTCAATAGAAAATGCACTTCTCTATTGGGAGGTTATTTTACGAAGAAAAAAATCAAATAGTTCTTGGTTCCAGGAAAAAGTTCGCAAAAAATAGAGATTCGTAAGGAAGAGGTGTGTGTGTTTCTTATCGCTTGTAGGATTTCAGAACATTATATTTATTTAAATTGAAAAAAGTAATCTCTCGGCATCCGAGTGTTTTTAGTCTCAATTTCATTGTTGTCTCGTGGGGTCGAGATTCGGTGCCACTGCAGACCCCCCCATGCAGAAGGACTGATGTAGATGAAATCTTTCACTACTCAAAGTCTTCCCGTTGGCGAGGTGTAGAACTTTGGAGGTTGGGATGCTAGCTCAGGGGTCATCCTCATCATTTTGACCGGAGTTCAAACTTAAGAATTCCATCGCAATTAGCTGTAAATTAGGGGTAGGCAACCCAAATGATCTTGCGAGCCACTTTGAGAAAAAATCATAGTCCCGCGGGTCGCATATAAAAATATACATCTTTATTTTAAATTTGGACTCACTGTGAAACATTGATTGGTGTGAAAATTTGAAACGGATTGATTTATATTATTATTGTTTTTAATATTTTTCAAATATGCAAACTGTGCCGATTTAAGCTCATTTCGGGCCCTGGGCTCAAAAAATCTACAGGCCCCCTTAGCACTAGAGGATCGAAATTTATAACCAGAACATCTGGTTAAGTACAGCTCATCCCTGAGTGCCCGCCCGGAATACAAAAAAATATGTAATTTAAATTCAATCATTCACTCTAAAAGTTTATGCTTCATGTGTATGTGCTGCAGATAACACAATACGGAAAAACTATGTAATTCCTGCTAAAAAAGTTCTGTTTAAATTTGTCTATAAAAGAAACACATTTTCTGCAATAAAAGCAGAGTGTGGGGAGGGTTGTTTCCTGGGAAGCCGTTTAGATGTTCTTAACACTTTGAGCGTCCTTGATATCCTCGGCATTCCGCCAACAGCCCTAGTGTTTTTTAAAATATAACGTTAATACGGAAACAAATCAAATAGAAATTCCTTCATTTAGTAATTATAACTCCAACATTTCGGCTGAGGCCCCACTAGTCCTACCGTCAGGGTCACAAGTTGGTCGTTTCTGTCGGATCTTTGTTTCGAATCCTGTTATGAGTTCAAGTCTAGTGCCATTGAGGACCTGCCGTGTAGAGGGAACCGCTGCACGTTAAATATGACTCAAACATCCTCCCGTTGGTAGGCAGTGGAAGTTAGGAAAGGGGGGTCAGCTCAAGCGTTCTCCTTTTCTCTTGACCGAGGTTCAAAATTGCGAAGTTCATCGTCAATAGATTTTGTTGGTGTGACGATAATATAACTCTTACTCACTCACTTAAAAATTCGGACTGGTTTCGGACATTGACGCTAAAACCAGGGGCTTAGCTACCGCCGTATCAATGATACGGGGCCCCCAAGTTACAGGGGCCCCAACAAGTGTAACTACAGTCCTCTAGCAGGGCTCCCATATCTAAATAAAGGGCCCTGAAGGAATTTTGACAGAGGGAGAGAGCTACGCCAGTTTTTGTTAAGTTGCAAAGAGAATTACAACAATTATTACAGACGTTCCCCGTCCAAGTTCCTTTTAAGACCGTACAAAGTTATTAAAATCGAGTGACAGAAAACGAATACAAAACTTCTTCACCGTTCATCCCTCCCTCCAGGTGCAGGTGAAGCTTGGCTGACGATGAGCAGTGACCTGAGGCTAGGCGGTGTCCGAGAATCGTGTCGTGCACGTGCCTTTACGTGGGAGGAAGGGTGTGGGCCTTGGATAGTTCGTCATGAGACATTGGTGGCCCGTGGCCTTATCCGGACAACCGCGCCCAAAGGCACAACTTCTTGGGCATGATGTGCTCTTGCGCCTTTTTTTTACTGCTGTTATTATTTATTTTACTTCTTTCTTTCCGGCACCGAGTGATGGATATGTTTTTTTACCCTTTCGGATTACAGGGGTGTTTAGGTGGAAGATGGGGTCGGTCTGCGGCTGAAAAGGGTGGATGTGAAAATGGATTAAATTCAGTGGTCTCGAAACAGTGTCGAATGAAATTGCCAGCAGAAACAAATCCTTCTAAATTTTACTTTTAAAAAATTTTATCTTTTTTCTCTCTTCTTCAGAACAATATTCTAATCGTAACCTTGAGTATTTTTTTTTATTTTATCCATTTAAAAACTCCTTTTATACTTCGTTCATGTGTACAGTATTCGACTTTTTAACAATGATTTCTTTTGCCAAACAATTCTTGTACTTCAATTAGTACAGCATACTTTTTAGATTTTATTGTAAAGGGAAATCTTACCATAAAATTTTATTTTCATACTTGTTGCTCGTAGCTCCCTCCCGTAAACTCACGAGGTTTTCCATTTGTTAAAAAGAACACGAAGGAATGTTCTAGTTATTGCCGCAGGGACGTCTTAAGGCAGTGGCTAACTGGGCACGGGCCTAGAGTCTCTGCCCCAATGGGGCCCCGTCTTTTTCACAACTCAACCTATATAAGATCAGGAATTCGAATAATTTCAGCAGTCACACAAATGTTATTTGTGGTTGTATTCTTTGAAAAACTGGAAATTTTTTGGACGATATACCAACAAACTACATCGCCCATGTATATATAGGCCTTCGCGCCTACCACCCTGCACCATCATTACTCATTCAGTCAAAAGGCGGCAGTCGGTGGAGCCGATTTGTGCGATTGTAAGTCAGGCACATTTATTTGTTTCAATTTATTGTTTGCACTAGTATTTGACAACATATGCTGTATCTAATTTTAAGGATCATAGATTTGTGTAGAGGCCCAGGATCTCAAGAAGTCTTGAGACTGGTCCTGGGCCTATTGGACCTCGCCTTGTTCTCTTCTCAACCTCAATGCGATCTTGACACGAATAATTTGGATAATCAAATGTTATTCCACAATGAAATTCTTTGAAAAACTGGGAATTTCGGATGATATATCAATAAACTACTTGTGACGACCGTCGTCCATGTATAGGCTTACGCCTACCACCCTCCATACAAGTAACAATGCATTGAATTCAATGATATTAGACTTCGACATAAAAGCAGCAAAAAGACTTTTTCTTACGTATATAAACGTCTCACTCACCAAAGCGTTAATGGCCCGGACTAGGGTCTATATACGTCTTTCTGAAGAACGATCTTTTCTGCACACCGCTATCCATAGAATTATTCTGAAGGCTTTGGAAAGCAATAAATGAACCTTGACAGTGATTGCGAAGGATTTACTTATTTCAGAGGATTTACTTATTTATTCTCCCCCCCCCATACCCTCACCTAAGTGGAAAACGGCGGCATTGGGGAGGAAATCGCGCCACTTTTAAAATCGGCTGCTAGGGGATTATAAATTGTACAAATTATCAAGATGAGTGCTAATGTTCGCATATAATTTTATACATGACAAGCCCACAGGGGGTCACTGGTAATGATTAAACTTGTTCCTAACTTAGTATTGTTAAATAAATTATAATATACATTGTGCAATACTGATACAGTTATAAGTGCATTATATCAGAATAAGTGTGTATTTTTTATTTTTTATTACGTCAGAATGTATTTTGTTTGCTTACACTTTCAGTAAAATAATAATTTTTAGAACAATCTTTTGTTTTCGATTTTTCAATGCGCTCACTCCCCCCCTCTAAAGTTATCAAGCCCTAGTAGGTGGGCGTGATTGATTGATTGATTTAATATTAACGTCGGACTGTTCAGCTACACGAGGGCTTTTGGGGACGGCCCACGCAATTTTGAACCATGGTCAAGTGACGTGGACGACACCTGAGCTAGAACCCCCCTCTCCTAACTACCACACCACACCAACGGGAGGACGTTTCGGCTCTCGACAGATTTAACGTGCATCGCTGCCCTACACGGCGGGTCTTGAGTGGTCCTGGGCTCGAACTCGTGACAAGGCCAGCCACGGTCCGATACCTATACCACTCGGCTACCGCGGCCGGCCGTAGGTGGGCGTGCCCCACAGTTTGAGAAACGCTGCTCTGGGGGTACTGCAAGCAAATGTGTCAGAGAATTGTGGTTTTAAAAGGTATTTCTTACCACTGTTAAATATTTAATGAAGACTATCACAATAAAATCATCAGTTTGGAATAATGATGAACACATGTAGAAACTATAATTTACCAAGAATAAGAAATAAGACTACTAAAAAGGGGCTTTTAAAGAAAAGTTGATAGGATCGAAGTGAAGGTGTTTTCCTTGTGCTTGAATGGAGGTGCAGAGATAAAGTCAGTTTGGCATCTTCTGCTCAAGAGCCCACATTCTGAAAAAGAAAACAAAATTAGCTCGCAATTCAAATAGTTTTTATTATTGGCAAAAATATCTTTTTAAGAAATATATTTCAATGAAATGGTTAACTAGAGAAAGAACATCCCTAACTCTTCAATACTGTTGCCTCTAAAGACAGGTTGCGTAGAGAGGCTGATGCACATCAAACCTATCTCGAGGCTTAAAAGTCCTCAAGTTGGTATGGTGTGGAAATTTGAAGAGCAGTTTCCTAGCTCAGGTGTCCTACACCACGGTGAAGTGACGAGGACAACAGCCGAGCTGACATTTCCTCTCCAAGCTTCCACACCATGCCAATAAAGTGGCTAGTCAGTGAATAGGAATTAAGATTTTAATCAGAGCTGTTATTTTGTTGCGAAATTCCACTGTGAGTTAATACCTTACTTTCTTAATTTCCCCACCACTTAGGGTTCGAGTCTGAATATTCTGTTGTTGCTTCTAATGCCACCCTATCGATGAGGCTCATGAAATCATTCTGGCAAGGGAGTAGTGTGACACTTTTTGTTAACCGTAGCCTTAAGCACCCTGCAGGTAATAGTACAATTTGGCTCGGTTCCACCCCATTTTGGGTGGCTGTGTAGCCTAGTGGTCAAGGTAACGAACTCGTGGTCGGTGTGTCATGAGTTTGAGCCTAGTACCGCCATGTAGGGGAGCGATGCGCTTTAAATGTGTCGAAAGCTCAAACGGCCTCCCGTTCGTGAGATGTGGAAGTTTAGAGAGTGGAGTCATCTTCTCTTGACCATGGTTCAAAATGACGAGGTTCGTCGCCAAACGCCCTCGAGTAACTCAATAATGCGACGTAAATAATCACTCCCTCGCTCCACCATATATTGAGGGAGATCGTCCTTTGGAGAAGTCAGGGCCTTTTACCTCCCTTCCCCTACCTCCAACCTCTGACGAGGACTTGTGGCTCGACGAATGTTTAGAGTACCCCTATGATGAATAGTCGTTTGCACTTTTTGCAGCCCTCCTTATTTCAGATTTTTGGTAGCATGAAGACTTCAATCCGTGGATTCAATTGGATATTACCTTCCACCCCACAAGCAGTGGGCTAAAGGTTCAATTCGGAAATTATTCTACCATTAAGATTAATTGTATTGTATTTTAAGTTATAGGATACACTTCCATTTGTGCGCAGGCGTATTTTTTAGCAGGCCTATTTGTGTACAGGGATCACGTTTATTAAAAATACATCACTGAAAATAAATATTTTTTTCCCGTTTTGTCTTAAAAGTTTTATTATTTTTAATGGTATAAAAATAAGAAATCTGTTACAATAAAAATACAATACATAATGCTGAAACGTATACTGAAACATTACACTTAAGAGAATATTACGAGTAATGAAATAAGTGGGCCACAGGAAAAAGGTAAGAAATTGAAATAGTCGTATCAAACGCTTATACTCCAAACTAAATTAGAAAATAGTTGAGTGGATTCATATTAATATATCAAACATTGTAGAATAAATAAAATTAAAAAATGATTGAAAAATATATTTATGTGTGTATATTTCATTCAGTTTCATTTTTGCGAACTCTTTTATGGTAGTTTTAACGCGTGGGTCCTGGAGAGGAGGGCTGGTATCGTTCTCAACTCAACCTCAATAAAATCCGTATCCAAATAATTTTAATCGTCAATTTTTTTTTATTCTGGAACATATTTTCTGATAAACTAGGAATTCTGAACTATATGCCAACTGGCAACAGTGGCATATATCTTACGATGGACATGACATTATTATGTCATGTTCATGTCTGTTAAAATGAATTATTATTTACAGTTGATTTTGAAGAAATAATTCTTTACTTTGCTCATGAAATAGGCTCAATTCATGTGACGTCAAGTGAGTGAGTGAGTGAGGGTGAGGGAAGATTAACGTCGCACTGTTCAGCTACACGAGGGCTTTTGGCGACGGACCACGTAATTTTGAACCATGGTCAAGTGACGTGGACGACACCTGAGCTGGCACCCCCCTCTCCTAACTACCACACCACACCAACGGGAGGACGTTTCAGCTCTCGACAGATTTAACGTGCATCGCTGCCCTACACGGCGGGTCTTTAGTGGTACTGGGATCGAACTCGTGACAAAGCCAGCCACGATCCGATGCCTATACCACTCGGCTACCGCGGCCTCATGTGACGTCAAAGACACATGATAAAAAAATTGTCAATCATAATAACGCGCATAAGTATACAAAATGCATTTGATTCAAGAGTACATGTGTAAAATAAGAGATTTTCTTTTATTTTCAGAATCTTTTTGATGATTTTTTTCCCATAATACTTGAACATCTTTTCTCAATTACAAATTTCAAAATTTTATCTAAGTTTTACGAATAGAATAAGTTGTTGCTTCTGATGACACCTGATCTCGATGGCGTCAGATCCAGGCCCACGAAATTCCTCATGGCAAGCGGCTAGATGTACGCTTGTCGTTGGCCGTAGCTTTGAGCACCATAAAGGTGGCAGTACGATTTAGCTCGGTTCCACCCTAATTTAGAGGGAGAACACCGAAGGATGGACAGGGGCCTCCCATCTCTCTCCTCATTCCACGAACCTCACGAGAGGACTTGCAGCTCGACCGGCGCTATACATTTAGAAACATCCATGCCTTTTCGGAATTCGAACCGAGGCAGCAGTCAGCGTCGCTAACCACCGTACAGGATGAGCGACATAGAACAATTACAATTAGTTCAATGTCTATTTTGAATTGAATCGAGAACACGTGATTGTCTTTATCATGAATTGAGTCCGTTGCAATCACAATTAAAAAGGAGAAAAACGACTCACCTACTCATTACGATGTCTCAGAAACTATTAGAGATGCACAACCTGAAATTAGGCAGTCACGTTTCTATCATAAAGTACAGATCCGCGGCATAAGGGATTTGACGAAAATCGACAGAGTATATCGAATTTAATAAGAATGTTTCTTTTCCAGGGGGGTACGAGAGCGTGTAAAAGATCATTCTCCCTCAATTTCAGAAATTCCAGTCAGGTTTTTTTTTTAAATCAAGAGATTAGGGTTATAAGAATGTTTTTGATTACAGCTGAACGCTTAATAATAAGACGTGGACGTAAATGATATTTATATATATCTGTATATGAATACAATATATATTCATACAACATCATGTGGGTAATAAATAGCTACTATAGAACATCCCGCGGTTTTTGGTACAAAATTCATATTAGACTCATATATTTCTGTTCCACAATTTCAAGACATAAAAAGAAATAATAAAAAAGAAAACAAGATAAAATTTCTGAAAAAAAAGGGGGGTAACGGTGTGCGTGGGAGGGAGGGGGCACACATCCAATTCACCTGTAACAGAGTTTCGCATTCAACAATGGTATCAACTCCAACACGCTTTTCAAGAAGAAAAGAAGAAAAAGTGAGTGAGAGAGGAAAAAATGAAGTAAATAAATAAAATATCTCTCACGCAGCCCCCTAGGCCGTAAGCGTTGTCCATTGTTTGCTAACGAAATCGTAAGGTTTTGAGCTGCGAAACGCAATCGAAGGGGCGTGGTCTCTAAAGAGGGCGTGGTCAGCGGCTCTTGATTGACAGCTGGTCGCTTTCGCCTCTCTTCAATCGATCTCGTGCCAGCGCTGCCTTGATAAAATGTCGAAAATAAAAGCGAAAAAAGTCGCGTTGAAAAGGTTTTCGAGGGCCAGAGAAGCAAATTCGACGATTCTTTTCGTAAAATTGTTTACGTGGGGCATGAATCAGCGTTTTGTAAATTGATTACAGGGAATTTATCCCTTGTAATGGAAGGATGAAAAAATTCGAATAGTGCTTTTTGGAGTTTGTAATCCATACATTTTACGATGAGAGCGTTTGTATACAGATGTATATAAACATGAATTTTGAAAACATACGTTTTATGTTCACTGATGATAAACGTTGTTTAAGCAATATTTTTTAATTCACTTTATGCAGTGGCGTACACCCCGGCAGGGGCAAGATTCTAGGGGGCCCAAAACCTGACCGATGCCAACTTGTAATCCTTTGTAAGATCCGGCTTGGGGCCCAAAATCTGACTTTGCAGGGAGGCCCTAATATTGTCCGTTACGCCTCTGGTTTTTTGTACACTGACGTAGATAGAACAAAGGGGGCCCTGTATCAAAGTTCCTTGGAGACACTTTTCTGGTGCCCCTTAACATTTTACAATTCTTTGTTTAAACATTTTGGGGCCCTGAAGTGTGGGGGCCCTATATCATTAATACAGGCCCCAGTTTATATGCATCAAAATATCTAGAAGCAGAGTGAGATTCATTTACAGAATTTACTTTCAAATATATTTAAGGTGTGCCACTACGTTTGAACCGTGATTTTAAAAAAGCGCATAAATGGATAATTGTCATGATATTTACTGTCACTTGGATTATAATACTTGTATAAAATTATTTTAAGGACATTGGGCCAAAAAAAATATCATTTAAAAACAATATTTCGGCAAAAAAATTAACTTAGAATAACCTTTTTTCAAAATATGTTCTCCTTTTGTGAAAAATGCTTTTATTATAATAATATTTTGCCTGTATATAGCTCAGACCTCTGTACAGAAACTCAACTAGAATTTTTCAAAAATTCGCATTATTTACAGAGTTATAACCCATTGAAACAATTATCGGCGTTTTGTTCTTGAAATTTCTCCCCTCTGTTGTCGTAAAACATGGATAAACCCACTTCTAAGTTATATACTTCAAAAATTCTAGTTGAGCCTCTGTACAGAGGTCTGAGCTATATACAGGCAAAATATTATTGTAATGGAAGTATTTTTCAGAAAAGGAGAATGTTTTGAAAATGAATCATTCGATGTCCCTTTTTTGTCAAAACATTGTACTTAAATAATTTTTTATTGTAATACTATTCTTGAAACAATTTTATATACATTTTCTAATCTAAGTGACACTAGATATCATAAATACTATCCATTTATACGCTTTTTCAAAATCACGGTTTCGAACGTAGTCGGACACCTTAAATACATTGAGAAGAAAAATTACTTGTTCATAGATCCGTACACGTCAGTGGCGCACACAGGAATTTTTCAAGGGGGTGGGGGTGGGTCAGGGATCGAAAGTTCACCATTCTTGTAACATGCTCCTTTTGGTTTTGTCTATTTTCGGGAACAAACCACAGTAAAAAACTTATTATTAAATAAATAATTAGCATTAATTAATAAAATTAATCATTAATAACAAATACTTAATTAAATTTTACGTACTATGTACTTAGAATTATAATCAATCGGAGAAAAAAAATCAAGAGCTTGGGGGAGTCCGGACCCCCAGGCCCCCCCTTGTGTGCGCCACTGGTACACGTACATTAATATCTAAGGTGGGTTTTTTAAAATAATTGGCTATTCCATATATATATATATATATATATATATATATATATATATATATATATATATATATATATACTGCCAATTATTTTATTTATCTAATAAATTCTTCAATATGATGTTAGAGGTTCTCAAAATAAAGCATTTTTTTTTAAATATATGGCAACGGTGGCCACCGGTGCGTCATGAGTTCGAATCATGAGGCCATTGTTGACCCGCCGTGTAGAGCGGCTAATGCTTCCGTGGCTCGAAATCCTCTCGTGGAGTGGTTTAGTAGTTCGGAGAAATGCCAGCAAAGATGTTTCGTGGCTCAAAATGACGAGATCCGTTGTCAGTAACTCTCGTGTTGCTTTCTAGAGCGACGTTAAAAAATCTCAATCCTGGCTACAAGAGGAAGAAATTGTGAAATTTAAAAAAAGAATCAATTTATTATTCGTGCCATGTTTTTGAAAATTCAATTCTGGGGAAAGGAGGTGGATTTTTATCTCTTTATGTAAAAAAAAGTGTTCATGGTGTTGGAATAAATTTATTCATACATAAAGTATAGTTGGTAAAAATGGGCCGTAAAAAGTTGAGTTTACTGAAGAGGAGCATCAAGAACCATTTTCCGAACCCCCTTCCCACCTTCCAACGTTTTGTCGAAAAATCCGCTTATGTAATAGATTGGGATGTTATGGATTTCTCAAGACATTTCCAGAAGCATCCATATGGTTGCCAAATTAGATCACCAAAAATGATGCCAATATTGTGCCAACTTTCCATTAAAACGCCATAAGGAATGGCGTTGATTGAGATTATTACAATTTTTAACATAAAAATAAATACACACAACAGTAAGTAATATTAGCGTATTAAACATCCAGGTATAAATTATTTACACTATTTTAAGATGAAATAATAATTACACAAGAAGTTACAACCTTAATTACAGAATTAAAAAAAGAATTTTCCAAATGATGCTGTAATAAATTTATTTATACATAAGGAATAGTAAATAAAAATGGTTGGTAAAGAGTTAAATTTAACTGAAAAAATTCAACCCTAAACGAAGACTTGAAATTTATTTTTTCTTGCTTACAATATATTAAAAAAAATAGAGGTACATATTACAAGAAAATTAGTTTTACAATTTGAGCAATGAGTTGGAATAGTAGTATAATTTGTACCATTAGGGTTGTTCCACCATTAGGCGCGAACATGGGGTAATCTCTAGTAGAAAATAAATTATATATTCACTAATAAAATAAGAAATGAAATAATTAACTAAATTTAAAACAATTGCATGAATTTAAATATATGAACCATATAAGAAGGGTAAGAAGTTTAAGGATTAAAAAATGAATTAAAATTAAGTTTTACGTAGGTCAAGGCGTATTCTATAAGAGTAGAAAAAGAGAGAGTGCTTAAATTCTTTGGGATTTTTTTTTATCTAAAAATCCGGGAAAACTATTCTTGATTGTATACAAATTTATTATGGTAAGTTAAATAAGGGTTAATAAAAGCCATTTTTCCCCTAAGTGCCTAGTATATTAATTTTTACATAATTTATCTCTGAAATATGCTCCAATAGCTTGTAGATTACCTTAATACTGGTGCCTTTATGCAAACATATGTTACTTCAAGTCCTAATTGATCTTTCAATAGAACGCACTTTCTTTAGAAATTGAAATCGATTGTTTAAAGCTCTGCTATTTCTCAAACCTTTGTCATAAAATTGCCTTGAACTCAAACTACAGCACTGACATACTTGTTTATATTTAAATAATGATACGAATATGTATTCCGTAAAATATATAACAGACAAATGTAAGGCAATCGTTTTTTTATTTTATTTAACTTTATTTATTTTTAGTGTAACAAAGTTGAAGATGCAAGAAACACAAAGCGAAATAATTTACGATACTTTTTTGAAAATATTTCGAATAAATTAATAATTAAGACTGATAATGAAAGTAGCAAATCAACATTACTTCTCGATTAGGTGCAATGCATGAGTATTATATTCTAAATCTGTTTATTTCAAATGTAGTTTCGTGGTCATAGATTAAACATTATTTCATCAAAGCCTACACGCAATCTTGTTTTTAAGGTATAAAATGACGATTAAGCTCTGCTCATTTAATATTACGCATAATTACATAATTCGATGAGCTTTCTGCGTAATGTGAAACTTTGCATAATGATGTTGTCATTTATGAAATTTGGTTTATCGTAACACGCTGTACTTTTAGCACAAGTCACATTTTTTTCCCTTTTTTTTTTTTGCCAATCATAAATCGGAATTCAATGAATTGTCCATGGCAACATTTGTATTAACATGGAATCTAGGCAAGGTTTACCGCGCTGATGTCGGTTTCTACCGACAAATTAGAATAATAACTATGAATATTTAATGATGTTTATCCATATTTGCATAAACTTATATTCATAATGGTTTTATTTTATGTGTTTTGAAACAGTCAATCACATTGACTGCAGATTTTTGTATGCTGAACTCGAATTCGATATACATTTCAAAAGTTTGTTTCAAAATTTATTCAGAACTTGTAAACACTCCCTAAAAATTCCAGACACTTGAATTTTCATTCATTGAAGTTTTTCATTCCTACTCAAAACACATTTTACAAGTGTAATATTTTGACTAAGTGTGCAAAAAAGAAAAAAAAAAACCTGTTAAATTGAGAATTTTCTTAGGATTAAAAAAACTTCTTTTCAATTCCTAATATTAGCTCACTCTCTCTATATATTTATATATTTATTCATCTTGTTCAAATTTTCAATCATTCGTAAAATACATTCTATTCATCCAATCAAGTTCAAATAAATTTTTTCAATCCTGTAGTAGATGGCGTTTGATGTTAATATATTGTTTTCAAATATTAATTCATTAATTAAATTAAATTTAATTAATTACTAGTTTCTGACGCCAACTTAGATTGTAACAATGTAACAGTTAAAACAAAGACAAAAGTTGGCGTCGAAAACCTGTTTTTCAGTCAAACCGGGTGTGCATTGTTACAACAATGCAGACAAATCATGCTCTTTTTTTTTCAATTCCTACTATTATATGTATAGTTCACTCTCTCCCTATATATATATATATATATATATATATATATATATATATATATATATATATATATATATATATATATATATATATATATATAGAAGTAAATAAATTAAAAAGAAGACTAATAAATACTAAAACTTCTTAAGATGAAATTGAAAGAACCAAGAACATGGAACCATTACAACTTTGAAAGAATTTTTTATAATTATTAATTCTTAAAAATTCTTCAGAGACACTAAATCATTATTTCTTTTTATATAATTTAGAATAATATTTCTAAAAATTGAAATGTGAAGGCTACTATTCCAATATGGCATTTTTGTAACATTAAAATCAAAAGAGTCTCTTTTATCAAAAATATTACTTTTTAGCATATTATTTTCAACTTTTAATTGGAGATCGAGGAAGTTTGCTGACTCTATATTGCAATTGGTTTTTATTAATTTCAAGTAGTGTGGATAATAATTAAAAATAGGAATAAAATCAATTTTATTACTGAAAATAATTAATACATCGATGTATCTAAAGAAGTAACAAGAGTCTGTATCGATTTTTTCATTCTCATAATTGTATAAAAATATTAGCCAGACTATTACTTGCTGGACCACCTTGTGGCAGACCCTTAATTTGTTGATAATAATAGTTATTATGAAATATGTAATTTTCTTTAAAAACAAATTGTATAATAGTATTATATTTATCATAATTTATCAATTTATATAATGAATATTTAATATAAACATTTTAAGTACTTTAATCATATTCTCTATATCAATAGAGTTGAATAAGTCTTCGAAGTCAAAAGATGAAAATACGGGGTGACTCATAAAGCAGTGTACAGTTTCAATACATCAGTGTAAGATATTATATGTATCCTGCATCAGAATTGTGCGGGATTATTTTAAGCTTTGTTAAAGACAGTCACATATGCTCTACGTAGAAACACTTAGCCACATGGCATGCAACGAACTAATTCTCTATCCCCCCCTACGCGTGTTAAGGTATCAAGTCCGTTGATAGCGGCTGTGATACACTGTTTCAGCTTCATCCATGACTTTTACTTTTGCACAAACAGCCTGTAGTTTTAAATTTTTCATACCGTACCATTGTGATGGATCTATACGTGTTTTTCCAATTAATCCTCTTGGGAAATCTTTCGGCTATCCGTTCGCGTTATTCACAACCAACCCTTCGGAAGAAGAAAATTGTGATATTCAAATTAACTTACTATATATAGTCGAGGTTTTCTAGCTTGAGATAGAGTAGGAGAGGAGATATACTCGAGTGAGGTGAGATTGCAACTGAAGGTATCATATTAGAATTATAGTAATTTGATTCTTATTAAGAGCAACTTTAAAGTGACGATTGCTCACTAAGATTGAATTGATATTAGATTAAATCGGATGATAGGTTAAACCCTTTTTTTAGTTAAGGATCAAGTTTGATAGTCCCCTAATCATTTTCGTTTTACTGTCGTTGTACCACTTTCGTGGTTAGCATTGAGACATTTTCTTACTATTATTAGTTGAAATTGTGTCTGCGCTTTGTGTGAAAAATAAATAGATTGATTGAGTTATGTCGAATGTTTTCTTCCCCCCCTCCGCATCTCACAGATTTTCTAGTTTAAAGTACTTCTCCAAATCATAATCGAAATTGCCGTTGCACAGAAGTTACGGATTTCATTCAAAAACACAAAAGGCCTTTTCCACTGCAGACACCACCATTTTGATTCATGGGTCACGTAACATACCTTCTATTGCTTACGTCACTTCCATTAGGGTCTAAACAGAAACTCTAAGAATGTATCAACCTTACGGTTTGCCGAGGCGGTGCCTGTCCTTAACTGTTACTGTTTTATAGCAACTGGAAAGTGCCTACTTCCTTATGTTGTTGTTGTTACTAATGCCACCTAATAGACAAAGACCAGATCGAGGCCCACAAAATTCATCATAACAAAGGGTTAAGTGACGCCTGTCGTTAGCCGCAGCTTTGAGCACCATACATGAGACCGAACGACTTAGCTCATTTCCACCCCAATTTTGAGGGAGAACCACCTGAGGGTGGTCAAGGGCCTCCCATCTCTCTTCCCTGTCCCCCAATCTCACGAGAGGACTTACGGCTCAACGGCTATTTATAGTACCCCCCATGACGCGAAGGCACTATACATTTACAAACATCCATGTCTTCTCCGGGATTCGAACCCAGGCCCTACGGCACAGCAGTCAGCGTTGCTAGCCACTATACCGGATAAGCGACATACTTCCTTGTGAACCACCTTGTTTTATACTTTTTCTGAGTCAGTGAGCGAGATTAACATTAATGTCATATTATAAAGCTGTACGAGGGTCATTGGTGACAAACTTCATACTTGTGGACCAGGGTCAAGTGACAAGGAGGACACCTGAGCTGGCACTCCATTTCTTTCTTTCCACGTCTCATCAACGGGAGGACGTTCGAGCTTAACGTGCACCATCTCCTCTACACAGAAGGTTTTAAGAGGTACTCTCCAGCCACGATTCCGTGACCATGACGGCTAGCCTACTGCGGCCACCGTATGTTTTCTTTCTGAAGGGCAATGGCTAGTACAATCATGTTTTAGTAGCATTGAATTGATACCTATTGTTGAAGTTTTTCCAAAACTATTTTATTTTACCAAATACTTTTGTCTCGAAGAATTCTAAAACGCTTCAAAGCTTTTCGATATAGCTGAAGAAGGTTGGCTGAAGAAGGTTGGCTGAAGAAAGTGGCTGCAGTGACCAGTGACACTGGTCACAAGCTCGGGGCCCTAGTGCTCCTGAAACTTCGAGGTATAGAGGAGAGAATACTAGCTACATCTGCCGTGGTTCAAAGTCTTCCCAATGGTGTTGTGGAAGTGCAGAGAAGGGGTGCCAGCTCGAGTGTCGTCCTCATCACTTGACCGTGTTTCAAAACTACGAAGTCCATCACCAATAGCCCTAGTGTTACTTCACAGTGTGACGTTAGTTAAAAATCAACTAGCGTAGCTTTTTAATGGCTGAAGCCATCATTTTTCTCTATCATGTTTGCTAAATTTGCAAAGAATATTCTCCCCTTTTGTGAAAAATGCATTCATAATTTATTTAAATTATTTTTCCAAGACTCAAGTGCTATTAAATTTAGAATGCTGGGAATTCAATTTTGCCTCCCTTTGAAATAAATGCCTGCAGAAAGAGAGAGAGAGCTTGCTTTTTCATTACCATTAATGACCTTCAGATGACCTGACACATTTATCGGAAACTGCAAAGTTTCTCTTTGAGATTACAGGACCGAAATGAAAAATATCTGTGCCATAATTTTTGTGCAAAAGAGTTGTTGACTCTTCATTTGAAGCGAATTGCTCTTTAAGACTGACTCTGTAAGACTTTCTGACTTAAACATAAGCTTTATATACACTGCTGGACAATTGCTAAGGACGGATCACAAATTGCTATGTAGCATAACATTAAGCGAGACATGAGGCCTAGTAGGATAAAATATAGTTGCCACACTGTTCAGACATTAGAATAAAGAATGTTTATTGTTCTGGAAAGTACAAAAGCTGTGAAACATCTGAAAGAAAAAAAAATGTTCATTTGATCTGCGTACGGAGAAATGGAACAATGCATCTAAAGGTCAGCAGGCACCTTAAAGAAAGGTATGAGTACGGGATATGTCCACCGTGGAGTGTGATGCAACATTCCACACGTCGTACCATACTTTGCACAACATTATCCAGCAGCTGTTGAGGCAATTTATCCCATTCCTCTGTGAGTGCACGGATGAGAGAGTTCTTGTTTGTCGGAGGACAGTTTCGACCAGCAACTTGCCTCCCCAAAGCATCCCACACATTTTCAATGGGGTTTAGATCTGGAGAACGCGCTGGCCATACGAGACGTTGAATACCCTCGCTGTCTAGACAATCCTGAACAGCGAGTGTTCGATGACATGTTGCGTTGTCGTCCATAAAAACAAATTTATCACCGACAGCACCACGGAAAAGACGAACATGAGGAAGTAGAACTTCATCATATGTATCGTTGGCCCGTCATAGTCCCTTTCTCAACCACATGTAGGCGCGTGCGGCCATTGATCATGATGCCGGCCCACACCATGATACTGCATGTCGGATATCGGTCCTTTCCAGGATATTTTTTGGATGATAAGCAGTACCACTCTCGCGCCAGATCAGTTGGCGTCTACAATCCGATGACAGAGTGAACGTACTCTCATCTGAGAATAGTACGCATGCCCAGTCCTGTTCAGTTCAATTGTGATGCTCACGACACCATTGCAAACGGGCAGTACGGTGCTGTCTGGTCAATGAGACACACACAACAGCTCTGCGTGCGTATAGTCCTCCTCCCCTCAAACATCTGGCAACAGTTTTTCGGGAGATCTGCTTTTCCTGAGGCAGCAAGAAACTGATTTGCCACCTGCTGAGCTGTGGTGCGCCTGTTCCTTTTTGCTGATAGGACGATATATCTGTCTTCTGCAGGCGTCGTACTTCTAACACGACCTCCCCGTGCCGTCTACTACACATTCCAGTAGTTTTATATGACTTCCACAGCCGTGAAACAACGCTGTGAGCGATGTCGTACTCCCTGGCAACATCTGTTATTTTTCGCCCTTCTTCGATTTTTCCAATAATTCGGCCACGCATAAAATCATCTATGTGATGTCGGGAAGACATACCAAAAATTTTAAGTTCGTCTATTAAATCTTTCCTATAAAACTTAGACTTGAAACAACAACTGTCCACACGCGTCAAAACCTTTAAAGCTCTTATGAACGCTATCACGTGATGAACAGACGTGGGGAAAAAATTTGCATACTCATACTTCTTCTTACTAATATCCCGCACTTATTCTATTTTTCCACATTTTGCTTCCTTTCCTTTTGTGGTTGCTATGGATGATAGTGTTATCCGTCCTTAGCAATTGTCCAGCAGTGTATATAGTGGTACACACAAGGGGAGAGGGGGTGGGGTCCTCGGGTCCGGACTCCACCCTTCCAAAGCCCTTGATTTTTTTCGATTGATTTTAATTCTGTGTATATAGTACGTACAATTTAATTCAGTATTTGTTACTAACAATTAATCTTATTAATTAATGCTAATTATTTGTTCAATAATTAATTTTTTACTGCTTTTTGTTTCCGAAAATCGACAAAATCAAAAGAATATGTTGGACGGCGTATTGGGGAACTTCCGACACAGGACACCCCCCCCCCTCGAAAAATTCCTGAGTGCGCCACTGCATATATATAAGTGTGTGTAAATGTGTGGGAGAGAGGTATAGAGAGATAAAAGAAGGGGAGTGTGAGAGAGGAAGAGATGGAGAGATCGTGATCTTAATTAGATATTCTCATTTATTAAGTTACGTGAAAAACACAACAGAGACGCTTACATAACAATAGCAGCTGACCGTTGGGCTTGAATTCGAGAGAAAGCATGAATGTTTGTAAATGTATAGTACCTTCGCAACATGGGGATACTTTAAATAGCCATCGAGCCACAAGTCTTCTCGTGAGGTTGGTTGAAGGGGAAGAAAGGTGGCAGGCTCCTGACTACTCCCAGGGGGTTCTCTCTCAAAACTGGAGTGAAGCCGAGCTAAGTCGTTTGGTCTCATGTATGGTGCTCAATGCTACGGTTAACGGCAGGCGTCACTTAGCCCTTTGCCAAGATGAATTTCGTGGACCTCGTTCTAGCCGTTCACGATCAAGTGGCATTAGTAACAACATATATTGTTGTAATACATTAAAAATTTTAATTAGGGAAAAATAGGGGAAATAGCATTTAAAAGTAGGGAAAAAGTATTTCCAAAATCACAGTTTGATGAAATAATTATTACTATGAGTACAGTCTTGTGTGATACAAACACACAAACTTACACAGAATAAACACCAACCCCTCTGAGACCCGAAAAACACTTTTGCACTCATTCCTTCAACTTTCCCAAACCCCTTGTTTGAAGTGCTCTGTACAACGCGAATCATTTTCCTCAATCATTCCTGCAAATTCAACAAGGGAACCTTGTACAAGAACCGACATTTCTCTTCACTCTGTTTGTTCAAGCAAACCTCCTTCTTACGAATGCGAACGAAAACTTCTCCCGGGGTGGAGAGGCGAAAAAATCGTCTGCTGGGGGCGACACCAGGCATCTTCAGATGACAAAGTGTCTTGGAACGCTTCAGACAAATGGCCCAAAAGACGCGCAAGGCGAGGGTTAATCAGCAAGGGATGTCAAGCATTTAATGTACTTTGTGCCTTGTCGATATCTTCTTATTATTTTTTCCAGCAGCCTCCCCCCTGGACCCTCCCTTTTTTGTCAGGGAGGGCGCTGAGTCGTGAGAGACAATATAAATGGTGCGTAAGGCGCCGAAGACATTTTAAAAATTTTTGCCAAAAACCTCCAGAGCGAAACGAAGATTGTTTCCAAACGTTTTGGGGGGAACGTGTTTGATATATTTCCAAGACGCCAATGGATGTATATATACAGATATATGTTCGCCAAATGCTCTAATCAAATAAAAGAGGGGCGAAGAATCCGTTTTGGCGTAAACGCCCATGAAAATATAATGATGCGATAATAGACAGTCATATATATATAAGAAGCAAATGTCAGCGTTTTTCTTCAATTGTTGTTATTATCGTTGCTTTCTGTGGGTGCCGCCAATTTCGGGTGGGGGTCGTTTATCACTCTTTTAGAGCGAGGAGAAATCGTTTTCATTGAAATTATTGATGAACGTTTTATATATTTTGGTATTAAAAGTCTTGTTGCATTCTTCTGTATATAGAAGCATTTGGAATAGATTTGTCAGATGATTTCAGTTAGTGTTATTGTGGGTTTTTCAGAATTTTTATTGATGCCGCATTTTCAGTGAGTTAGAGTGCTCAGCCTCTGTGTTTTTGCTCTTATTCGTAGCATAAAATGTGCAACAAATGGCAAAAAAAAACATTTTTTCAATACATCTGCTTTTTATTTTGGCTTTATAAAGAATATCTCTAGATCTCCAGAAATTCACTTTACCCAACCTTTGAAAAAACATTTTCTGAAAGAATTCGTATGAAAATGAATATGTGCCTTTACTCATGAATATAATTAATATTTTGTATTAAATTAATTTGGACATATAAGGTTAAAGCCCACTTTTATGTAAATTATTAAAAGCTGTATCAACACTGTTTATAATACTCCAGCATCAAATTCGCCCACAAGGGGAGATGTCCCCGGGTCCGTAGACCCCTCCCCCATAGCCCTTGATTTTTTTTTCAATTGATTATAATCCTATGAATATAGTACGTAAAATTTAATAAAAAAAATTTATTATTAATAATTTATTTCATGCTCTATTTAACTATTTGTTCAATAATTTATTTTTTGCTGTTTTTTTTTCGACAATCGACAAAATTTGAAGAATATGTTTAACAGCATGTTGACCCTTGAAAAATTCCTGCGCCTACCACTGTGTGTGTGTGTACAGCATATATATTTTAAAGTTTCCAATACATGCTTTTAGCATTTGTTTTGAACTAGCTGCTATACCCGTTCTTCGCACGCGTGAATTGAAAAATTAAGCAATATAATTGAAGGATAAAGAAGTTTTTAATGAGTTAATTTTACGTGAATTGCAAATCGAACAAAAAAAAGCTTTTTGCATATCTACGATGAACAAAAAAAACCCATATTTTTTTTAATTTTGAGTATGAAGATCTAATAGCTGACAAAAAGAATTTTTTATTTATAACGCCCATTACTCTCTTGTGAGTCAATTTTTGAAAACACCTTTCCAAGGTGAACTCTACTCAGCAAAAATAACACATTGCTACAAATTTTGTATAATGAACACGTAAAATAATGTAAATAATTTATATTTGGATGTGTAATACGTTAATATTACTTTCCGTTGTATTTATTTTATGTTAAAGTTGTAATATTCGCAAGCAACGTCTTTCTTTACATTATAATTCTTTACATATATATACAATGGAAACATAGCGAAATGTTGGCGATAGAGCCAAGTTGGCATCATTCTTGGTGACCCTGTTAGCAATTTAGCGATTGATTGAACGGTGCAAAAGTTGATAGGCTGTAGCACTAACTAGTGGGAAGCTGCAACAAAGAGGATAGCACAGAAACCTTGACAAAAAAAATACATAAACATGCTCATTTTCAAAGTGATTGGTTGAATGGTGTTGGAATGAAGTGATTTCATATGTACAAACATCCATTTATATATAGAGAGAGATGTTCAATTATTAAGTCTGTCTTGTAGAGAACATTAAAACTATATATATGTGTATATATTTATATATATATATATGTGCGCGTGTGAAAGATAGAGAAATCTCAGGCCCTTTATATATGTCCGTTTTGGTAAACCTTCAACCCACCTCCCGCATAACTACTTTGACTTCTACATATATATAACTTACGTAAGCATGAACTTCACTTTCTCGTGATCAACGCTTGTTACAAAACATACGCTTAAGTCATGACTTAGAGTATAGCATGATTTACTGACTCGTTACAATAAACTAATGTATAATCAACGGCTGCATTCTTTATTAATCACAATCAGTCTCAAACATGCCTGTTCAAAGTACTCCAAGTCATCTTACATATAAATGCCAACTGCCCAGCTTGCTTAATAGTTGTCATAGCCTAACTCAAATTGCTGAGTTGCTGATGCATATTAAATATGCTGAGGCTCAAAGTCCTCATGCTGGCATGATATGAAAGTTTGGAGAGGAAGTGTCATCCTCGCCTGTTGGCCATGACTCAAATTCTTTCCCAATAACGTTTACATAACGTCAAAGTGTGACGTTTATAAGCAATCAATTTCCCCGCGGACTTGTATTGTGCCTCATTACTCTTACACCATGCTAAAAAATATCTTTTAACCTTGTTGCGACGATCAGGGGCGGCTTTAGGGCCGGACAAACCGGACCTCTCCCTGGGACGGCAAATTCTAAGGGTGGTATTTGGATCGAATTTAAAAATACTTTTTTTGTTACGAAAAAAATTTATATATTTTCTTAAATATTATTGGGTGGGAATTGGGTATTTTTCATTTAATGTATCTTACTTCCTTATTTTGTACTCTGTATGTTTAATGTCAGTTTTCTTTCATGCTGAAACTTAAGAATTCGAGTCGGGAGTACATGTTTAATCATGAAATTTGATAAGTTTACGCATTTTTTATTAGTAACTTTCTCCCCATCCCGGAGTATGGTCATAATGGACATTTCTTTCACCCATACGACGTCCAGTGTCTGCTATCCAAAAGGGACAGTAAGAGTTTTTAGTACATAGAGTCTTGAGCAGTGGCACACAGGAATTTTTCAAGGGGGGGTTCCGGGGTCGAAAGTTCACCATTCTTGTATCATGCTTCTTTTGATTTTGTCGATTTTCGGGAACAAAACACAGTAAAAAACTAATTATTGATCAAATAATTAGAATTAATTAATAAAATTAATCATTAATAACAAATACTTAATTAAATTTTACGTACTATGTACTTAGAATTATAATCAATCGGGAAAAAAATCAAGGGCTTTGGGGGGGGCGGACCCCAGGAACCCCCCCCCCTTGTGTGCGCCACTGGTCTTGAGTGTAATTACTATAAGTTGAAATAAATGTTTGTGATCCCCACCATCAGTAGAATTTTTAGAAAAAATTAACATGCTGAAATGGACGATTCCTTCCCTTGCATTTTACTCGTTTGAAATAACAGGTAATTATGTCCTTAATTTAGAATCATTTTGTATTAACTTAAATTTATTTTTGTTCGCAAGAATTACTCAAGTTTTTTCGGTGTGTATCTGTGTGAACAATTTATCCTTGTTAACTATAGCTGTTTGCTTTGGAGATAGGGGCGGCATTTTCCATTTTTGTCCGGGGTGGCAAAACTGCTAGAATTGACCCTGCGATGATGTACTGATAAACGGAAAACATTTTACAGACGGGTGTGTCACATATGCATTCACCTCAAATGCCACCGGAAGCCGAGTGATGAACCGATGCGTCGTGGCTCGTACTGATCTACAGGAGTGGTCGTCCCCCGGAAAGTTGCATTGAACGGTCAACCTCCCGATAAGTTGGTACTAGACTGGTACATATGTGACACACCCGTAGCAAAAGGGTTCACATAGTTTAATTTAATTGTGTTTAATTAACATTAGGAGGCTGCAACAGCCTGGAAGTTATGGTTCCAAACTCGTGGCCGGCATGTCAGGAGTTCGAGTCCTAGTGCTACTGAAGACCCGCCTTGTAAAGAGGCCATTGCATTTTAAATTTTTCGAGGCTCAAAGTCATCGCATTGGTGTGATGTGGTAGTTCGCATGGGTTGCCTGCTCAGATGCGTCCTCTTTGGTTCGAAATGACCAGGGATGTCGTAACACTTCTTGTGGTCCTGGGTCTCTACTCAGAAGTAGGTCATTGGCCTTTAAACAAATGTAGGCTCCACCTATGATTCTTAAAAGTGGACAGTACATGGCATGCTGCCAAATACTCGAACAAACAATAACCCGAAACAAATAAACGAGCATGTCTTACAATCGCACAAACCAGCTCGACTGATTTCCACCTTTTGACTGAATGAGTGAGTAAATATTAGCGTGCCGCACTGTTCAACTACACGAGGGCTTTTGGCGATGGACCTCGTCATTTTTAACCATGGTCAAGGGACGTGGACGACACCTGAGCTGGCACCACCTCTTGATTGCATCGGCTGGGAAGGAGTAATGATGGTGTATGGTGATGATGGTGGTGTATCTCCAATAGCATTCGTGTTGCTTTACACTGCGACGTTAATAAAAACTCACTCACTAAATTTCAAAAAGGATTTAGCGAAAAAAAGGACAGAAAGATATTTAAAATCTCCTAAATTTATTTATCGATCGAGATTGATAGAACATTGTATTGGATGGGCGGTCCTTGGAAGGAAGATTAGCCATAATTGAAACAAACACAATTTATTAACAAGTCTCAACAACCTAACAAATCTGAACAACGCAAGTTGGAAAACGAACCGTTAGGTAAATGATGGAAGCAAAAGTGAGGAAGACAAGATATTTGAATATTTAATTATAAATCGAATCACTTATTCTTAGAGCGTCCTAGCAATGCACCTTCTAATTATTTGAAATTATGTTCTAAGTTAATTTTCTTTGATCCGACACTGTTCCAATATAAACACCTAATTGACCACATCGTCAATCTTAAATATTAAGCAAATAATCTGCGAATCACTCTCGACTAGTTTTACGTTAATCACTAATTGCTGTACTTGAGCTTCTAACTTATCTCTCCATCGACTCTGAAAGTTAATGCTTAAATATAAGCCTTGATTTGCCTAATTCGCGTCTTCTTCATCGGGAGAAAGTTTTCATTAGAATAATATTTAAAGAAATAGTTTTTTTCCAAGAGGAGTAATAGGAGGTACGTGAATAGACCAGTTACAACATTACTGTGACTATTTGTGCAACTATAACTTGACTTTAAGTAAAGAAAAAGTAAAGCAACCTAAATCCACGTCTTACACTACATTACAAAGAATAATTTTTTTTAAAAAAACAAGGAGTTTTCATTAATAATTTAGGTTAGAAATATTTGTAATATTAGAGTATATCAACAAAATCCTCCATCAATATAGAAGAAAGTGAATACAAAGGATAAAACCGACCCGAGACAAAATAAAATGATCTTATTTTTTGAAAAAAATCCTTTTTTCAAATCAATACTATAAATGCACAGCGTTCTTAATTAACAATTTAACGATATCTGAAATTACTAACTATTCCCTACTAAATAAATGCGTGATATTTAGTTACAATTAAATAAAAGACCTCAGTAAAAAGAAAAAAAAATGGCTGCTCGCAAAAAAATTTCTCCAAGGTCTACCAAATTTTCAAATCATTCAGTTTACTTAAAAACTCCTCCAATTCATTATGTAACAATAAGTATTTACCTTTTCTTCACAACTGTCTTAAAAAACAAACAATATCAGAAAAATTCCCCGTTAAAAAGACATTTAGTAAGCGTGACGTGCGTTCAAAGAGGCGTCTGGTTACAGTTACCGAATTATTATCGGGGTACAATCTCCCAATAAGTGATAGGTTGTCTCGATGTTGATGTAGATAAAACTAACTACACGACATCCATCACTGAAGCATCTTCATCACAGAAAGTTGACATCTTAAACATGTTAAAGAAAACAAAGCAATAGGAGTGTAAACAAGTTACAGATAAACAACAACTTTGTGATTCTTTCATAGAAAAAAAGGGGACGTCGAGAACCTTAGGCAAAGATGGTTAAAAAATGATTGCAGTGCTTTTTATTAAAAAATAATAATAAGTAGATATTTGATTAAAATCTGTACTCCATAAAGTGAAATTTAGTGTATGAATAAGTTTCTATAAGACAAGCAAGTAATTATCATTTGTGGTGCACATGCAAATCATTTGCCCTAGTAGCGCCACCTGGAATAACTACATAAAGGGAAAGAGTGTTAATTTTTCCCCAATAGGTTATATCTTAGCAACTTAGCCGTTGCAGACACTGCAAGTACCCAAACGTGAGAGCCATTTTATGGTGGCTCCATCTAGTGGTGGCCTCGCTACCAAACTCTGGCGCTTGAATTATTTTCAATTCAAGCTCTCGTCAGTTGTTAAATATTGCCTTGATTTAATTTTGCCGAGAGTACCAGAGCCAAATTCATACTCAAGAAATCTTTTACATGCCACATAGTCATATGACATGCGTGCATACGATTTTCACACTCAGGAAATCTATCGGTACCAGCTGGGATTGAACTCTCAACCTTAGACTTTAATTGCCTTAACGTCACACTTTAAAGCAACGCGAGGGTAATTGCTGATGGCTCCAAGTTCTAGTGAGGAGGACGACACCCCCTCTGGTATTCCCTCTCTAAACTACCACTCCAAGCCAGCAGGAACACTTTGAGCCTCAACAGATTTAACGAGCATCAACCCCTTTACACGACATGTTTTTAGTAGCACTGGGACTCGAACTCATGACATGCCAGCAACAAATCGGGACTATAACCCTCGAGCTACCGAGGCTTCTCCTTAATGGGTAAGCAAAAGGGTGTTCAATAGTGGACATGTGTAGTGGAATGGAATGCTTTTGTTATTTTAATGTTATGTTAAATGTTAAACACACAGTGTACTGAAGCTTACATGAAGTGAGAGCTTACATGAGTCCTATAACTCTGTTTTGAATTATTGCCCTTCAGATCTAAAAAAAACATGAGTTTGATTTGAATTAAGGCAAATTCTAAGGCTTTGGTTTCAATTGGCGCTCAGATCTCCAAAAAACCCATGGGTTTGGTTTGAACTAACACTTGCTCATTTGGTTTGAATTGATACTCTTCAGATCTTCATAAAACCCATCGATTTGAATTGAACTTAATATCATATGGTTGAACTGGGGCCTTACAGTGGGTCCCAAGTCATGTTGGGATCCTCAGCAATGAAAGAGCTGACCAAAAAGCCAAGCAGAAAGCCGAGTCGTCTCAACCGCAAGTCCCCTTGACCCTCAGAAAAGCAAAGAGCATTATTTCCACATACATTGACAAATCTACTGCAATGACCCAAAAAACCAAGAGCCTTTGAAAACCATGGGAAACCTAGGCCATTGTAGGTCTTATCCCGAGGCATCTGGAGAGAGCAAAGGCTGTTGCCCACTTTCGCCTAACCACCGGACATTACTTTTTGGGAGTATACTCCCACTGGCTTGGTCTGGCTGCTGACGAGGCCTGCGCGCTCGGCGGTCATACCAACCTGACTGACGATGTCGTCAGTTGGTTCTGGGAGGTTTGGCGTCAAATGGTCAAAAAGCCAAGTACGAGCATTGGATAAACAAATAAATAATTTGAACTAGCATGCGCACATATTTGGTTTGAATTGATGCTCCTCAGATCTACATGAAACACATGGTTTTGATTTGAACTATCACTTGCATATTGCGTTTAAATTGGATTCACTAATATCTACATGAAACCCATGAGCTTGATTTAAATTAACGCAAGTTCTTTGTTTTCAGATTTTACATCGTACACGTATATCTTACTTTGGATTATAACGTTCCTCAAAGCTAACCGAAATCCATGTTTTTGATTTGAATTAACATTACTCTTAAAGCTTCATAAAATCTAAGAACCCGGTTAGAATTAATATCACCTCAAAGCCATATAGAGTCAATAGGTTTAGTTTGAAATAAAATGTTACTAAAACAAAACAAGGTTTGTGCTCGAGTGCCCACTTTCCAGATAAGTTTTTGATGGAACGGAATGGATATTTTTTGTGAAAACACACCGTAAGCCTTATTTCTTGATAAAAGGGTCATTACTTTTCACCTAGTTTCAGTTTTTTACTTTTTAATAACTTAATTTTGTTTAAAAAAATACTTAAGAATTAACATTTTCTGAGGTTCAGGAGCACATTAAAAAATACAGCGAAATTGAATAATATTTTCTCTAAAAGCATCGCGTTACGTAAAAAATCAAATTAAAAATAATGAATCACCATTTGAAAACATTTCGATTTTATTTATTATCGAAAATTTCTTATTAAAAAAATTCTCGAAAAATTTCCAGAACAAAAGAAGTAAAAATGAAAATTTATAAAGCTCTTATTAACGAGTTTTATATAGTCCATGTGCCAAATATCTATTTTTATAAGATTTATATTTAAAATTCTTAACAGTTCCCTTCCTGTAAAATGTACTTTTCTCCCCATACACTTATTAAACTGTCAATTTACCACCGAATTATATTATTTTAAGCGGGGTAGTACGTGAGAAAAAGTACTTGAAAATAAAAAATAAGTTTCTTTCTCCTCCAATCCAGTCAGCAATTTAAAAGGATCCATTTAATCCAAAGTGATTCAAAATCCAAAAGCAATAATTTAAACAATATCCTGTCAACTCATCTCATAGAGATATGGAGATTTCTTAACTTAAAGTATCACCACCAAATGACCTCCACGCTTTGAGCCGTATTAACCTTACTCCCGCAGTTGATATCACGGCTCTCACGGATGATTGGATAATAGGTCTCCCCACCTCCGAACGCCATTTTTTTATTGGTGTCTTTTTTATATATACGTCATTATACCGTTCATGTGATCCAATTTTAAAACCACTACGTTACAAAAACTAAGTGGAGACAGTGATTCATGATATCTTTGACTGCTATCTTTTTATTTTTTGGAAAGGTTTTTTTTTTATTTCCTTGGTTTATAGGTTCCTTTGTCCCCTAAATCTGCTCTCTAAGTAGGGTATTGAATTCTTAGTGTGTGGAATTAATTCCGGAGACAGTAAATTTAATAAGAAAAATACATCGGCTGTCTTAATATAATCATTACACCAACCCGGAGATGAATAGATCTTTTGTGACTCGGGCTTCCTCTTTCGAGTATTTATTTATTAATAATATTATAAATAAAAAAAACATTGTTATTTTATTTTGATGAGAGCTTCTTCGTCCTCTTTCCGACCATGGGAATAAAAAATGACGAACAAAGGAATTTTGTTCGTATGTCTTGGCGTGTGTGTATTGGAAGGATGAAAGAGGAGCGATAACGTACAAAATCTGTTTTGCCATAATGATTATTAGTTTTAAATGAGTTGGTTAAATAATATGAAGGTATCTATAGAAATATTTGCGTGTACGCCAGCGTTTCTCAAACTGTGAGGCGCGCCCCCTTGGGGGGCATGATAACTCTACAAGGGGGGCGCGAGCCTATTGAATAGTCGAAAACAAAAGGTTATTTAAAAAATTATTGATTTACTGAAAGTAAACAAACAAAATACTTTCTGATATAATAAAATATAGAATACACATTTACACTGATATAATACACTTATAAATGTATCAGTGCTGTACAATGTATACTTTATAATTAATTTAACAAAACGAAGTTAAGAACATGTGATAATTATCAGTGACCCCATGGGCTTGTATTAACACTTATCTTGATAATTTGTACGGTTTATAATTAATTCCTTAACTGCCGATTAAAAGTTACGCAATTTGCTCCCCAATTCCACCGTTTACCAGGTAGATGCGCGTATTTTGATGTTTGCGGAGGAGGGGGAGGAGGAAAGAAATAAGTCTGCAAAAATCCTCTGAAATAAGTAAATCCTTCTCAAACATTGTCAAGGTCCTTTTATTGCATTCCAAAGCCCTTGGAATAATTTTATGGATAGCCCTGCACAGAAAAGATCGTACTTCAGAAAGACGTATATACACGTCCAGAAATTTAATGCTTTGGCTGAGCGAGACGTTTATATACGTCGGTGGAACATAAGATGTTAAAGTCGTATTGTAGCTTTAGTGTCAAAGTATTGAATTCAATGCATTGTTATTGTATGGAGGGGGAGCGATGAAAATGAGGATTGAATAGTGGGTCGCGCATATTGAAAGTTCGAGAAGCACTGGTGTACGCCATAAACTATGGAGTGCTTTTATGATATGTCTTCATGGAGTAATAAAACACACTGCTGGTTATTCCAAATGCAACACTACGGAGTTCAAGGGCCATAATATTCCCCCAAAGCCAAAATTATGGGACAAAAACTAAAATCAAGGGTGCAACATCCCACAGAAGGCCAATGTCTACTGTGCCCATCTCAGTTTTCGTTACCTTAGACACTAAGGTGCATGAGCAGATATTCCTGTCAGGTGGTCAGTCTGAAGCAAGACCACCAGTGCCTAAGTCCCAAAGCAAGCTTGGCACTCCTTTATCAACCCACTGCAGTAGGTATGCAAGGCTGAGTCGACCTTGCCCAGCCCAGGAATAAAACCCGGACTTGTGGTGTGGAAGTGTTATACGCTACCACTGGATCTTAGAACAACATCTAAAAGAACTAAATTTACTCCCAGAGGATTAGTGAGAGGATCGTGGATAGATCCGTTACAAATTTTTCAAAAATTATTCACGTTTAAGTTTGGATCAAATAAGGATGATAAATCTCACCTTACATCAGAGGCTAACTGATTGAGAAAGAAACCTAATACAACATGGAAAACAAAGCCCTTTTGAAACAAGAAACTGAAATAAAAGATCCCGATATGACAAACAAGGTCAACCACAGGGCAAAAACAAACCCCTCGACTGCTGTTGGAGCCCATTTTCTTAGGTAAAGAAAGGCTCCGTATGTGTTACTCAGCAAACGTCGGCCCACTCGAGTTGAAGGGGAGAGAACATCAACATTTCCGCTTCTTCTTGGCGGACTCGAGTATGACCAAACACTCGGGCTACTGTCAACAATTAGTGAGAAACTAAGGCTCTCGGAACAGAGTGCTTGGCTACTGAAGTAGAGGGGGTCGATATCACTCACGATCAGACACTCCAATATGTGTAGGCCGCTATTTACAAATGGTGATCTGTTTTACTGATTTACAGCGCTACGGTAGCCGAGTTAGCATGGGTAGGAATTAGTGAATTGTGTGTCATAAGTTCGAACCCTAGAGCCATTGAACCCCTCCCCCGTCCCTGTACAAGGACAGATTTGTCGACTAGTTTGGTCAATATGTTAAGATATGGACCAACTTTGGCCGGGCTCTGAACCTTACCCTCATTTAGGTCTCGCTTCATCCTGACTCATCTTTAATAAGATCATGATCCATATAATTTTAATGATCAAATATTATATTCTAGTATACATTCTTCGAAAAAGAAGGAAATTTCAAACTACATGGCAACTGCATTAGTGGCTTGACCATTGTGATGCCCGTTGTCCAGGCCTAGGCTTAGGACTTATACCCTAAGCAAACAGTTAAATCATTGAGTCGAAGTGCGGCCGTCGGTCGAGCTGATTTGTGCCGACGTTTGTGAGATTGTGAGCCATGCACATTTATTTGTTTCTAATTGCACTTTGTAAGTGTATTTGACAACATATGCTGTATACTGACTGCTTGAAAAGCCACATATAGGGCCTACTTTTAAATAGGGGCCCATGTGGTCAAAAAAAGTTTTTTAAATTTCTCTGGACTCAGGGCCTCTAAAAGTCTTAAAACGTTTCTGCTTGTTCAGGATTATTGAAAATGTACAGCTTACAATGAATGCTCTTCAAAATACTGCATTTCTCATATCTCGTTGACCCTGATATTCCTCTTAAAATAGTTTGAAGTGGGATCTTCCAGATTTAGAACCTTTTTTAATTTTTGTACTAAATGTTTAATTAATTGAAATTTCAATTATCTGATCGTACTCTTTCTCTTCACATTCGTCTTTGAAACTTGTGTGTGTGTGAGAAAAACTGACTTTTTTTTTGTCTCTTACTCGTGTTTACTTCCTCATTATCCGTGGCCAATTGCTAAGAGCAGGGGTACTGAACCTTTAAGAGGATCAGTGCGCCATTTTTCTAAAGAAGTGTTTAAAGAGGTATGGATGCTGCGTCAAATAATTTTGACTTGTGATTATTGGGAAAAGAATAAAACTAAATAACTAAGAACACAAAGCCCTTTATTTGCTACGAAAAGAATACCTTTTGCACTGCATAGTAGTAAATGTTTTGATTATAAAGAGTGTTTTTTTTTTCAGGTATAGAAGTTTAAGTTGGCATTACTTTCCAAGATGGCGACCGATTTAACAGCCGTCAAGTGATTTATTCTCAGTTTGGTTTGGCAATTCATCAAAACCATCATCAAGCAAGGCGTAGATTCGTCGAATGGGCCCAAAACGAGATTGCCGTTGCTCCCGATTTTCATAAGCGAATTTTGTTTAGCGATGAAGCGCACTTCTGGTTGAATGGCTACGTCAACAAACAAAACTGCCGCATTTGGAGTGAAGCTAATCCACACGCGTATGTCGAAACACCGTTACATCCAGAAAAACTGACTGTTTGGTGCGCTTTATGGGCTGGTGGAATCATTGGTCCGTACTTCTTCAAAAACGATGAAGGCCACAACGTTACAGTCAATAGTGATCGGTATAGAGCCATGATTACTAACTTTTTAATCCTGAATTGAACAATCCTGATGTCCAGGAGCTGTGGTTCCAACAAGACGGCGCAACATGTCACACAGCTCGTGCCACGATCGATTTATTGAAAGACACGTTTGGTGACCGCCTAATTTCACGTTTTGGACCTGGGAATTGGCCTCCAAGATCTTGTGATTTAACACCGCTAGACTATTTTCTGTGGGGCTATGTAAATTCATTGGTCTATGCGGATAAGCCACAAACGCTTGACCATTTGGAAGACAACATTCGCCGTGTTATTGCCGATATACGGCCACAAATGTTGGAAAAAGTCATTGAAAATTGGACGTCCAGATTGGACTATATCCGAGCCTGCCGTGGCAGTCCTATGCCAGAAATCATATTTAAAATGTAATGCCACAAGATTATCTTTCGAATAAGAAAAAATCCATGTCAATCGAATAATGCATCGTTGTTTTATTGCAATTTACAGTTCTATACCTCCAAAAAAACACCCTTTACATGTAATTCAAATTAAGGTAACACAAGTGTGTTACCTTAATTGTTATTACAGATTGAGAGAGAGAGAGAGAGAGAGAGAGATCTGTTGTTACAGATTGAGTGAGGATGACAAATAACTTATTTTAGGATTATAATATATTACTTTTAGTAGAATGCATGCTGAATTGCTGTCATCTACCGATCGGTTCTTAAGCAATTAATTATTTTTATTGCGGTTCACTTTTTTGACAAGAGAATTTACGATTTGTTTCAAAATGCCGTTTTATGGACGGTATTCTACATACCACTATTCCAGAACATAAAACACACACCGCTTGGTCACCTTTGCCAATAATGTCATGTTTCTAAATTTAACAAGTTTGAAATTCTGTGTTACACATACTATCTTGCCCATTTCATTCTTTTGCTAAACTAGGTATGTTAAAAAATATTTAAAAATCGTAAATATAACACAAATAAACTTTAAAATATATTTGTGCCGATAAAAAAAATGGACTATGCTATCCATAGACAAACTTTGCATCATAAGTAATTTTAGTCCACAACATAACTAAGGCAAGACAATAACAAATGAGTGTGCTCCCACCTCACCGCAACCGAACACTCGCGTTTGTTTGTCATACTACATAGTGAACTTTGCTATTTTGAATAAAATGCAAACCATTGTGGTTACTGGCGTGCCCAAAATATTGTGTCGCGAATCATGACCAATGGTTTGCCCTCCCTGGCTTAGAGTAATGATTCCCACCCCCCGGGCCACCCAAGGAACTTTAAATTAACACCATTTATATTTTCCTGGGTTGTATTTCATTTGGGTTTGTGCGACTTTCCCTTGATTTTCATTTTTTTGGTGTAACTGTATTTTATTTTTAAGCATTTTAAAATGTAATTAAATAAAAATTGTTAAATCTAAACAATCCATAGTATAAACAATCACCCCTCTCCTCTTCTTTTCAGCAGGCTGCGGTATAATTATCAAACGTTGACCGGTCTACGGTGATAAAAAGGATGGGAAACAATAACTTAGAGTCACATGTAGTTCATGCATACTTTCCTCATGATTTTTTCTTCATCTTCTGCCTTTCAATTGACATTTTAGAGAAAAAAATTTCAATTCGTCTGTGAGTAATCCACTTATAACAAAATGCAAAAATTGCTACTGAACTATTTTTGTTTATTCATTACCCAAAGTTTATCGCCTATTATTATGAATAGAACTGACCAAGTCGTAAATAATCATAATGTTTGTAATAATCATTATTTTGCCTCGGGGTTTGCCATCAGCTGCCGTTTTAGGCCTGGTGTAAAAGAAACTGTACTTAAACACAATCGGATGACATTCTCTAGGAAGTTTGAAATTTCAGTGCAAATAACTCTACTGAATTTCATATATTTTCCATCAGTCAAAAGACTGCACAAAGTAAATAACAGTAGAGTAGATGTTTATCAAAAAAACGAAAGAAGAGAGAGAGAGAGAGAGATTGAAAAATGAAGCAGTTTTTTTATAGGTATTATAAAGAAAAGTCGGAGTAAGTTCACAAGAAAATGAAAAACTGGAATTCTACAAGGGGTCCTGGTACTCTTTGAACAATTTTTTTTTATTTATGCATTTAAAAATTCTTTTTAGAATTTCGTATATTCTATTCAAGAAAATAATACGATATGAAAAATTTTGCACATATTATTCACATAGTTTTAAAAATTTTAATTTTTTAAGAAAATTTGGAAATTATTACTCTTTCTGTAATTATTTTTTTGACCTGATTTTTTTGGGGATATTTTTAAGGATGTCTTAAACAACTTTAGAGATCTATTTTACAATAACAATTAGTTTTGGAGAAAAAAATAAAATGTTGATATGCATGATAAAATTCATTGAAAAAGCCAATATCTCCTACACATTTAATTTTATTTTTTAAAAAAAGTATTCAGATTATAGCAAAGTAGAGATCCCTAATTTTCTTACATGTATTATATATAACACACAGGAAAAAATTGATGTGATTGGTAAATAATTATGGAAGGAGTAGCATTTTAATGCACTTTAATGTATCGAAAAACACAAACTGATAAAAACCACTTTAAAGTTTATAATTATAAGAAAAATATTTATGATAAGCTTGAATACTCTTAAAATTTCACTTTAAGACAAGATATGAAACATAGTTAAAAATTAATTCCACCCACAAAATTGTGGCTACTCCACTGTTGCATGCTATCGCTAACCGTAACCGTTCCAAATAGAAAAAGCATATGAATTCATACCCGTACGAAACCGACAGCAAAAAGCAAAATTGGAATATTGAATTTCTTGACGGAAGAATTTCCCACCCAATTTTTAATACAATGTTCTTAAATAAGTAAATTTCTAAGAGCAATGGGCCATGACCGGGTCTCTTAAAAAGGCTTTGTAGGCCGCTGGTTGAGTACCGCTGGTTTAAATAGTCGAATGAATGAAATAGAACACTATGAATATTGGTGGTCCAAAATTTATCTTGCGTATTCTGTAACATCCAGCGAACACATCCGTAAGACCCATTCGAAGCTCACTTGTTCCCGGGGGACAGGGCGAAAGTATATCCCATATTTGCACCCCTCCCTCCGACCCTGTTTATTTGTGGACACATGTCCTTCGCACGTATATTGTTCACGTGGATACACTCTCACTTCCTCCTCCTCCTAAGAACGGAAGTGGAGTCCTAGGGCCCTCTCATGGGCCGGGCCCATTTCCTGCTCTGGAAATCAACACTCTTTCTTTTCTCTATGTTTGTGCCTTTTTTTTTCTTCCGCCGCACCAATCGATAGAGAATGACCTCTGAGAGCACCTTTTCCAATGTGCAGGAGGGAAGAGCTGTTTACCGGCGATTTTAGCAGTAGGTATCATTGGACACATTTTGTCTCCGGTGTTTAGAACTCAAATAGTAATTTAACCTCATTTCAAACAGTTGACGTTGCTGGCACATAATTGAAAGTTAAGGTTGAGGTCTTCACGCTTTTTGACTCCCATAGAACAGAGCTTCTCAAACTGTGGGGAGCACCCCCTAGGGGGGGTGATAACCCTGGAATTAGGGCACGATCATATTGAAAAGTTGAAAATAAAAACTAATTTAAAAATTATTAATTTATTGAAAGTAAAGAAATAAAACACATTATGACATAAAAAATAAATAAATAAAAACATTTGCACTGATATAATACACTTATAAATGTATCAGTACTGCAAATTGTATTTTACAATTAATTGAACAATATTAAGTTCAGAACGAGTTTAATAAAAAAGCCCAGTGGCACCATGAGTTTAACACATATAAAATCTTTAACAAATCAACACTTATCTTCATAATTTGTACAGTTTATGATACACCCCTTAGCAACTGATTAAAAATTACGCGATTTGCTCCCCAATAATACCCTTTTGTATGCATGCAGGCGTATGAGGTGTATTGGAGAGGGGATTTAAATAAGAAAACCCTCTGAAAGGAGTATAAATCCTTCGCAAACACTATTGTTGCCGTTTTAATGTATTCGGAAACCTTCGGAATAAATGTATGGATAGAAGTGACTAGAAAAGATTATACCTCAAAAAAACGTATATGTATGTCCATGGCAATTTATGCACTGGCTGAGCAAGACGTTTATATGCGTTGCTAGCACTTAACAGTAAAAGTCGTATTGTAACTTTAGCGTTCAAGTTTCGTATCGTCGAACAGAATACATTGTTATTGTATGAATGGGGGGGGGCAATGAAAATTATGATTGAATACTGGGTCGCAAGTACTGAAAGTTTGAGAAACACTGCCTTAGAACTATTTTGGGTTACGAGGGAACACCATTTCACACGCACGCACACTTAGAATAATATACAGTCGACCCCGATGTAATGAACCCCTCTATAACGAATTTCTCGATTTAAAGGGTGTTGGAAACCTACAATCTTTTTAATATAACAATTTTGAAATTTTTATATTTTCAAATTGTATAGATTTTAACCTTTCTAAAAATACCTTAATTTAACCTCGAGGGTAATTAGAAGCCCTTAAAACCTATTTTTAAATAACCGTTGAAACTGGGCCACTCCCATTTAAATGGCGAAAAATGTAAACAAAATGTTTTTTCTTTGCTTAAAATTTGAATGAATGATGGAAATCAATACATTTAATCCAGAATTGCTAAAAATGTGTTTTCATGGAGGTACAAAAAATCCCAATGAAAGTGTAAACAACTTAAAAGGGTATCATGTGCTGAAGAAAATATTTGAACAAACAGATGTATTACCATTGGGTACATTGGATGCAATGTCATCATTTAATATGGGAAGTGTATCAAAATCAGAAATTTTGCGAAAACTTAATATTCAACACGGTATAGGGAATGGAGCGCCTCGACAAACAGAGACTGTTAAAGGCTAAAAACTCATGTTTGAAAAAAATAAATGAAGATTAGAAAGAAAAAAGACTGAAAAGAAAGAAAAAGAAGAGGGGATGAAGAAATTTTTAAAAAATGCAGATCATTTGGGGTATGGGGAGGAATGCTTTAATAAAAAAGTAATATTATACACATTAAACTTCATTTATCTCAAAATGTCAATTTCTGATGTTTGATGCCCCTTTTCTGGAAAAATAAGGTTCACAGGTATAGGTATATAAGTTTGGTATGACTTATTTATAATGATGGCTAATATATATACTAAAATAAGCTTTTTGTAAAGAAAAGTCAAAAAAATTTATTTTTTACAAATTTTTTTATGTGAAAAATGGGTCAAATTTCACTATAAGTTTGATAATATATTTTATAAATTATTTTAAAATTCAAATGTATAGCTAAAAGCTCATTTTCAGGGGGTCCGTCACCCAAATGTGTCAATAACACCATATGGTCAGTGATTCCAATATCTACATTTGTGGAATTAAAAACTATAAAATTATTGGTAAATATGGCTATTGCACAGTTCAATATAAGTCATGTAGCAAAATTAGTAATCTTAAAACATTGTGATATTGAACCAAATTATAACTGTGTGTCATGCTTCAACGAAATCATCTTGAGATCCTAAGACATGGCTAAATTGTTAAAAATAATGAAAAAAGGAAAATTAGTAGAGTCTTTTAAAAGAGCAAAGAGTAAAAAAAATGCTTCGTATGCTTCTGGAAAGTATTAAAAAAAGCAATTGCTCAAAAATTGCAAATTTTCACTTTAAAGCCTGTTTTCTCAAAATGTAATATTTTTTACTCTATGCATCTTTTTTTCAAAAACTAAATAGCATATAACCCCGAATTGTTCAGTGAGTCGACTTTTAAAATGTTTACACATTTTAATGGAGGGTAGTAGCTATATCTAGAAAACATTTTTAGATATCAGTTTTTTAAACTAAATTTTAGTGGGAAAAAGTGAACGACTGTTACAAAATTCATAATTAATTTATATTTGTACAAAAGGACTAAATCCTTCTTTAAAGTGTTATTGATAGTACACTTAACCTACTGTAAAAATGTTATCCATGAGAAGTAAGTAGTTTCTGAGAAAAAGGTACATGCCTTTACACAATTTAACATAGGCTCCTATGGACGTGCCGGAACCCCTTAAACCCTTAAAAGTAGACAGTATATAGCATACGTTGTCAAATATTTTTACAAACAATAACCCGATACAAATAAATGTGCATGACTTACAATCGCACAAACCGGCACGACCGACTGCCGCCTTTTGACTGAATGAGTCATGAAGATGCAAGGTGATAGGTCTATGCCTATACATAGACCAAGGTGATCCCACTTAGTCAATTAAAATATTGACCGAAATTCCCAGTTTTTCGGAGAATACAACCGGAAAAATATTTGACCATTGAAATTATTCGAATCATGATCTTATTACGGCTGAATCGAGAAGAGACAATGCCCCTTTGTGGCATTGGACTTGGACCCGGGCCCAGTTGGCCCATGTCTTATGCCGTCCCTGACTTTTTAATCACACTTTACTATATTTTTTTAAGTTAAAGTGAGAGATTGCTTGTGTTGAAATCTTCAACACAACAAGCGCCTATATTTACTCTTGTTGTTGATCTCATGCAAGAAAAATATTTCTCGCCAATATATGCCAAACAAAATACAGAGAACAATTTATCTATATTTAGTTTTTTTTTTTCTGATTCTCTTGATGGATCACAAAAAAATCTCTATGAGATGCTATTTATCCATCTCTGAATTATTTTAAACTGAAAAAAAATTGATTGAATTGATTAACGCGCGGATGAATTCGAAAATAATTTTAGGGGAGAGGGGACGCAATTTGAGTTGCGTTTTAAAATTTCGATCTGAATTTTCACTAAAACGTTTTGTTAACCTTTTAGCAAAGACAAGTTTAATTATGATGGATGGTAATAGTTTATTACATTTAAATAGATATAAAATGAGAGTAGTTTTTGTAGTGTTCCTCCCCCCTCCCAACGATTTAGTAGTTAGGGCAGTGCTTCTCAAACGTTCTATACTTGTGACCCGATTTTTGTATCATAATTTTCCTCGCGCCCCCCTTCCACATAATAACAATGTATTGAATGCTTTACTAGTATATTATACTTTGACGAAAAGTTAGAATGCTACTCTAATTATAAACCATACAAATTATCAAGATAAATGTTAAATTTTGTGTATAATTTTATGACACGCCCATGGGGGTCACTGGTAATAATCCAACCTGTTCTTAACTTCGTATTGTTAAATTAACTATAAAGTACATTGAGCAGTACTGATACATTTATAAGTGTATTGCATCAATGTAAATGTGTATTTTATTTTTTATTATGTCAGAACGCTTTTTTTTTTGCTTCCTCTCAGTAAATTAATAATTTTTTTTAAAAAAGTAATCTTTTATTTTCGACTTTTTGATAAGCTCGCCCAACCCCCTTGGAGAAGGGTGCCCCACAGTTTGAGAAACACTGAGTTAGGGTCACAAACATGTGCACGGTGTGTCATGAGTTAAAGCCGAAATACCAGTAAATCTGTTGGGGCTATAAGTCGTCCCGTGGGCATCGTGGGGTAGTTTGGAGGGAGGACAACTCAGGTATCATCCTCTTCACTTGACCGAGATTCAAAATGACGAGGTTTGTCTCATATTGTCCTCGTGTTGCTTTATAATGAGACTTTAATGCGCCGCGGTAGCCTAGTAGTCAAGGTATCGGATCGTAGCTGGCCTGTCATGAGTTCGAACCCAGTGCAACTAAAGACCCGCCGTGTAGAGAGCGATGCACGTTGAATCTGTCGAGAGCTCAAACGCCCTCCCATTAGTGTGGTGTAGCAGTTAGGAGAGGGAGGTGTCAGCTCAGGTGTCGTCCACGTTACTTGACCATGCTTCAAAATGACGTGGTCCGTCGCCAAATGCCCTCGTGTAGCTGAACAGTGTGACGTTAATATTCACTCACGGGGTGTTACTGTAAACATTTTTTTTAAAAAAATTGGTGGAATAGAGCTTATTAATTAAAAACATCATTTAAAACGAGCTTAGGAAGATTTAGAATATTTTATAAGTGGAAAGAAATCTACCGCATTTTTGTTTTTCATTTCATTTAATAACGAACCTGCAAATACAGTTCTATGTATCTTGTTTCGGACACCAAATTTTATAATTGTATTAAAATGTAACCAATGTTAAGTACAATTCTTTTACCAGGCATCAAACTCAAAGTATTTATTTAAATGCATTTTCATTGTAATTTTCCCCAAAGTAATAAATGGGCTGCATAACTAAAAGGGAGATGCATTACAATGATTAATAATAATCGAAACGTTGAAAAGAATCCCAAGCAATTGTTATTATGACTTTCCTATTGTGAATCTAATTTATTCAATTTAATTGGAAAGAATTGAAACGGAATACTTCCATTTAACATTCACGTTAATTTAATAACAATTACATTAATCGTGAATTTATTTTTATGCGTAAGCAAACATCTGATTGGTTGAAATTAAAAGATGTAGCAGATGTCATGCAAAAAAAAATATATCAGGATTAAATAAAACTTTATTTCTGATATTATTGTGTTACAAAATAATTAAGTTTTAAAATAATTAACTTCATAAAAATGGGAATGGGGAACTAAATATTTTTAAGGTTTTGCTGTGAAATTGTTCAGTATATAAGTTTTAAATATAATTATTTTTACTTAAAAAGAGTTAAAAATCCGATTTAATTGTTACTCAAAAATTATGTTTATGAAATTATGAACTTATTGTGTTGTTTTTAGAGTTTGTATAGAATAAACAATGATGAAACTATAAGGAAACGTAAAGAATTACTTTACGTATTACAGAAAAATGTGCGAACATTTGAAGGAAATAATGCTTTTTTTTATCTATTATTACTTTGTAATGTCAAATTATTTTTCTCTTCATTATAAAAACTATGTATAACAAAATGTTACTGAAGTTAAATTATTTGGAAGCATTTAAAAAAGCATAGTTTCGTGTTAACTGAAAAACCTTATTTAAAAAAAAAACATTTTCATAAAATTGAGTTCACTGTAAATATTTTCAGATCACGTATACTGAACAATACAATTCCTTTACACGTTTTCACGCGTTTTTCAGAAGGTATTGTCATTAAATTATTAGATTATGATCGGAAAGTGCAGTGTTTTTTTTTACCGTTTGCCCGTTTTGCACATCTTCATAACAGGACTAATTTTATATACAGCTGCATTTATATAACTGCTTTATCGTCCAGAAAATATAGCCGATATCCGATATATATCATGGTGTGGGCCGCATCATGATCAATGGCCGCACGCGCCTACATGTGGTTGCGAATGGGACTATGACGGGCCAACGATACATTTCACGTCTTTTCCGTGGTGCTGTCGGTGATAAATTTATTTTTATACGACACTATATCATCGAACACTCGCTGTTCAGGATTGTTCTAGACAGCGAGGGTATTCAACGTCTCGTATTTCTCCAGATCTAAACCCTATTGAAAATGTGGGGAAACACACATTATTAAAAAACAGCTGCTGGATAATGTTGTGCAAAATGGTACGACGTGTGGAATGTTGCAAATATCCCGTCATACGATCAAATGAACATTTTTTTCTTTTTCAGATGTTTCACAGCTTTTGTAAAAAATAAATATTCTTTATTCTAATGTCTGAACAGTTTATTTTTTATATCCTGCAAAAAACAAATTCATTTTTAAATTCATTTAATAATCAAAAGAAATGAGTTTTTCTTTAGTATTCCCTGGTGTCTTGCTTATTTTTCAAAACCTTGCATAATACTGACAAGGAAAAGTAGCATCCCTTCTTAGTTAACCAGTTGCCTGCTACCTCTCTTTTGTTTCCGGCACCCCAGGCGAAAAGGCGCACTGTATGACCTCTTCCTTTAAAGGGGGTGATAGTTAAACTGCACCTGTGTCAGCTACAAAGCCATTTCATTTTTTTCATTTTACACATTGCCCTGCTACTCATATGTGGAAAGGATAGTCCACATTGTGAGGTAGAAATGCCATGAATGAGTATCTTGGTCCCCTCCTTTTGAGTTTCGTCCCGTGGCACCAAATAGAATATTTACCAGACAGGCCCCTCTCCGAAAAGAGCCAATGGGAGAACCATGATATTCGATTAATGAATTTCTCATGAACAAAACTAATTTCGTAATTTATATCGCATTTGAAATTTTAGACTAAAGGTAAAGTTTTTGACCACTTTTAACCCTTAACTCATGATTTATTTTAATTTAACATACTCAATATTTTTTTAATTACCTACAAATCACTTAGATGAGAAAAAAAAGATTACTGCAACGAAATGCATGCTAATTTTGTTATTAGATGGAAGTACATTTTTTCCAGAAATCACAACAATTATAAAAAAAATATCTGATGCCTCAAGAGCTGTGTTTTTGCTATAAAAAGAATCCATTATATTTTATGCTTCCTCTTGTTTATTGAGGAAATAAATTAACAGGTAAGAAATTTAAACATTTTATATGATGAATAATAAAATCTTGATATAAAAAAAGTTATGGAATTTACAGCACTACTGCGCAATGTTGCACTTCTGCAACAAACAAAAAAAAAAACTGAAATTCAATTTAAAACTGCTAAATTTTTTTTTCATATTTTTACCTTTTACTATAAATTGAGAACTGGCTGATATAATTTTTTCATAGAAATTTTAAAAATTGCGAAGTTAGGGTTAAATCTAGTGTTAAACGATCTTTCCATGTCATGCAGAAAAAAAAGAGAGAGACATCTAAACCATAATAACCAAAACAATCTTCAAAGCTTCATCATTTTGAAAAGTTTTTGGTCGTGGGAAACGTTCACAAACTCGTAGCTGGAGTTCCGCGGGATCGAATCATGGGGACGCTGCAAACCCATCTTGTATATTGGCTGATGCATGCTAAATCTGACGAAAGCAATGCAATATTTTGGCATGTGCAATATTTTAACACTTTCAAACATATTTTATTAATGCGATCATTTTTATTTTCCAAAAAAGAGCACTTTAGGAATTTTGATGTATGACCATGAATTTTGATGCATGGCTTTACGCCAATGATCAGGATATGCATTTAAAAAATGTTTGATGAAATATCGATCCATTAAATCAGAGGTTCCTAAACTTTTTTTGTCTCATGGATCCCTTGTCATGTTTTTTGGTATGGGGTAGATCCCTACTTAATTAATACTGAATTTTTGCAAATTTATCAACTTAAATATCTTTTTGACAGCTAGTACTGCTGCTCCTACTTTAAAAGAATTAGATTTATAACTAATGAAGCATAGAGTTAAAAATTTAAAAAGCATATGTTAATTAGTTAAATTAGAAATTAATTAAGGTATCCGACTACGTTCGGAACCGTGATTTTGCAAAAACGTATAAATGGATAGTATTTATGATATTTAGTGTCACTTAGATTAGAAAATGTATATAAAATTGTTTTAAGAATAGTATTACAATAAAAAATTATTTAAGTACCATATTTTAATAAAAAATGAACATAGAATGACCCATTTTAAAAATATTCTCCTATTGTGAAAAATGATTCTATTATAATAATATTTTGCCTGTATATATCTCAGACCTCTATACAGAGGTTAAACTAGAATTTTTGAAATATATAACTTAGAAGATGGTTTATATATCCATGTTTTACGACAACAGAGGGGAGAAATTTCAAGAGAAAAAACACCGATAATTATTTCAAATGGTTGTAACTCTGAAAATAATGTGAAGTTTTAAAAAATCATAGTTGAGCCTCTGTACAGAGGTCTGAGCTATATACAGGCAAAATATTGCTATAATAGAAGCCTTTTTCATAAAAGAACATTTTGAAAACAAAGTTATTCTAAGTTAATTTTTAGCCGAAATATTGTATTAAAATAATTTTTTTTTTGTCAAAATGTCCTTAAAACAATTTTATACATGTATTCTAATCCAAGTGACACTAAATATCATGAAAATTATCCATTTATGTGCCTTTTTAAAATCATGGTTCCGAACGTAGTCGGATACCTTAATATATAAAATACCTGTAATAAAATAACCCACCAGCACACAATTGATTTTAATGGGAGTGATGAATCTGGCGCTACACACACAATAACAAATTTTCAATATTTAGTATCAATCTTGTCAGGTTTAACCTTAAATTTCCTCTGTTAGTAGTGTCCAGTTTCTTTTTTTGTTTTGGAGATGGGCAACTGAGCTGAAAAAAAAATTCCTTACGAGGAAAAATAATTAAAAACTTCCTCCCGATATTCCATAATTTCTGACAAATAACAGGTTTGCCATTTTAAAGCCAAAATTACTGGTATCCATTTCTAAACTTTAAAATCTTCATTGGTGCACATCACGATCAGTTCCTGCTGTCATGCGACATTTTTTTTTCAATATGACCCTATAAATTCATTGTCTACTGTGGTATTACCATAGTCAAAGCATTCTCAAACCTGGTTTCAAAATCTGAATAAAAGGCAGTTAAATGTTGAACGTAGGTCAAGACGTGCTGACAGATCGTCTGGGTTAATTTGAGAAAATTCCGGACCTCCAGTATTATACTTCTTTAGTTTAGCTGTGGAAAGAAACGCTGAAATGGTTCCTGTTTTTAAAAAATGTATGCTGTCAATGTATGCAAATTAATCTCATTAAATTTATTAAATAAAGCCGCTAAATAAGTAAAATTTGGTTTTCACTTGATTAAATTTTCTTTTAAAATTAAAGTCCCGATCTAGTTTAATGAGAGCCAATGTCACCACCTCCCCCTTACACCTCATTGACCCCCAAATTATTTTTTTGCTGACGTGGACCCCTTGCAGGTCGTCATAGTCATCTGGGAGTCTATATAAACCACTTTGGGAATCACTGCATTAAATGCTTAAAAAAGTAGAATTATTTATTAGTTGTGTGTAGTTCTTTCCCCGTTTATTGTGCAGTATTAATGAAGATGTTATTTTGCAGGTGAAAAGAAAAACGTTCTATTTTGTTTCTGTGTGAGAACGCTCCCATTACATGTGACCGACATTGAGGTAAGCTCTATTTAATTACATATTGCTTATTATAATAATGATGGAATCAACAGTAGTTCAAAAGGGTTTCTTAAAAAAGATGAATAGATAAAAAAGGGATAAATATAAGGCAGAGAAATGATGATTTCATTATTTACTTATCACTTATCGTTGCCTCTTTTTTAATGGCTGGAGAATTAGTGTCTTTATTTTGGACTTATTTCGAACTGTCTGAGTTAATCTTTTTCCCAGACATATAAGCCAAAAAAAGTAAGAGCTCTAATCAGCATTCCCACCGCCGAATAAAGTAAATGTTTTTAGCGTTAAATGTACCGAAGCTTTTTCTTTTTAATATGTAATGTAATATGTCGGGAATATAGCCTAAATAAATTTTACAAAATGGATAGCATGCGAAAACTCTTTCTTCTTTATTCGTACCTTAAAAAAATAATGATAAATATTTTTTTTTGTGTTAATTAAATCACTAGACTTATTTTTTGTGTGCCTTGCAATCCCAAAGTCAATTACTGGATAGTCTGAAAATTTGGCAAAAGAAACACTCCCCTTTTCGAGGGTGAGATTTTTCAACGATAAAAATAATTTTATCACGGTAGTATTTCAATTTGCAAACCTTTATCAATTTTTGCAAACTTTTTACTAGAACCAAGAACCATTTTATGAACTTTTTCATAAAATAATCTCCAAATAGTGAGGTGCATTTTCTATTTAACGAACCTTTCTTTTGTGTGTATGTTTGAGAGCGATTTTTTTCTCTCTTTATTTATAAAAATATTTATAGACATTTTAATGACTCTTTTAATGATTTATAGTGGTCTATGACCCTGGACTGATTTGACCAGGTGCCTAACTCACCTAGAGCAATAAATTCCCGTAATTTTTCAAACAAAAAACTCAAACAAAATTAACAGATATTATCAAAAATTAAATTTTAGGACGCATGTGGCAATGTACGCTTAAAATTGCTTGTTATATTAAAAAAATGTATGTTTAAAATTACTTGTAAAAATACTTTTAAGTATAAAATTAGAAAATGTCTAAAAATTTTTTAATGTTAACATTAAATTATTTTTAAAACGGAAAACGTCGTGTATTCCTGGACCATTTTTTTTTCTTGTTTCCCTTGTAGATTTTGATGGGTAAGATATATAAAATAGATAGATATTCACAAAAAAAAAAAAAAAAAACAGTGTGCATAATTATTTTTTTAATATAGTGTTTATGAATTTAAAATTTTTTTTATGCTGATTCTAAAGTATATCACAAGATTAATCTCTATTTAATGAATTTTCCGCATTACGAGCTTTTTTTTTCGGGATGTAGCGAATTCGTTAAATAGAGGTCTGATTGCATTTTCAAATGTGAGACGCCAAAAACATCTAAACTTTACCTCCTACCATTGGCGTAGCTAGTCCTGAGACGACCAGTATCAAAATTCCTTTATGTGGGGCTTTTTATATGGACCACTTACATTTTGTGAAATTTTACTGACACATTTTGAAGCTTGGGGGCCATTGATGCGGCTGATCCGGTGGTGGGTGCCCACCTGAATCCTGCTGACTGGTTTTTCTTTTAACTGCCGATTATCCCAGTCTATTAAATAGTTTCCATCTGTGATTTATTGATAATATTCGAATCAAAATTAAACATAGGATCTTACAAGTAAATCGCTGCTTTTTAATGATGTTTTGACTAATTAGTTTTGCGCGCTTTGAAAGTTCACGATAAGCCGCGGTAGCCTAGTGGTCAGGAACACCAACTCATGGTCGACTTGTCATGAGTTTGAGCCAAGAACCGCTGAAAACCAGCCGTTAGAAGGGGCCGATGCTCGTTTAATCTGTAGAGGTCTAAACGTCCTCCCTTTGGTGTGGTGGGGAATTAGGAGAGAGGGAGGCCAGATCAGATGCCGTCCTCGTCACTTGATCATAGTCTCCAAATGAAGAGATCTGTCGCCAATAGACGTCTTGCAACTTTATAGCGCGACGTTAATAGAACTCTCACTCGAAATATTTGCTCATCCCTTTTCTTTCCACCTGAAACGAACTGTACAATCTCTTATAAAATTGTTCTCAATGTCTTAAAAATATTCCAAGAACTTTAAATTTTATCTCGTTATGGTGTCGCCCCTATCCCTTGACTGAGGTTCTGTATTGCAAGGGTCGTCAATACTAGCCATCTCATTGCTTCAGAATACGATGTTAATAAACAATCAATCAATCAAAACAATTCTTGTTTTTTGTTCTTGTTACTAATGCCACCTGATCGGCATGTACCAGATCGAGGTGTACGAATTTCATCATAATAAAGGCCTAGATTGCCCGCCGGTCGTTAGCCGTAGCCTCGAGAACCATGCAAGTGACGATACGTTTTGGCTCATTTCCACCCCAATTTTGAGAGAGCCCCATGTCACGAAGGCACTATTCATTTGCAAACATCCATGCCTTCTCCAAGATTCGAACGCAGATCCTACGGCACAGCAGTCAGCTTCGCTAACCACTATACCGGAGGGGTAGCTATTAATACAATACAATTCATTATCAGGGTAAGAAGGCATTGTGTTCTTTGTTATCACCAATAATTAGCAACTGAAATTAATAGGTGGTCAATAATTAAACACGTAAAAGTTATATATATACATATATATATATACAAATATATATATATACAAATATATATATACAAATATATATATATAAATATATATATACATATATGTATGTATATATTACATATATATATACATATATATATATATATATATATATATATATATATATGTGTGTGTGTGTGTAAGATACGGGTCTGTGTCAAGAGTCCTGGCACACACACGCGTCTTACGGAGGGGGGAAATGTAATAATTCCCTCTAGTATTCTTTTTATTAACGCTTTGTACTAATAATTAAAATAACTTTAACTCTTTGATTTAAAACTAACATTGTAATCTTAATCGTAATCGGCTAGTCCAAAATCCCTGTCCCACCCATTCTAGCCAATCAGAACTATTATTACGTAATAACCCCTGTTGATATAAAAGCAAAAATCTGGTGTAACCGCGCTTTTTTTCTTTTTTTTTTTTTTGTCGGCTTTCCTTCATCATGAAAGAATGTAAATAACTGCAGCTCTCTGTGTCTTTGTGTTGTGTCCGTCAAGATGTCGCTTCTGTTATATGTGTCTGCTTTCGTGTTTTTAACAAATAGATGTGAAAATGTACCGCAATTGTGTTTTAATCTGCTGTGTGTGTGATGTGAGCTTCATAATAAAGGAGGAAAATTTATTCTGAAGATAATAAATCAGATATGACAACAACCAATACCGGCCACGCTACTACAATACATTACATATATATATATACAGCTAAGTATAATTAGTCGGAACAGTAAGAAATATTAGCCACAGTAGTGCAATGGCAAATTCTTGGACTTAGGAGCCAAGAATGCAGTTTGAAACCGGTTTTTAGCCAGCGAACCTTTACCTGTAATTTTTCTATACTACATTGCTATCTGAAAAGAAAGAAATATTATAAAACCGTAATTATTACCAAAATAAAATACACTAATGCGTAAATAATATAAAAACATAAAATTTAATAAACTACTTACTAATATAGAGTTAAAAACATTTGTGTTAAATACTCAAGATAATAAAACTTACCACGTGAACACAACATCTAGTTAATATTTCCCGCGAGTACAAAAGGAAGTAAAAATAGTACCACATATAGAAGGAAAATTAATAAAATAAGACAAAATAAAAAAAAAGTAAATCTATGTGTATATATATTAGGACTTCCAAACATACACAGTGAATACTAATGTAAAACAAAGTATATTTAATTTTATGAAACATATAGCGTCATCTTTGATTGTATGTAGAAAATTGAGTAACAATATAAATAAAAATTAATAAAAGGAATAAATAACATTATAGCTGAAAAAAGAAAAAAAATTGAAACATATATAATGCAAATATTATTAAAGTTTCTCTTTAAACTTAAACCCTTTAGAAATGTAATTGTTAAAAAAATTAATAAGGTATCCAAGTTCAATATATATACAAGGACTAATAAAGTTATTAAAATTTAAAGTGATATTAGATTATATTTTATCTATATCTAAAATTATCTTCGAGATTAGATGAAATTGATTTATCTCTAATATATATATTATTACGATTTATTTCGTTGAAATTAATAATTCTTTTTTAAAATTGATTTATTAGAATTCCACAATTTGGTACTTAAAGAATATTAAAATCAATATTATATATGTATGTATTCCATTATTAGAGCAATCTTTGCCTCAGTTTTTCTTCAATTATTATCTAATCTCAACCTTTTTCATATATTTCTCAGTGTATCTTATTTTATTGTTTGTTCGGTGTACCAAAGAGAAAAAAATCTCCGAGAATCCAGAAAAATTCTTTCGAATGCGACATTTTGGCGCGATGATTGCCAAACATGAAGTTAGTATCAATTCTTGTATGTAACCATTGAAATCTTTTGTTGCGTTTGAAAAACCAGAAACTTTAGGCGCCACAGATATACAGAAAATTATTTATGACCACACCGTTCCCCTTACCTGTCTATCGAAAAAATGTACCTTTGAAAATAAGAGAGAGACTTTCTGATCCAATGAGAGGCAGTTTCTTTCATACGTTTTACAAGGGCCACATTTTGGATACACATAACTTGAAACCACCTACTTAGATAAAACCCAACCTCCCGTGAGAAAGTTTTTTAGTTCCGAGGACCACACACATAACGATATCATAAATGCCGGTCAGATTGACCCACGATAAGACAGTGACATAAAATGATCAAGTATGATGAAAGAAATTTTTTCTGAGTAGATTGATAGCAATGAGATTAATGTTGTAGAAAGCGTTACATTTTAACCAAAAGTTCCCAAATAATTGCAAATTTTAAGGGAGTCTGGCACGTCCATATTGTATTATGTCAATTGGCTACGTGATATGACCTTGGTCTATGTATAGGCATAAGCCTATCACGGTACACCATCATTACTCATTCAGTCAAAAGGCGGCAGTCGGTCGTGCCGGTTTGTGCGATTGTAAGTCATGCACATTTATTTCTATCGGGTTATTGTTTGTAAAAATATTTGACAACGTATGCTATATACTGTCTACTTTTAAGGGTTTAAGGGGTTCCGGCCCGTCCATAGGAGCCTATGTTAAATTGTGTAAAGGCATGTACCTTTTTCTCAGAAACTACTTCTCATGGATAACCTTTTTGCAGTAGGTTATGTGTACCATCAATAACACTTTAATAGAGGTTTTGTCTTTTTGTACAAATATAAATTAATTATGAATTTGTAAAAGTCGTTCAATTTTCCCCCCTAAAAATTTAGTTTAAGAAACTCATATCTAAAAAGGTTTTCTAGATATAGCTAATACCCTCCATTAAAATGTGTAAACATCTTGAAAGTCGACTCACTGAAAAATTCGGGGTTATATGTTATATAGTTTTTATAAGAAAAACGTGCATAAAGTGAAAAATATTGCATTTTGAGAAAACAGGCTTTAAAGTAAAAATTTGTAATGTTTGAGCATTTGCTTTTCTTAATACTTTCAAGGAGCATACGAAGCATTTTTTTTATTTCTCTTTGCTCTTTCAAAAGACTACTAATTTTCTTTATTTCATTATTTTTAACAATTTTGCCTTTTTTGAGGATTTCAAAATGCTTTCATCGAGCTGCACGAAACCTAGGTGTATCTAGTTTTCTGAAGCATGACACACATTTATAACTTGGCTCAGTATCACAATGTTTTAAGATCATTAATTTTGCTACATGACTCATATTGAACTGTGCACACAATAGCCATATATATTTACCCCTAATATATTTTAGAGTTTTTAATTCCACAAATGTAGATCTTGGAATCACTGACGGTATGGTGTTATTAACCGACTCATTTGGGTTCCATGTAAGCATTTTCTTTTAATAACATAGGATCCCTTCGATCTCTAAATATTAGCTTCATTTAATTCATTAGGGTATATATAGCACGTATGTATGTGTTTATTAGCATAGTACCTTTCCTTTACATTCAGCTTCTGTCTTTTGAAACTTGCACCAGACATTTTTAATCGCAGGACACAATCCATGCTGAGGGCTTTCGTTTGAAATATGAAAATAAACAGCCCCAGCAGCAGTTTTCATGCTGTGTAGATCATTGATATTATTTCTAATAGCCATACTATAATATCTTTGAATTTTTTTATATTAAAATTTCGGTGAGTCGGTCACCACCACTTAAGCATTTTCCATCTCTTAACTTTTTTTTTCTCTGCTTCGCTTTTACGATCCAAAAGATGTGACTTTTGGATAAGCCCGATACACTCTAATTTTTCCACTTGAACATCATATGGATTCGTGCTCATCAGAAACCTATGCAAGGGGAAACACAGGTGCTCCTAGCAGAGCTCATTTTATACGCGTCAAAGATCAAGGAGTAACATCATTATAAAAAATAAATAAAAATGCATCTAATTTTCATATTTCTTCATATCATATATCATTTTAAACTGAAATTTTTGAACTTTTGGAAAATATAAAAAAGTGAAAATCGATAATTTTTTGAAAATCTAACTCCCGGACCCTCTTAATCTTGTACAAATTTAACATGAACTTTCTGCATTTTAAGTTGAAAATGAGGAGTGATTCATTGGAGACATTCCTCTGAACCCCAATGGTTTTCAAACCGTGATCAACCAGGACTCCATGAGTCCAAATGAAAATTCGAAAAGAAAATTATAAATGTGTATTTGCAAAAAAACAGATTCATATTTTCTGCTGAATTTGTATGCATGGAAACGTCGTATGTGTGTGTGTACTTTTAAACTTTATACATATTTACAACTTTAAATGAATTCATATAACATGAAATAAAATTACGAATAATGACAATAGAACCCTACTTTAAACTGTTGTCTGTGGCCATGGTAACCTAGTGGTCAAGGTAACGGACTCGTAGGAGATGTGCTATGAGTTCGGCCCTAACACCGCTGACAACCCGCAATGTAGGGGGGTGCTCCATGTTAAATCTGTCGAATTGTCCTCCGGTTGGTGTGGTGTGAAAATTAGGAGAGGGGTGCTAGCTTGGGTGTCGTCTTCGTCTCTTGATCATGATTCGAAGTGACGAGCTAATATCCCCCATGTTTCTTCTGCGCGCAAATCATAAATTGTGTATCGAGAAACACTGAATGTTACAATAATTAATAATTTTAAAGTTTTAAAAAAGAAAGTTCGTTCATAATCAAATAATAATAGAAAAACATTTTAGACTTTCAAATTCTTTAATATCACTAACATCCTTCAAAGAATATAACTTTAATGAAAATATTCAAAGATTGTTCTAACATTTATTTGGAGTGCTTTTTAAAACCTGCAATAGCCAATAATTTATGCAAAAATATATTCTAATAAAAGACTACTTTGACTTTAAAAACACAGCCACTGAAATATTTCGTAGATGTTTTTATTTCTTTCATTCTCTAAATTTTAAAAACATTTCTCAGATAATTGAAGAATTTAAAATGGAGTAAATGAAAAGTCGAATTCTTTAGATGCACTACAGTATAGCACACGTATTAGGAATGGAAATAATTTTAGACACCTCTCTGAGAAGGAAGCCATTGAGAAATTGATCTGTAAGAGAGGAAATAAAAATTGTTTATTCTTGTGTTAACCCTATATTAACTTTCAAACTCATTAACGAGCATTTTCTTTATCGTAAGCTCTGCAAATTACCTTTTCCATTATATTAGATATTTTAATAATAGATAGAAACAAAAAAATTTGAAATAAAAGCTAATGATTTTAATAGAAAAGATCGCTTAAGGTATATTTTTAACACCGTGCACTCATTAAAGGAGTAACCAACATCTTTTAATGACGATAAATAACACGGTAGAAACTGAAGGCCGCGCGTTGGTAGTGGAACTGAATTATTGAATTTTCCAATTAGAAAGTTATTGCTTTGCTGTAAGTGAAAGAAAAATCGCTTTTCTTTTATAACTAAGCAATAACCCTTGAGCCATAATTCGGATGTGAAAGAACTGTTGCTAAAAGTACCCAAATATTGGGAAAATATTTTTGAAATTTTAATTAAAATGGGGGAGTTTCGCGAAAGATTTTATTCACCAACACGCGCGCGATAATCTTTATTTTGTTTATTTTTGTCAATAGCTTAAACACAACAATTTTTGTCCATTATTTACGTTCTCTATTTACTCAGGACCTGAAAACTACGTCTAAATTTAAAGTGGGGCATTTATTTAAAAAAGTTTAGAACGATATGGAAAGCAAACAAATTACTATTACGTATTTAATCAGAATTTAACCCTTAAATTTGCATAACGATATAGATCGTACCCCTATAAGCGTCCCCTATACAAAAACACAGTAAAAAATTAATTATTGAATAAACAATTAGCATTAATTAATAATATTAATTATTATAAACAAGTTATTAAATTTTACATACTATATGCATGATTATAATCAATCGAATAAAATCAAGAGCGATGGAGCGGGATAAGGACACCCCCCCTTTTTTTGGGTACCTCTCGTACTCTTGAACCAGGGATGACTAAATAAAAGTGCAACTAAATCAGTGCTTCTCAAACTATCAATGTTCGCAACCAAGTTTTCATCCGCCCCCTCCATACATTAACAATGTATTGAGTTCAATGATACTATACTTTGTAACAAAAAAGGTATAATACGACTTTAATCTTTTAAGTGTCACCGGCGTATATAAGTGTCTTGCTCAGTCAAAGTGTTAATTGCTCGAAACGTATATATACTTGCCGAAATACGATCTTTCCTGTGCACTGTTATCCATAAAATAATTCCGAAGGCTACGGAATGCAATAAACGGACACTAACAATGTTTGCGAAAGATTTACTTATTTCAGAGAATTTGCTTATTTATTACTTTTCTCTCCCCCCCCAATACATCCCATACGCATGCCTAAGCGGAAAATAGGGGGAGTGTATCGCGTCGCTTTAAATCGGCACACTTAAGGGATTCATTATAAACCGTACAAATGATCAAGATACGTGTTAATTTTTGCATGTAGTTTTATATATGACAAGCCCATGGGGTCTCTGGTAATTATTAAAAGCTTGTTCTTAACTTAGCATTGTTAAATTAATTGTAAAATACATTGTGCATTACGCATACATTTATAAGTGTATTATGTCAGAGCAAATGTGTTTTATTTTTTATTATGTTAGAATGTATTTTTTATCTGTTAACTTTCAGTAAATTAGTAATTTTTTAAAATGATCTTTTGTTTTTAACTTCGATGCGCTCGCCATCCTTCGTTGGATTATTACCCTCCCCACAGTTTGAGAAGCGCGTTGAACTAAATAAAAGTTGCTGGACATCACTTTAAGGCAGTGGTTACTAAATGTTTTAACCCGTGTACCTCAATTTATAGTCAAAACTTGCCCATGGACTCCTTTTTAAAATAAAAACTTTCCCCTCAAGTAAAATAGCTACATAAATGCATAGTATAAAAATTACAAATTAAAAAAAAACATTTTGTTGAAGAACTATATATTGAAATCATAACTCTTTTGTGAAGACCCAGGGGTCAAGTAGTAGCATATCACGCTTTCACACCGCAGGGTGGTCTCGATAGCCTAGTGGTCAATGGATCATGGCTGGCATGTCATGAGTTCGAGACCAGTACCACTGAAGACCCACCGTGTAGGGGGCGATGCACGTCAAATCTGTCGAGAGCTCAAACGTCCTCTCATTGGTGTGATAGTTAGGAAAGGAGATGCCAGCTCAGGTGTCATCCTCGTCACTTAACCATGGTTCAAAATAACAAGGTCCATCGCCAAAAGCCCTCGTGTAGCTGAACAGTGCGACGTTAATATTCACTCACTCACCAAGACAGCAAGTTTACCAATAAATTGGACTTTTACTGCTTTTAGAAATATTTGTATAGTTTTCATTGGTTCTCAATAAGCTTCATTAATGGATAATAATTTAATGCAGAAATAACAGTCTTAAATAACTACCTTAAACCAGTCAAATATTTAAATTATATGTTAATGCAGGTAATTTTTTTGCCAAATATGTATAAAGAAAATGTATGTCAATATGTATACCTCTTCCTAGAAAATAATACTTATATAAAACCTCCTTAATCCTTTATCTACTGATGGTACTTATAAGTACCACTCACTTTAAAATTACATTGAATAACCATTTTTACGTATACTCTGACGATACTTTAGCAGGAATATTTTTTTAAATCCACTCTTGCAAGATATATGGCAGCACGGGCTCTATGATGAGTATTTTAGCGCGGAAGGTGAATAGTTTTAGAGCAGAAATTACATTTTCAACTGACGGCGTTTTCAGCGGATTGCGAAGATTGTGATTTTTGTTCCAAAAATGTAGTTATTGTCTAAACGTAAGTATCTTTTTTTTTGTATATTAATGAAGACCTTAGAAAACGATTTGGCTATTTATTTTGATTAAATAGTGTGTATAGTTTATTTTTAGTTGAATATCTTTAGTTATTTAATATATGTAACGGATTTAAATGTCCCACAAAGTTGAGTTTTTTTTATGTATATCACTTAATTTTCAATGTTGTGATTTAAAAAAAAAAACCTATTGCATGAAGAAATCTACAGTAAATCATAATGCGGTAGATAAAGGGTTAAAATTAGATCGGCTTTTTCCTTTCTTTTTACAAAGGCTACTTGATAATCCAGTCTCACCCACACATTCCCCATGCAGTGATCTTCACTGAAAGGGAGAAAATATTTTATCAAATACACTTAACTTTGTGAATTCACAGAACCCTTGAAAATATAAGGTGTTTCTAGGGAACTCCATTCAAAAGTAAAATAATATGTCTTAACACAATAATTAAAGTAAATCAACATGTGATAAGTATTTTCAGTAGACAATTTTAAAAAATCCTGTATATTATTTTAAAGTTTTAATCTAACGTTAATGCAAATAATTCGTGTTCCAGGTGTCGTCTACCCTTGCATTATATTCAGAAACTGGAGAATATATATTTGCCTTTTTTTTTATTTTAATTAATTAATTTTTTTTACGTACACTAAGTTTAGGTCGATTAAAGTTATTTGCAGTCGCATTTCGTATTCTGCGCTTATTTGCTTCTATATAGATATTTATCTTTTGCCACAAGTTGGGAAATAGTTAACTTAAATACATTGTTCAAAATGGTATTAAAATGTTTCTTTTGCCAATTTACGACCTAAAATTTAAAATATCTTCCTGCTTAAATTTAGACTTTAACCTCCAATTTTTTTCATAAGTAATTTTTTCGATAAGTTGTTCCTTCCCTTTCATTGGCAAACCTTCTGATGTATCTATTCATGCTTGAAGCATATGACTGTTGCGAAATTTAAGAGAATCCTTATATATATCCCTTTAATGTTTATTTATATTTATTTTTACAAGCAAACTGCCGTTAATAATTCAACCTTTGCTTTGAATAAGAAAATAGCGACCGCTTACGGAACCCCTGTCAAAGTTCCAAGAAGCCAGGCTGAATACCACTGAAATACAGCAGACACAATGGAAAGAAGGGAAATATCACTGGGGGTATTCAAGAGAGTGTTGTAAATCTAGTAATAAAATAATCTAGTAAAGCGCGAGATAAGGATTGACAAGAAGGGAAAGGATCTTCGTGTTTTTCTGGGAATACTACTGGCTTTTCATTTCTCTGACATTGCTACTTTTTCAATGTGACTCTTGCACCAGAGCCGTCTTAACACTTGTTGAAGCTCTAGGTCCTTACACGAAAGTAGGCCCTGGTCTCCTACACAAATACCCCCCCATGACCGTTAAAAGTATAAAGTACATACCATACAACTCGAAAAACAATAACCCGGAACAAATAAATGTGTGCATGACTTACAATCGCACAAACCGGCTCGACCGACGTACGCCTTTCGGCTGAATGAGGAATGATGGTGATAGGTCTAGGCCTATACATGGACAATGTTCATTACATGTAGTCAGTTCACATAACGTCCGAAATTCCCAACTTTTCAGAGAATGCAATCGGAAATAACATTTGACCATTGAAATTATTTGAGTCGTAATCTTATTAAGGCGTGATCTTATCAAGACGATGCCCCCATTGTGACGAAGGCCCTGGGCCCGGGCCCAGTTGGCCCGTACTTTAAGACGTCCCTGATCCTGCCCTAATATATTCAACCCTCCTTATGCTAACTTCATTTTAATACAGTCGGAAAGTAAGGACTTGGTTCACAAACTTTAAAGATTATTAAACATTGGATTTTATTTCTTTTACCGTCACAAAAGATATAAAATAAATTAGTAGAAATATAAACTTAATTATAGTAGAATAATAAAATTTTCTCTCGTCAACAAAAAAGAAGAATCGTAAGACAATCTGTAGACTCGTATGTGTCTACAGCTGGTGGTAGCCGAGTGGTATAGGTATCGGATCGTGGCTTGCCTTGTCACGAGTTCGAGCCCAGTACCACTAAAGACCCGCCGTGTAGGGCAGCGATGCACGTTAAATCTGCCGAGAGGTGAAGCGTTCTCCCGTTGGTGTGGTGTGGTAGTTAGGAGAGGGGGTGCCAGCTCAGGTGTCATCCACGTCACTTGACCATGGTTCAAAATGACGTGGTCCGTCGCCAAAAACCTTCGTGTAGCTGAACAGTGTGACGTTAATATTTAGTTAATCAGTCAGTCCTTTACGCATGTGCTATTAAAAATATCACGCTGAGAAACTACAGAGTTTATGAGAAACTACAGAGTTTATGAGAAACTACAGAGTTTATAAGAAACTACAGAGTTTCTGTTCCAGGTAATTAAAATGAAATCAAATCCCAAAAGGTATTTATAAATTGTTTTTTGCTATTGTAAATTTTACGCTAACTTTTTAAGTCTGTGATATCTTAGCATAAAAATATGTATATGAAGTTTAGATAAATAATTTTCTTTATCGAATTTTGGATCACAGATAAATTTTGATACAGCATAGCAAAACGCAGCCTTTATGTCAAAACATTCACATTTATACAATCTTTTGGCCTACCTTCCCGTACCCAGTAGCATGGACCAACTGGGCCTCGTGTCATTCTCGACTCCGTCTTAGTAAAATTATCATTCGGCTATTTTTGGTCAAAAGTTATCCCCGTACATATTCTGTGAAAAACAGGGAATTTCAAACTGCATGCGGCGACTGGGAACATTGGTAAGAGATATCCGTGCTAGCATCTATATTTACTCTTGATGAGTCGCCCATCCGATAGAGTGGTTAGCGACGCTGAGTGCTGTGCCTTAAGGCCTGGGTTCGAATCTCGGTGAAGACATGAATGTATAGTGATTTTGCGGCATGGGGGTACTCTAAATAGCCATCGATCCGCAAGTCCTCTCGTGAGGTGGGTGGAAAGGGAAGAGAAGTGAGAGGCCCTGACCACTCCCAGGTGTCCTCCCTCTCTCAAAATTGGGGTGGAAAGGAACCAAATCGTACTGTCACCTGTATGGTGCTCAAAGCTACGGCTAACGACAGACGTCATTTAGCCCTTTGCCATGATGAATTTCGTGGGCCTCGATCTGGCCTTTGCCGATCAGGTAGCATCAGTAACAACAACTCTTGATGATAAACCCAAATATAGAGAGCATTTTATATGCATCTAGTTTCATGACTGTCTTGGCACTTCAGCAAATAGAAAATGCTTAAATCGAACTAAAAGTCTGGTCTACAACAATTTTATACATTATATTGTTATAATTATTATTTTTAGATGTACTCGAAGGTATTTTTGTCATCAAATGGCTGCAGCAGCCGAGTTGCAAACTCGAGAGCCAGTGATGTATATGCTCGAATCTCATTACTACTAAAGCTCTCCTGTGTAGAGGTTCTGATGCGCGTTACATCCATTGAGATTTGAACTCCACACGTTGGCATAGACTAGAAGCTTGAAGAGTATAGTGTTAGCTCTCAGGTGCCATGCTCATAACTAGACTGAAAATCAAAATTAGGAAGTTCGTCACCAATAGCCCTATTGTTACTCTGAAATTTAAATTCAGTAGATAATAAATCATGCTAGCCCACAAGAACCTTTAGACAGAAACAGAACATTAGAAGAAATTCTGAGTTGGGAGCAAATTTTGTAATATCTAAATGAGACCCTGGAGGTTTGTGACCTCCTGCGGCCTGCCGACTTTTTCTGAGTGGCCTGGTCAAGGCCCATTGCACTAAAAAATTTAATTATTATAGAACCATGTAAAAAAAATTTAGAACAAAATTCTGTCAATGAAACAATCAAATCTCTACCAATGAAGAAATCAAATCTATTAATTTGATTTTCGTACTGCAGAATGTAAAGAAGAGAGGCTTGGTCATGGATGAAAGGAACTCGAAACTACCTCATAACTCAGCAAAAAATGCATATAAGTCAGTAGCACACACAGGAATTTTTGAAGGAGGGGGGGGTCCAGGGTATCGAAAGTCCACCATTCTTGTATCATGCTTCTTTTAATTTTGTCGATTTGGGGGAACAAAAAACAGTAAAAAAATAATTATTAAATAAATAATTAGCATTAATAAACAAAATTAATCATTAATAACAAATATTTAATCACATTTTACGTACTATATACTTAGAATTATAATGAATCGAAAAAAAAAATCAAGGGCTTTGGTGGGGGGTCCGGATTCCTATGACACTCCCCTTGTGTGCGCCACTGATATAAGTAAATACTTTTATGTGTGTGTTTTATAGAAGGGTTATAGTATTAAAATCAAAGCAGTTAAAGAGATTTTTAATATTTTGATCAATTTTACTTTAGTTTTATAGTACTTTTTTCCACTATCCTCCTGTTGCAGCTTGGATGTCATATGTATGTGGGCCGGTGGAAAAAAGGTTTAGTACGTCTGCTGTATGCAGACTTAAGATATATTCTTAGCTAATGATTATGTGTTTCTTTGAATAAAATATATGGTTTTGTATAAATAAAACATTTTTCTCTCAAATTTATCTGATAAATAATACGATGGGGGCTAATTGTACTTGAGTTTTTTTAACATCTTGATTCGGTTTTTTTTTAATAAGGTGTTTATATCTCATAACGTAAAGCAGTGTTTCTCAACATTGGGCATTCGTCCCACAAGGGGGCAATTTGATTTCTAAGAGGGGCAATTCGGAAATGTACTCATTTAGAGCCAATTATAAACAAAATTTTGAAAGCTTAAGCGCAAGACTTACTGATTTACGAAAACTTGATTTTCCAACTTGGAGGGCGCAGCATATGTTAGTCGATCTTTCTGACATTTCAGATTTACAACAACAATAAAAACTGGCAGAAATGCAAAACGATGGGTCAATTGAATATTATTTAATATAAAAGGAGTGATGGCATGACTTTGTGAAGAAACAGAAACCAAAAATCCAAATGCAAGCAAATGTACTGGAGAACTATTTTGTTACCATTTCCATCTTCATATTTAACTGAATGTGGATTTAGTGTCGACAGATATAACAAAACGCGAACTAAACTTGAGACTAAAGGGAATTCAATTGGAACCCAACTTGAAAATTTTTTGCAACAAACATCAAGGATATCAATAATTGTTTTATTCCTTCGTAAGTTTACTTACTGTAATAAATTTCATTTATCATTTAAGTTTTATATATATATGGGGGGCATAAGAATTTTTCAAAGGCTTTATGGGGGCACAATGAAAAAATTCCGAAAAAAACTGATGTGTAAAGCTAAATTTTCGCTTATCAAAATGAGGTTTCATTCACTACGTTTACAATTGAACAATGTCCTTCAAATATTTATCTTGAAGGTGCTTTGGGAGAAATATTTTCTCTTTTAAAACCGCAAAGGAGCTCAAAACTGACTTGGTTGAAAAAAAATAATCTCCATCACACACACGTAAACCACTCTTACACGCCTATCAAATACAAAAAATGAAACTTTTCTTTGAGTTATTTAGTTATTTTTTTTTCACTTATAACCTACCTAACTGACCTCTCCGTGATTCCAGGCTTAAGAAGATTCACGCCCCTGAAACTTCCGATTATATTTTTAAATAATATTTTTATAGAAACAAAAAAAAGTGAAAAAAAATGACAGATGATCACGGGGGGTGGTACGATGGTCTCGCAAATGACCCCTCAGCAGAAAAATCTGCCACTCCCCCCTCAACCTACCCCCTTTACAGTCACCAATCAACTTTTCAATTGACAAGTCCGAAAAATTCTCTGCACCCCCGATCGGACTTTTTCCAGGTGCAAACGATATTGTCCCCCATTCCACCCCTCAAGAGGGTAGGGCATTTCCTTTCCCCCCTGTTCGGCAACAAAAGACCTCCCCTCCAAATCATTCCCCTTCTTCGGTGACAAGCCTAGGTGACAATAGGACTCGGGGCAATGTCGCGCTGGGGAAGGAACCCCGAAAAATCGTCTGAATAGACACTCCTGTAAATCCCTTCCCCCCCCTTCCCCAACATCCTGGCCGAGAGAGCTACCTGAGGTTGGCCGATTTCCTCTCCTAGAACGAATCGAGGGATGTTTTAATTTTGTTTATTTTTTCATTATTTAAAAGAACCCCCCTCCATGCAAACGCGGAAGAAAGACTACTGCAGCATTGGAATTTGTGGTGAGCTCGATCGAACGTTATTGCACAGCAGCAATGCGAAGCTTGTGCTGGAAAATTCTATTGAAAGAGATAAAATTATATGTGTATTATTTTTCTTCTTTGTTTTTAAATAGAAAACAATTGGTTTATGTTTTAAACATCGTCCTTAATGATACTCTCTCTCTCTCTCTCTCTCTCTTTTCAGAATCTACAAATAGAAAATTTTCCGTTGACTGCGTTTCTGATGGGTTGCTTTTCGCACTTAAAAAATCTGTACATAAAAACGATCATGTAAGCATTAAATTAAATAAAATAGATCAGTGCACTATACACAGTGAAATACGTTTAACGCAAAAATCCTGAAGACGAAATATCGGTTAACACGACATAATATACAATGGTCTCAACAAACTCATATTTATTATCATGCATTTTTTTCAATTCGTGCTATTAAACAATTTTTTGTTAGGATTCGAAGCAAAAATGCGTGAAAACTAGGTAGTTTTCTTTTTTCAGTAATGGAATTTATTCCATTTTCAGAGTGCTTCTTGATGCTTATTTTCTGTAAAAAAGCAATTTCTACGCCTCTGATTAAACTAATTATTCCTTCGATATGAAAAGTCTTAACTGAAAGGCATAAAAAATGGAATTTAACCACTAGTAGTTTAGAGCGAAGGCCATTGTTGAATTTCAAAACTACATTACCACAACTGAAAAGCATTGCTTCAAAAGTAAATCTTTGTTGAGATAAATTCCCTATTAATTGATTACTAGATGTTTCATTAATTCACACTCTCATTAAATTTAATTAATGAAACACACATGTGAAAGAAAAATTGAAGAAATTTTCTATTATGTCAATTAATATTATGATCTGTCATATGTATATACATATTTATTTTAATTGTAATTATTTATAATAAAAAGCAACTAAATAAAAATTTTCTTTGTTGACCTAACTAGAAATCGACTTAAATCTTTTTTGTATTACTCGTTTCCTCTTAACACGAAACGAAAATCGCTCGACGCGAAAATATTTCCCTTTCGGCAATGAACAAAATATAAAAAAACACCACCACTTAATCTATTTTAGAAGAATCTTTTTACGGGCACAAAGGGAAAACAAACTGCTATTCTAAAGTGAATGTGGAAATTCTTAAGTCTATCGATCAAAAACAGGAGATGAAGACGGAAATCTGCAAAGATTTTGGTATTGCTAACTTTACATTATCAACAATAAATTTAAAGAGTGCAAATTACACAAATGTTTGAGCGGAGTCAATTGAAGGCAGAGCAAAACAGACTTGGTTGCGAACAGCCGAGCACAAGGATTTAGAGACGAATTGATTTGTTTGGTTCAAACAAGCGAGATATGATAATGCTCCCTTATCAGAACTCATATCAGAGAAAAATAAATAATGAACTTGATAAACAAACGGGTGTTAAATTTTCTGTAAATTCAGGAGGGTTGGAATATTTCAAATTCGAAATGAGAAACATCATGGAAAGTATGCGCAGTTTTTATAGACGCACATTCCAAGTGTGAAATGAATAACAAAACGGACGATATCGAACAATTTGTTGACGATTTGACACTAATAAAGACAATGCAAAGAAAAATGTCAGATAATTTTCCAAGAACTCAATAAATGTTTGGTATTTCAAAAAACTTAAAAATTTTGTATATTCAAATTCATTAAGTTCTTGTGAATGTTTTTGCTTCGCAGGTTTTTATTAAATGTATGCATAGATACTGTAATAAACTTAATTTTGTTGAATAAGTTTTTTTTTCATATTTTGTTTGTTTTTTTATTTTATTTTTTGCAATATCTTTTAACGCGAAAAAATATGTCAGTGCCCTCAATTTCGTGTTAAAATGATTTTCAATATATATATATATATATATATATATATATAAACTTAGTCACAAAAGTAAGTATGCAGAGTGTATGTGATGATGTCCTATGAAAAAAATTAGACCTACAATATTAGAGTTTTCAAATTAACGAGATTTATTTCGATTACAGCAAAATCGAGCTTAATTACAAAATGAAAAATATTTTAAAAAATACAAATATTTAATTAGCAAGATGAGCTTAACTTAAAATAGGGTATAATTCACATCATAAAAGTAAGTATGCAAACAAAAACAAATACATTAATATTGCAAATTTTACAATTTTTCAAAAAAATTATTAATTTGCTGGATAACTTTTGGCCTTAATAACAGATCTCAATCTAGATGGCACTGATTTTACTAAATTTTGAGTGACAGAAGATGGCATTTTCTGCAAAACCTCCAAAAGGGATTCCTCATTCTTAGTTTTGATCTTTTGCTTTCTAATTTGGCGATCGAGATAATCCCGCAAGTGTTCAATGGGATTAAGATCAGGTGACCATGGTGGGGTTTTTACCTTTTTTCGCACGTTATATAACAGCCGTTCCAGAACGACCCGAGCAGTATGTTTGGGATCATTATCTTGTTGGAAAGTGAAGGATTCATCGAGTCCCAATTTCGAAGCACTTTGGCTTAGATTATTCTTTAAAATATTCAAATAGCTATACTGATTCATTATTCCATCGATTATTACTAAATTTCCTACTCCAGTTGCTGCCATGCAACCTCAAACCATAATCGAACCACCACCGTATTTTACAGTTCATCTCATGTTCTTTGGTTCTAGAACTGCATTTGCTTTCCTCCAAACTTTTTGGTATCCATCTGAATCGTGAATGTTGAATTTACTTTCATCCTAAAAAATCACGGAATTCCAAAAATTTCTGCCCTGCTTTTCATTTTCTTTTGCAAAATCTATTCTCTTTTTGCGATTCACTTTGCTAACTAATGGTTTTCTTCGCATATTTCGACCATGGTATCCTGCCTTCCGTAACACATGACGAATTTTTTCAGGACTTCGCAAAATTGTTTTTCACATCAGTTGTCAATTTTGGTGCGGTAATCTTTGGATTTTATTTCACATTTCCAACTATAATTCGCCTTTCTCGATCCGTGAAAATGGGCGGTCGTCCTGTTCTTGGCTTGTTTAGAGTATTTCCCTCAGCCTGGAACATTTCAATGATTTTTTGCACTGTTGCAGGACTTTTACCTATGATTTGAACGATTTGTCTTTGAGACTTGCATTCCTTATAGAGCTTTATTATTGCACCCTTTAGATATTTTGATTATTCTTTTCCATGTGAAGGCATTGGTGAATTGTTGTGTACTTAAAGCTCAAACTTACAAGCTTTGTAGCAGAACTTCTGAACGTATCACTGAAATACGAAAAATCCCTCGAGGAGTTTCATTCAGCCTATTTAAAAGTCAAAAATTCAGAGTACATACATACTTTTGTGATTTAAATTTCTACTGGTAGTTAACAAAATTACTCTTAAAGTTTTTTAAAATATAATGATATGGTTTATTTTGCATTACTTTATGACTTGAATCAGAAGCTATGAACAGCACTCTCCAAAATAATATTTTTCTTATATTTATTTGAGAACTAGAGCTTTTTCACTTAAGCTATGAGTTGCATACTTACTTTTGTGAGCAAGTGTAGATATCAAACTAGATCTATACACAATCGTTCTCTATATTTAGATGTATATTAATATCAAATTAAAATAACCAATTCAACTCTGCATTTAAAATTAATACACACTGTGCTTGGTAGTTTGAATAAAGAGGCATATATATTCTTTTTTTTTAATACGGGAAATTTAGAACATATTCCTTTTGGAAAATTGTTTCACTTTTAATTTGGCGGCCGTGGTAGTCTACTGGTCATGGTTACAAACGAGGCCGGCGTGTCACGGGTTCGAGTCCTGGTGCCACTGAAGACTCGCCGTGTAGAGGGGCTGATGCCTGTTAAATCTGTCTCGACTCAAAGCCCTCACGTTGGTATGGTGTGATAGTTTGGAGGGGGCTAATTCAGATGTCGTCCTCTAAGGCAACACTATTAAGCTGAATTCACACCAGGACTGTCAGCGTTGAGCGTCTATGGCAATCAGAGACTTCATCTCGAGCGAGATGAAGTCTCTGATTGGCTAGACGCTCGACGCTGACAGCCTTGGTGTGTGAATTCAGCTTTAGCGATGGACCTCATAATTTGGAGTGAGTGAGTGAGTGAAGATTAACGTCGCACTGTTTAGCTACACGAGGGCTTTTGGCGACGGACCACGTAATTTTGAACCATGGTCAAGTGACGTGGACGACACCTGATCTGGCACCCCCTCTCCTAACTACCACACCACACCAACGGGAGGACGTTTCAGCTCTCGACAGATTTAGCGTGCATCGCTGCCCTACACGGCGGGTCTTTAGTGGTACTGGGCTCGAACTCGTGACAAAGCCAGCCACGATCCGATGCCTATACCACTCGGCTACCGCGGCCACCTCATAATTTGGAACCTCAATCAAGTGACGCAGACGACACTTCCTTCCAAACTTCCACACCATGCTAATGGAAACACTTTAAGCAACGACAAATTTTACGCGCATTAACCCCTTTACATGGTAGGTTCTCAGGGGCATCAGTACTCGAACCCGTGACTCAACAACGCCTGACACGATTGGGTGACCATAACCACTAGACTACTGTAACCACTCAATGCTCTCTGAGTGAACGAGTGAGTGAATATTAACGTCACACTGCTCTGATTCTCGAAGGCTTTTGGTGACGGACCTCGTCAATTTGGTCAAGTAACGAAGACGATGACGACACCTGAGCTTGCACATCATCTCCTAACTACCACACCACACCAACGGGAGGACGTTTGAGCTCTCGATAGATTTAACTTGCATCGCCTCCCTACAAGACGTGTCTTCACTGGTACTGGGCTCGAACTCATGATACGCCAGCCACGAGTCCATTACCTTGACCACTAGCCTACCACGGTCACCAATTTTCTTTGAGATTCCCCGTTATTGTGCTCTTTGCACTACATGAAAATGTTTCTTTACGGAGGTTGGAGGAGTTCTGCTTTCGACTATGAACTGCAGCAAGTTAAAATTTTTAGCTTGAGAGACAATACTTTTTTTTTTCTTCCTATATTGAAGTTTTTGATTTCCTTACGATTTTTTCTATGTAGCTTAGGTTAAGTTCATTTTCGATTATAACCTTATTTGCTATAAGAGGATTTTAAACATCTCAATATTAAATATATATGTGGCAATTGTTTTGTTTTTTTGTTTTTTTTATTGTCAGTTTGAGAAAAAATTCCTATTCTTATTCTTAGTTATTTTGCTTTATGTACGTATATCTGTTTTGAAAGTGAAATATTATGTAATATTTTCTTAGTTTAAGTTCACAGAGACCACGCTCGGAACCATCATTTTTAAAAATCTTAGGAATGAATAATTTTCCTTCTAATGTTTAGAATCAGTTGAATTGGAATATACATGTAAAATATTGTTTTAAGATAATTCCTTTCTCAGTGGCTCGACATCTCAGGACGAGACTTGGCCTTCCCAAGAAGCCTTTTCCAGGCGCCAGCCTTCTTCATGCTAGTGTTCTCCAATTCTTAGTCCTCAAAACTAGGAGATCTTTCTCTAGGCCATCAATCCATCTAAGATTTGGCCTGTCTTTTTTCGTGGGCCAATTGGTTGGGCATTGAAGACTTTTTTTAGTGTTGCGTTCTTCGTTCATTCTGATAACGGGACCTGTCTATTTAATTCGTTGTATTTTGATGAAATTAACGACGGCCGATTCTTTATATTAGTGATAGAGCTCGAAATTTAATCGTCGCCACATTTCATTTTCCTGTGTGAATTCTTCCAAAAATAAATCTTCAAATCTTCTTTTCATAGATACTTATGTTTTCCTTTGTTCGAGATTCAAGAACATTATTACAAGAGAAAATTATTTTCATGCAAAAAAATTAGAAGAAAAAAATAACACGTTATCAAAACATCCTCCTTTTATGAAAAGATCTATAAGATGTTGCTAATATATAGCTAAGACCTTTAAAGAACTTGAACTAGGATTTTTGAAATGCATAATATCGTCCATTAGAAAAGTAGCATGCCCCAACGGGATTTGGTGATTGTTTTTGGTGTGGTGCTGTATAATTGTTTTCCATAAATTGCTACAGTGAGGACACCATTTACCAATAAGTAAACGCATAAAGACAAAAAATTTTCTTAGCCTTTTCACTGCTTGACAAATTATTTAACAACTACCATTGAAAGAAGACGCCATTTTGGTACTTAGTATGAGAGGGAAGATTATACATCATGACTTGAATGGATGCGACATAAAGAGTTTCAAATTGAAAGCTTTTGCATTCATGGGTGACATCCCCCATGCCCAATGCTTTTTCGCTTCAAACAATATTGAATACATCTATAGAAATTCAGGTGGCATGTTAAAGGCCGCCACTGTTCAAAGAGGGTCATGTGGTCCAAAACTTGCGAATTCCTTCTAGAATGTAGACAAAATTTTGGATTCATTTAGCCTTTTTCCAGCAACCTGTGTCGTTGAAAAAAATGAAACTTCTAGTCTTTGCAGTTTTCTCAAACTGTGTTCGGATTTATCTTGGCTCCAGAAAATTGAACATCGGCAGAGAATCTCAAGACAATCAGTTTATCAATGCATTGTGATATCAAATAAATTAATGAAGAATTCTATTTCGTCTCTACGATCTTGGACCTAACAGTGTCAATGGAATCATAAGAATAAGGAATATGTGTTTAGCTTGTGGTATTCGTGAGATTATCAAATTCTGTGATACTGCAAACTAGTAATGCTTCACATCTCAACTTTAAATAATTTTCTGTAATGGATTACCGAAAATGAAAAGTGTGAGTTCTAGAATTTGTACAAGGAATTGCTTATAAAATTCAAATTCTTTCAAACCTTTTCCAGTGGATTAAAATGAAAACGCATGGTAAATGGAACGGTTTCAACATTACATTTCAAGTTCTAGATAGTGATGTCTTATGAAAAAAAGAAAACTACATTAATATGTACATGAGAAAATTTTCATTCGACTTATTCCCACGTGGCAATATGTGACAAATCTATACGGAACTTTATCACTAACCTTCTGAGTCGTCTTTTTTTAGGGAAATTTAATTCCCTACCTATTTCCAATCAGCTCCAAAAAGAGGACAGGATTCCTTGTTATATGCAGATTAGATAAAGTATTTAAGTCAAACGGAATCGTAAAGTTAGATCAGTAGGAGAGAGAGATATTGAAATAACAAGTTATAATAGTGAAATTAGAAAGATATTATTGGAGATTTCTAGGAGGATAAAATCTCACGAAAAGGCTGAGCTGAATTGCAATGTGGTAAATATTAATTAAAGTCTCATCAAAGCTTATTATTACGAGTGAGATTAAAATTAAATGTTCAATAAGAACATTAAATATAAATCTGGGATCTCTTATCGCGGTAATCTCTGCGTGATCGATATTTTAATTGTTAATTAATTGGATCATTAAATATTTAAGTTTATTTAAAGGAAAGTGTCTTTTAACCCTCATAATACTATTTAGATATATTTGTTAATAAGTCTTTGATTCTATTTGGATAAAATAACCAAATAAAGAAAGTTATTTATAAAAATGGCTACTGGTTCTTATATGACCCCTACTTATTCTCGTTCTCAAAGTGAGGTCCAAGGGGACCTTCACAAATATAGTTATGATCGGATTTCAAAATATATTTTTCAATGCATGCCTTCAGTAATGAAAATGATTTACGATTTTGATGACAAAATTCTGGATATGCAAAGCTACAAACACTCTATAGCAAGAAACTTTCATGTGGAAGAAAAAATTATCGTATTTGCACAGGTGGAAAATAATTATTGATGGAAATCATGTTGGATATTTTTAAAATGTATCTGTGTGAGAATTCTTATCAATTCTTAGAACTAAGTCCCACTGATCTTAATTAAATCAGTTCGACTTATTTTAATCTCGTCAATTTTTATTGTACAATGGATAACCACTAATAAAGTCCTTTACTGAATCTCTCATACCATTCAATTTGACTGAATGGTATGAATTCAGAAAAAAACGTCATTAAAAATTGGATAAGAAATTAAAACAAAAGTGGAAAAAGTGGAATTTAGAAGTTTATTTTAAAAAAGTAAGTAATCTTTCTTTTTCTCTATAATTATTTAAATATTTTCGACCTTAATATTACTTATTACAATTTATTATAACTATATACGCCCAACTTTTTTTTACATGATGCATCCTTAGAAAGCCCTGCAAAATTCGTATAAAAAATAAGGTAAATTTGGGAATATGTTCCACAATTTTAAAAAATCTTCCATGTTAAATGTATATGGTAAATTTGGTGGATACGTTAAACAATTTTAAAAAATCTTGCAAGTTAAAAAAATCTCTAAACATTTTTCCAAAAATCCGCGCAAAAAAAAGTAATAATAAAATCCATGTTAGATATTTTTAAAACAAAAACAATTCGTTTTAATTACAAAAAAAAAATTAAAACTTGTGTACAGTGAAATTTCAATCTGTACGTACATAAAACATAAACAAAATTCAGATTGAAACTACAGATTAGGCATGAAACTACTCACTAACAACTATTCATCGCGACTTGATAACGAACGTGAACGTGAATTGCGAATTGGATCAAAAAGTGCTACTATCGATAGTTAGTCGGTTTTGATTCAAATGAAGAATTTTGTTCGTTATCTCTCTCTCATCTCGGTGGTTTTTTTTAAAGTTTATAAGTAGCAATTTTTCCTCTCAAGTTCCTTGTATAATTCTTGATATCCTGTTACACAAAACTTCTGATTGCGTAGAAATTTTAACGCACGCTCTATGTCAGGATCATGAGCAAGAAAATGTTCTTCCATACCTGCAGGAAGTTTCGAGCCATCGCGAAATAAATCAGCTGTTAATAGCTGTGAGCTTCACCTTCAACCTCATCATTATCGACTTTTTTCTTCTCATAAACTGTCCTAAATTCGATCCAATCGGTGGTGTGGCTGCAGCGGACGTGGTTAGAGCGGACACAACATGTCGTGATCTGAGCGTACACTGAAACTCATCGTAGTTAGAGCGGACACATTTTCCCCCCACCTTAGAACAGATTCGATTATTGAATCCCAAGGATAAATACATTTTTGCCAACCAAATTTAGTTACTTATATTAAATTTGTGTAAGGCATTATAGCGCCAATACATTTTAAACATAGCGAAATATAATAAAAAATAAAAACTTTCAGAGAAACATTTAAAAATTAGTAGTAAGTAGCAGTATAATGAAGGGTATATGAACAAATTTCAGGGATTTTGTATTAGAGACAAATAAATATTTGAACAGGTGAAATTACCATAAAATTAATCACTTTTATTTACTTGTATCTCGTATTTTACTACTAGTATTTATTTTTACTTGCATTAATGAAACTAATTAATTTTATGGAAATTGCACCTGTACTAATATTTATTTGACTCTAAAATACAGTTTTCCCCAAAATTCGTGAAAAATTCGTTCATACCTTTCATTATACATACTGTTACTTACAATTAAGTTTTAAATATTTCTCTGAAAGTTTTTATTTTTATTACATTTCGCTATGTTTAAAATGTATTCGCGCTCTAAAAATTGAATATAAATAATTAAATTTTATTGGCAAAAATGTATTTATCTTTGTAATTCGATAATCGAATCTGTTCTAAAATGGGGAAAAATGTGTTCGCTCAAACCACGATGAGTTTCAAAGTGTCCACTCAGACCACGAAATGTTGTGTCCGCTCTAACCACGTCCGCTGTAGCCACACAACCTCGTCTTCATCCCAGAAGCACGAATCCCTCATTTTTTAAAAAATTCGGGATGGAACAAAAAATTCATTTAAGAAAAATCGTTCCATTCATGCACGTGCTAGTTCAAAATCGTGTGAAAAAAAGAGTTGGATGTACTTTGCATATCTATGTTCTAAGGGGACACAGTACGGTTCAATAGACAAAAATCGATCAAAAAATCAAATATAATTTTTTAGCTTAAATTATTTTTTATATACTTTTCTACAAACTCACAAAATTTGAAAACTTTTAGTTTACAAAAACACAGAGTTATGACAACTTTTACACATTTGTTTTCATTCACATTCTAATGGCAAATGAAAAATTAAATTTGACTCATCTCGGAAAGATAAAATAAACTGTCTTCATTTAAAAGGGGGAATGCTAAGGTTTTTTTTTTTCCTACTATACTTAATACTAAGAATTTTTTTTTTACTTGTTGCTAATTGTACATGGAATAAAAGTAGACATGCATTTTTCAATATCCAAGCAATACTTATTTTAAAAAAAAAAAATAACTGAATTTAGAATTTATACATTTTTTAAGGAATTTTCAATAAGCATTCATAAAAAGAAGTATTATACGAATACTAATCGTGTTATCGTAAAACTCATACCAACTTTTCTTATACATAGTTTTACGTGCTTGTAAATGAAACTCCGTGTCAATTTTTGTAGGAGGAGTAGCATTTTAAAATAACTTCATGTTTCAAGTTTTTCCCCTAAAAAATTAAATAGTTAGCTTTTTATGAAAGTTTGAGCACACAATCTGTTTTATACATACACATAGGAGGCAACCCAAAAAATTATGAAAATAATTAAATTAAAATGTTTTGTGTAAATCGTACCATGTGTCCTTAAGGTCTGAATTATTATTTTCCTTAAGGTAGGATTGGGCAATTATTTGGCTCTAGGGCAACCTTGGGGTAGCAGATAATACTGGGAACCACACCTTTTTGAAATGATTGCAATTATTAGTATTAGATATAAAAATTGTACCATAAATATACATTTAATAAAATAGTTTTATTCGATTTGTTTAATGTACTAATTTTGTATTGATCGCTGCTAGCATGTTTAATTTTAAAATCAAGGGGTCTCGGGGGTGTTAAATTTACCTCGAGGGGTGAAAATATAAACAATTTTCAAGCAGGTATAATTCTTTGAAATTAAAATTAAATAATTCGAATCTTTTACGCAATATTTACAAAGGATTATCGCTTCAAAAAAGCACAAAATATTTGAAATATAACCCTAATGTGTTAAAAATTATAAGGATATGAAAATAAGAAAAAATTTTGTAATAAATAATATTTTTGCGTTGCGCACGCTATTTTCTATAACAGTAGCCTCTGATGTATAAAACTTTATAGAATTATATAAAATGTATATTATACTCTTTAAACTCTACATCATTTAAGAATAATATATCTTTTGCATTTTAAAATATTTGAAAAATATTTTAAAAACTTTTTTTAATTTGAAAATGTAATTTTTTTTATTTTTTTAAAAAAATTTATTTATTATTCTATTAATATAAAAATGCTGCAGCGTTATAAGGATACATTTTACTTTATAAATCAACTTATAGCTAGTAATTAAAATCTTAAAAAATAGCATGCGCAATATAAAACTTAATTAATATTTCTTATAGAAATGTTTCTTATTTTCATATGCTTATAATTTTTAAAATTATGATTGTATTTTAAACATTTTATACTTTTCTGAAACCTCATTCCTTTGTAAATAATGTGTAGAGGATTTGAATTATTTAATTCTAATTTCAAAGAATTATACATATTTGAATATTGTTTATATTTTCAGCCCTCTATAGAAAGTTTATACCCCTGAGGCCCCTTTTAATGAAACACAAATGTACCCTATCACTATTCTGTCTGTGTGTCTTGCTCATTTTTTAAAAAAATCATGAGTGAGATTGCTTCTTGAAATTTTCTTAACTGCCTACATGTTAATGTCACAGCCAAATTACATCTCTATTTGCAATGGTGGATTTTCATGCTTAATCACAAGAATATTGCAAACAAAATAGAGAACATTTTCAGTCTAATTGTTTTTTTCTTATTGTTTTTACGAACCGCTTGTTGTCCACCCTTGCTCTGATAAACTTTGAAGGCTAAGGGAAAGATGCTTAATTTATGGTCTCTGATCATTAGAATTGTTTATGTAACAATTAAAAAATATTTTGAAAATAAATTTGTAAGTTATTTCACAAAAACGTAATCACCACGCAACTGTAATCCATATTGGTAATGAAATGCATTTCTTAGTTACAGAAACTGTAAATATTTTGCGCATTTTGTACGCTGTGTTATTAAATACATTAAGAATATTTTTTTAAAAAAAAAACTATTTTTGATAAGAGCAATGAAGCGTATTCGTACATTTCTGACTTTTAAACAAGCAATATAAAAACTGATATGGATAAAAAGAAAAATTCACTATGCTCATAGCTTCGATTGCTTAAGTATATAAAATTGTCTATAGATTAAATTTTAATCCCGGTACTTCTATTAGCTTAGTGGATAGGAAAGGTTGGATCTTTGAGTGACTTTATAAAGCTGCATATCTTTTTGAAAGGTTTAGTTAACTAAAATAGGCTCTGTTTGCTTCAATGCACTTTCCCCAAAGAGATTTTAATGCATAGTTGCTTGTCTGAGAGAAATTCTGATCTTTAGAATCAACAAAGCACGCTATGGAATTTTTTAGAATGTGTCTTCATTTTAATACTGCTTAAACACAAGGTATACTCGACTTTTCCCCCCACCGGACCACGTACATATGATAGGTATATCGCGCGGGCCGCAATATCAGGATAATAAGGGGAAAACACTCAAAGTCCACAAAGCAACATTGATCAAAATATTAAAACACTTTTTAGGTTTTTTTAATGCATTTCTATTCAACACAAACATACAAAAATGCACTTTTATGTTTTTTTTACTGAGTTATGGGGTAGTTTAGATTTCCTCTCGTCCTTGACCAAGCCTCTTGTTTACATTTCGTTATTAATGAAAAGTAAATTGATAGCAAAGATGATAGATCTGGTTGCTTGATTGATAGAATTTCTCACTAAATTATTAGTACATCTGAGCAAAATAAGGAATGTTTTTTAACCAAAAATAATTAAATTTAGCAGCATTAAAAGTATAAGTATTAAATATATTTACACATAAATTGCACTTATATACATATTGTACCATTTTATTAAATAGACATATAATAAATACCTACATTATATAAAAAAAAGTCCCTTATAATTCGAAAAAGCTATCATTGACTCCTTTAAAAACACATTAAAAATTTATACACAATTTAATTTGAGTTACAAAGAATGAGTTAGTGTTTATTAAAGTTTCAATCTAAGACAACAGATGAGTATGGGCGAAGGACCTCCTCATTTTCAATCATAGTCAAGTAACGAGGACATCTGAGCTGGGGCCTTACCTTGGGCTACAACGTAACAATTGAATGTGTTAGCTATAACATAAATCTTAACAAATTTACTATGCATGATCAAACAAATTTATATAGAGACTCTACCCACCCATTTCGCTGGGTATTTCATGATGTTGTGTATCAATATACTCACTGTTAAATGTAAAACTCAAACTCAGTGGCGCAACAGCCCATGCGGGTCAATGCCTACTGGGCCCATCCCAGTATACGTGACCATTGGGTGCTGAGGTGCATGAGAAGACACATTCCGACGTAATAAAAAATAAAATACGCATTTACACTGAGATATAATACACTTATAAATGTATCATTACTGCGCAAAGTATTCTATAATTAATTTAACAATACTAAGTTAACAACAAGTTTAATAATTGCGAGTGACCCCATGGGCTTGTCATACATAAAATTATATGCAAAGATTAACTATTATCTTGATAATAGGTACGGTTTATAATTAAGCCCTTAAATGCCGATTAAAAACGACGCGTCTCGCTCCCCCATTTAACACGTAGGCAAGCATATGCGGTGTATTGGGGTTGGGGTAGGAAAGGAATAACTAAGCAAATCCTTCGAAATAAGTATATATCGTTCGCAAACACTATCAAGATCCTTTAATTGCATTCCAAAGCCTTCGGAATAATTTTATGGATAGCATTTCACAGTAAAGATCGCACTTCGGAAAGACGTATATATACGTCCAGAAAATTAATGTTTGGCGAGGCGTTAATATCCGTCTATGGCCCATAAGAGGTTAAAGTCGTATATTGTAGCTTTAATGTCAAAGTATAGTATTACTGAATTCAATATATAGTTATTGTATGGGGGGGAGGGCGCGATGAAAATGATGATGAGATAGTGGGTCGCGTACATCGAAAGTTTGAGAAGCACTGCTCTGCGCCGTGAAAGTAATCTGTCTACCAAATGTCACATCTACAGGTCTTATCGTTCTAGAAATATTGTGATGAAGGAATGAATGAGGGAGTCTCTTTTTTTTCTTTATATATAATGATAATTACTAATTAATTCCCTACTATATATTTTATTCAATGTTTATTCAATAAAATGTGTATCCTGGGACAAATATATATGAGAAACACTTGAAACTACATTAATTCAATTTTTAATCTAAATTATTTTACCTTAATTTAAAACAAAACATAAATTATGTATTTCAGTTATCTTATTCAATATCATAAGGGATTGTGCATTTTGGAGATTTCAGAAAGCGTTATGGCAACTATGTTTGGAACCGTGACTTGGAAAAGAGTCTGAATGAATAATCTTTTTTTTTCTTTTTGATGTTTAGTGCCAATTGAATTCCAATTTATACATAAAATTGTGTTAAGGACATTTTTACGAGAAAAATAATTATTTAATTCCTTTTTTTTTTTTTTTTTTTTTTTTTTGGTAAAAGATGAAGAATGACCTATTTTTAAAACTTTCTCCTTTTTAAAAAAAATGCTTCTATAATAATATATTTTGACTATATATAACTAGGACTTCATTTCAAAGTTTGAGGTAGGACTTTTAAAATATACAACATACAAATGGATTTATTCGTATTTTAATACATCATAGTAGAGAAATTTTAACAAAAACCTGGTTTTCACTTCATTTCATGGAAATAATAACTGGAAAAATATTATTAAAGAAATATTTTTCATAAAAGGAGAAAGTTTTGAAAGTGTGTCCTTTCTATACTTTTTGCCAAAAAACTACATTCAAATAACTTTTTCTTGTAATAATATTCTCAAATTAATTTTATTTATATATTCTAATTCACTTAACACTAAATATCAATATCTTTTTTTTTCTTGAAATGCAGTGAAAATCGCTTAACACGAAACTGAGGGATTTAAATGTTTTTTCGTCTTAAAGAATATTGCAAGAAAAAACATATTTCAACAAAATTAAAGTTATTAGAGTACATTTTATTTACACAAATGTGTACTTATGCATGTGTTTAATAAAAATCAACGAAACAAAAACATTCGCAAGAACTTAATGAAACTAACTAAACAAGTTTATTGAATTATAATTCAAAATTTTTCTTCAAAAAACAAAATATTTATTGAGTTTTTGTAGCATCATCTGATATATATACTTTTATTTGCATTGTCTTTTTTAGCATCAAACTATCAACAAATGTTCGATGTCGTCCATTTTTTTTTATTCATTTCATCATTAAAATGAGAGTCTAAATAACTGCGCATGATGTTCCTCGTTTTGGATGACGAGGGTACAGAAACCGCATTATTCATCTCATTTTCTTTGCCGTAATCTGTATCAACGATGTTTTTTTATCTTTGTTCACACACCAAAATGTCTTTATGTACTATAATTGAGGCTTAACAGACATTATCGTCATCTACTCCAACGAACTCTTCCGATGATACAATAGAACAACTCACTAATACAGGAACTCTCTCAAACATTTCATTAAGTGAAGGGAAATCTTTTCGTGTTATTCGAGTTTCGTTTCGTGTTAAGAGAAAAAATGCATGAGAATACGTAGTAGTTTGCCGAGACCATTTCATTATTTCGTGTAAACCGATTTTTCGTCTTTTTTTTGTCACGTTATTTCACTGTATATATTACACACAGTTCAACAGATTGACCAATGATAAATATAATAATACACGAAAAACAAATTAAAGTATACTAACATTGCGTTTGGATAAACTTCTGCATCGTAAAGTCGCGAATTTCCCCCCTCTTCATCCCAGTAAATATATGAAAACAAATATATCACAAAAGTAGTGTAATTTAAAAATCTTCATTATTTATATAAATAGAAAATTCATTTGGGTATATATGTTACCATTAAAGTGTATAATTTAGTTATTTCATAGAATAACTTGTTATTCGATGAAATAGCTAATGATAGATGTTAAATAAAAAAATAAATAATTTCAAAGTATTCTATAAATTAATTGATCCTAAATAGCTAAAATCTCTCGAAAAATTACATTTTATTCCTAATGCGGATTATTAAATAATAATTTAATATGGAATGTATATATAATAAAACCTATTTTTGCTCATATTGCTAACATTAGTTAAACAGAAAGGAAAAAAAAAAGATTATGTTACAGAAATAGTTATATTTAAAATTTATCAAAAGAATACATGATGGGAAGAAAAACTGTTGCTTCATAAAAACATTGTGTAAATATTTTCAAACCAAATTGTACGAGAATATTAATTTAAATTTTATGAAACAATTTTATTTTACTTTTCATTATTTATTAGAGCACGAATTTCTGCACTTTGAATTGCATTGCATATTATTTTTGAAACAAGCACATAATTATTATTTCATATTTTTTTACACGAGCAATTTTTGAACTCTTGTCCAGTGCCGCAACTTTGAGCTGTTGTAACAGATAGAAGCGTTGTGTCAATATTCGGAACTTCTTCAATTGAAATTAATTCTCGCTCACATATACTGAATTAACAACTAGAATACAATTGTTTTATTCGGCCATCTATTGTTCTTAATAGGAAAATTCTTTCCCCAAAGCGGCTATAAACGGTTAAAAAATGAAAGCAGCTAGAACCGGTTCTTTCGAGGGCCGTATTTTATACTTTAACGATCGTTATTCTATAGAATAACTAGTTAAATCATGGAATTCAATAATTTTATATACTTTAACTGACTTGTCAAGTTATTTCCTGAAATATCTAGTTATTCAATGAAATAATGGATTTCACACTTTAGCGGTAACATATGTATAAATTAAAAATTTTCCTAATCATTTACAGATCGTTGTTAGTAACCACGTGCTTCGAGCATCGAAGGAGAGTACAATTTATCTTTTGAAACAAAATTTATTACCTGTTGGTATTCTAACCATAACTAACCATCAGGAAGGGGACCCCTGACCTTCACGGTTATGGTCAAGCCTGAATTGCTTTCTCTGGGCAGGATTCTAGAGCCAAAAATACCAGTTGGTCTGCTGAAAAAGTTAAATGTAAGAACCCCCCTTATGCAAATACACCGTTGGAGGGTAATTTATTCTCTTGGCAGCTCAGAACGCCCCTTGTCTATAATTTACCTGGAATGGTATACTTTGTGACAGATTCCAACCTTGAGAAAAAGGGTTTGAACAGCTTGAGTTCTTTCAATACATCCAGCATGACGAAGCGAAGAATTTTGTTAACTCCAGAACACTAGAGCACCTGATCCCACTAACTCAAATTCTTCTTCAGTTTGAAAAATGTTAACTGTACAACGGACATTTTAAAATTATTCTTTAGAGAAGGGGGGGGGGTCTTCAAACTTTTTCGACTCACAGAATCCTTAGAACGTTAAGGTGTTTTCGTGGAACCCCATTCCACACACACATTTAAAAGAATATTTCTTAAAATAATATTTAAAGTAGACCCTGTTATATAAACACTTTACGTAAATATATTTTTAAAAAAGCGTTGAATTTATCATATCAAACATTTTAAAATCTATTCTAATATAATTTACTCAGTAATGACCAGGGCGTAGCTACCACCGTATCAATGATACGGGGCCCCTACATTGCAGGGGCCCAACATATGTAAGAAAAAAAGGGGACATTTAAAGGAGCCTCCAAGAAATTTCTGATACGGGGCCCACTTAGAACCAGCTATGCCTGTGTTAATGACACTAATTTGAAATCCAAGTGTAACTTATTCCTGCATTGTGTTTAGCAACTGTCAGCGTTGGATTAAACAACATGGAAACCCTTAGGCAGTTAAATTCTCGGGGCCATGTAGCCGAATAATTATAATACTAAAAATTTTAGGAATATACTTAATTTCACAAATAAAACAACAAATTATCAGCAAATTAAAAAAATTCAAATAAACAGTAATTATTTATTAGAATCTGTAATAAAAAAGTAATCATTGCAATAAAAAATAACTAAATATTTTACTTCATTTTCTATGGGCCCCTAAAAAGCGTGGTGCCCACAGGCAATTGCCTACTTCGCCTAATGAATAATCCGATACTAGTAACTGGGATATTTAATTGCATTTTTTTTTTTACAGAAACTGTCTATGTCTAGATCTATAGAAATTATTTGCAGTCACATTTCATATTCTGCGTTTAATTCATTTTTATATTTTGTTTTTGTAGCAACTCATGTCGAGAAATATTTTTCACTGATATTCTTATAGCTATTCCATAATGTTTATAACTGTGAGAGAAATCCTGTGTATTATGCTTGAATTTGCAACCTAAAATTTATTAGCTGTTCTTGCTTTCATTTATATATGTCAGTAAATTATTTTCTCACTTTCGTTATAAGTGGGTTTTTTTCTCACAAATGAAAAAAGTGCATTTTCTTTTAAAAAAAATGTGTTTAGTTTTGCAAAACATTGTACTAACAAGTATAAAATTATTTCATGGAACTCCGGATCGTAAATAATGGAATATTAACAATGTAGTAGGTAGTACATAAGAAAAAAGAATATTAATATTGTTATATTTTCATAAAAGCTAAAGTAAAATATAAATAAAAAATATTTAGTGTTAATTTATTAATTGTGTGGGGGGATGAGGAAACAATGCGTTTCTACACTATAATAGTGTAGAAAAATAACTAATACTTTTTTGTGGATATATTATGTCTTAAGGTGTGAAATAAGAAATTTCTTAAAATTGTGTTACGTAATTATCATAAAATTTAAATTTTTAAAATTCCTTTTTATCAATTTATATTTGTAAACTGTTTTATTTATGCGACGAATTATGTCGAGAAAAATAGCTGTGACTTATTAAGAATGATATATCGAATTTTAACGTGCGAACATAAAGCTTAATTTATAACAGCTGTATTTTCATAGTAACTCAAATTTAAAGGAATTTTTTCTAGCCATTTCTCGGAACTTCATTTTGTTCTTCATTTGTTCTTTCTCTTCATTTTGTTAGAGCAGCGTACATGACGTACAAATTGTTATCAAGAAATGAAAATATAAATACAAATTTCAGATTTAAGTCCTTCATAAAAAAATAAATTTTTTTAAAAATGTGAGAAATAAAATAGAGAGTTTAATCTTTATTTCATAAATATACTAATAAATTTTAATAACCTTAAAAAAATTGCCTACTTTATACTGCAGTTTTCATCACTTATTTCATATACACTAGAAATAAAGTACGTCTTCTAGAACAGGAAAATGTGTGGAAATATTTTGATGAGAAAAATAAATCAAAGTTTTGAATAATATTGTTCTCGTTTTTGTATAAAATCATGAATTGACAGGGTTCGTGTGTCATTTGAAGGAAAAAAATGACTCAAAATGAGAAAAATGATGTCCTTTCCTTAATAAGAACTCGTGCACGTTTCACATCTGATAGTATCATAACATAAAATAAGGAAGGGAAAAAAGGCTAATAAATAAACACCGTCACCGATGTCTTATATTTTTTTAAATTATTTTATCTATAAGAAAATCTGAATTAAATTACATATTCCTTTTTATTTCTTTCCAAAATGCTGGTAGATAGATATCTACTGTAGATATCAGCTAACTAATAGATATCTCTCTACTGTAATATTAAAATATTTGTAATCTACAATTTATTTTTTCACAGATACTGTTAGAATTTATCAGCTTTACATTAGCTTGGTGCGTATGATTATATTTAAGTGAATATTTAAAGCTGCATGTCTTTTTGTTCCTAGGCTGTTTATTTAATCAAAACAAGCTCAATTTGCTTCTATACACCTTTTACCACGAGATGTTAATGCATAAATGCCAGTATTAATTAAATTCTGATCTTAAGAATCAATAAACTCTAGTTTGTAATTTTTCAGAATATCTTGATTTTCATACCGTTTATCCCCATCATTTTTGTCCCGAAAAAATAGCTTATGTCAAAGTTTAAGTGTCTTATTTTATTTATATGTTAATGAAGACCTTAGAAAACGCTTTGAATATTTATTTTAAGTGAACAGTGCATATGATTAATTTTACAGTTGAATACCTTTAATTAATTAATTAGCTCTAACGGATTTAATTTCCCAAAGTTGAGTATTTTGTTTATTTATATCACTTAATTTTCAATGTAGTGATTCAAAAAAAATACTGCATGAAAAAAACTGCAGTAAAAATCATAATGCGATAGATAAAGAGTTAATTCTCATGTTGCTGTCTGCGTGAAATAGTCGCCATATGTATGAGTCCCAGCGGTAGTAAAAAAGTTTCAGTACCCCTGGGTTAAAGAAAATCTGACATTTCACATGCAACAACCTAGTAATATCAGAGGGATAATTCAATAAGGGTTATTCTTTACCAAGCTGATATTATACTTCAATGATATTGTACGATATTTGCCTTCCTTTTTTTAACACGATTTGCTTTTAGTAGAAGCATGTGTTTTTGTGTTTGCCTTCGATTTATGAATAATGGGCCAACACTCGAAGGGATCCAATTGTCCTCAATGGGCAGCTCGACAGGTTTCGCGCGTGGTGTTCTTTTCACAGACACGTGATCCCTACACGCGCTGTTTCAAAAGGGCTGAGCAACCTTTTATTGAAGGCCTTCGAATTGATAATTTCCCCTCACCACCAAAGTAACTTGTTGATGCTATTAACTTCCAATCAGATGCCAGAGAGGCAGTTGCAATGGATACACCATTTCAAAAGAAAAGTCTCCGTTTCTTTACAAAAGTAAAAAAGGCACACAGGAGATTCATAAGAATAACCCACCACCGATATCAAAAAATTGTCTAACTCTTCTTTGCGAGATAACCCCCCACCTCCCTCAAAATAGAATTTATTTTTTTGGCCCGGGCCCTTATTTCTTTTGATATTTTTCCACAGAACATTACTGTGGGGGTATGCTTGCCTTCAATAGTATTTTCTCTGTTAGCTTTCCCTCCCTTGGCAAAGACCTCATTTCGTTCTATCGCTGCACGGTATTTAAAGCGGGAGATTTTAGAAGACGTGAGGGAGAGGGGAAGAAAAATCGTTTGCATCCCTCCCCCTGTCATGTCTCCTTTTTGGTGACCCTCACTAAGGTGACGAATTCTTCTACGGCTTTGCACACCTGGGCATTCGACAGAGGAGGGGGGGATGAATGGTGGGGAGAACACTGTGAGAACGTTGGAAGGGGCCTCGTTCTATTATTCTCGACCATCCCCTTTTACCCCCGAGCCTACCCTCTCGATTTTTCCCCGGGCCCACATGCGTGCAGATGTTGGTTCTGGTGATTGTGATTTTGGAGAGTTTGTACCATGCGGATATTCGATGACAAACAAACATGGGCCACTGTTCGGGTCGGGAGATGCAAAGGTCTCGATTTGATATCGATATGGAATCCTGCTTTTCTAAAAGCGGGATTAAGTTTCAATGAGCTGATGAAATCGACTCACTGTATTGAGTGGGCTCTTAAATAGCAACAGCTACCAGTTCTCGACTCAAAAAGATTGAATCTCTGTTTAGGAAAGAAAGGGTTTGAAAGCGAGAGCACAAATATTCTCAATTTGGTTAAAAAGTAGATCAGAGTCGGATATCATGTCCATTTTCATTTCTAAATATAACGTCTCTGGTTATTGATAAAAGAAATCCGAACTTGTCATGGATATCTACTATAAACGAATGCAAGAAATTATCACTTGTCAAAAAATAGTAATAATAGTAATGATTTTGTTATTAAAAAATATATTTTTCAAAAAAAATGATAAATGGGGGGTGGATATTAGGGAATAGTCGGGTAATATGGAATAGGTGGCTTAAAACATTGGGACACTAATTTAGACTACATAAAACGTAGTTATTTTTAACTGTAAAAGATATGTTTTTAAGAATACGTGAATGTCATTTCTGTTTCTAATTCAATTCCTGTAGTATTATTTCACACTCTCCCTATATATTTATGTATATATATATATATATATATATATATATATATATATATATATATATATATATATATATATATCTTGTTCAAATTTTCAATCATTAGTAAAATACTTTTATTCATCCCCTCAAGTTCAAATACATTTTTTTAAACTTGCAGTGGATCACACTTGATGTTAACACAAATTTTTCAAATCTTAATTCATTAATTAAATTAAAAAATGAATAAATAGTATCAAACAAAAATAATTGTCCAAAAGCAAAGATGGTAAGGAAAGTCGTTTGCTGTGTCCCCGTAGCGCAATGGATAGAGCATTGGACTTCTAATCCAAAGCGCGTGGGCTCGAATTCCTCTCGAGAAGGCCCAATTTCTGAGAATGTGATTTCTTTTTTCTATACTATTTTATTGGAATAATTGAATTTAATGAATTAATTAATAGAGTAACAAAAACAAAATAATAGTCCAAGATCCTATATAGAGAAGAAAAGGGAAAATTGCAGGGAAACGTGATTTCTATTTTGCCCCTTAATATTGGGATTCTGTCATATTTATATTAATTATAATTATATAGTAAAAAGTAAATAAAATAAAAAATTTCTTTGTTGCCCTAAGTAGGAATAGACCTAATTTTAAATATTACTTGTTTATTAATAAAGTTACAGTCCAGGTGATCTTACAGAAAACAGTCGAAGCATTTTGAATCCAAATTTTCCCTCATTGATTTTCGAAAAATTTCATATTACATAAAATTCGGAACTGAACTGAAAACCGTTATTTTTGTCGGAACGAAAACCGGAAATTAACCTATATTTTTTATTTATTTGTTTGTTTGTCTGTTTTTAGTTAAACCAGTACGAAAACAATTGCAGCTCGAAGCCCTGGTGTGGCTTAATGCCAAAACAGCATCGAAATAATGTTCTTAAATCAATACTTCTCAAACTTTCAATATTTGTGACTCGATTTTCAATCATAATTTTATCGCCCCCCCCCCTCCTTCCTACAATAACAAAATATTGAATGCATTAATAACGTACTTTGACGATAAAACTACATACGACTTTGATTATAAACCAGGCAAATTATTAAGATAAGTATTAAATTTAGTATGTGACAAAATATTTTGTCTTGGGAAGTCACTAGTAATTATTATAAACTTGTTCTTAACTTACTATTGATAAATTAATTATATTATGTACATTTTGCAGAGCTGATATATGTGTGTAAATCAGTAGCACACACAGGAATTTTTCAAGGGGGGTGAGTCCGGGGTTGAAAGTTCACCATTCTTGTATCATGTTCCTTTTAATTTTGTCGACTTTCGGGAATCAAACACAGTAAAAACTAATTAATGAATAAATAATTAGCATTAATTAATAAAATTAATTATTAATAAAAAATACTTAATTAAATTTTACTTACTATATACTGAAAATTATAGTCAATCGAGAAAAAAATCAAGGTTTTTTTTTGGCGGGGGGTCCGGACCCCTTGTGTGCGCCACTGGTGTAAATGTATATTTAATTTTTATTATTTCAGAATATATTGCTTAGCTTCCTTTCATAAATTAATAATATTTTGAAATAACCTTTTCATTTCGACTTTTCGATAGGATCGCCCTCCCCCAAGCAGAGTCCCTGTGGAGGGGCGCGCCCCCCCAGTTTGAGAAACACTGTCTTAAATAGTTCTATTTTTAAGATTAATATCCCCAAATAGAGGAAATCCCTCTTTAAAAAGCAATTTATTCAAAAACATCTGGAATATAAAAGAAGAACAAAACATGTGTGGATAGCATCCGTTATTTGAATATTTCTTTTCACACATTACCCTAACATACTTTTCTTTTTCTTCTTTCAAAAAAACCTACCCTGTGAATTAAACAGAAGAGGACAATATAAAAGGGAATCAAGAGCAAAAGAAGCATTTGGTATCACTGATAAAAGAACTCTGCATTTTACTGATGGACATTGTTGGTACGCTGTAACTCAGCGCTACTACAAAGAGACGATTTCACGCTCGTACCCTGTGAATGGGTCCCTTTGCTAAAAGGCACACTTGTATCTGAAGGCGGCGATTCTTTCTTGTGATCACAATGCTGACCACTGTTTGGGATTATGGTTTATAAAAAGTCATACAAGTTGCTTTCAAGATCACTAGTGTTAAGCCTTTTATGCTGATAACTTTCGCCTTTCAAAGAATTTGTGTGCAGCGATATATATTTATTATGAGGTGAATTGGTTCCACTTTATCAGTGGCTTTTGATATATCACAGGTTTTCTTTAAATTATTCTATCAAGTGGTCTTCAAATTTTGCAGACTGTCAGTACCATTAGAACTAAAAGGTGTTTTGGGGGAACCCAATTCCACACACAGACTCTTAGAAGAGTATACCCTATTTCCTCGAATCTAAGCCCCACTTTTTTTCCAGTGTTGACCCTACTGAAAATTGGGTGAGGCTTAGAATCGGTGGAAAAAAATATTCGTTGGAGAGGGCAATTAGAACAATAACAGGTTCATGTATGCATTTAAAAGTTTTTTTATTCTGGCAAAATAACTGATTATTATTCACTTCTTATTAGTTCTCATTTTGAATTTGTTTTATTTTCGTAAAATTGGATATTGATTAACATATTATTTTAACCATTTAATTAATATTAAGTATAACATAACGCACACAAATTTTCTGAACTTTAAAATAAATATTTCGAAAACTACTTCAGATATACTCAAAATTTTTCAATCCTACGCTTTAGCTTCTCAGTTTTGCTTCTATGTAAAACTTTATTCTATATTCGTCGATTTTTTTAGTATATTTTTTGCTCTTAGCATGAAGTTTTCAACTGAATTGTATGAAATCTTCGAAATACATTAAAAAATACCAAAGAAGCTATATAATAAAATTTGAAATTTATATTAAACTCAAAGAGTAGCTAGAACTTATGGTAAATAATTTTTAACTGCGCGATACATTTGTTTTTTCGAAATTTCAAATGGAATTTCTAACATAAAATTTCTAGCTTTATACGGTCGAGATTTCAAAAAATATCCAGATTTTAATTACTTATTCAGTTAGCCTTTAAAAAAAGATAAATGTTGAGGTATTTTGCATAAATAGATATTTTTGAAGAATAATTCGAATGTTTTTGAATAGCTCGAATTTAAAATTGATTTTTATATTTATTTATATGCATAAATGTCTACTGTAAATGTTTCCGTATATTTTTAAATACCATTTATTCAAACATTCAAGTTATAAAAAAAAAAGTGGGAAAATCTTAATTCATATTGTCTTTGATGTAAACTGAAGTTCAAGCACTTAAAATTCAAATATAATTCGGTGTATTTTAACAATATACAGAGTGTTTTTTTTTTCAGGTATAGAAGTTTAAGTTGGCATTACTTTCCAAGATGACGACCGATTTAACAGCTGTCAAGTGATTTATTCTCAGTTTGGTTTGGCACAATTCATCATGAATAGACTCACGCCTGAACAACGCTTTCAAATTGCGCAATTTTATTTCGAAAATAATGGTCGATTTTCATAAGCGAATTTTGTTTAGCGATGAAGCGCACTTCTGGTTGAATGGCTATGTCAACAAACTAAACTGCCGCATTTGGAATGAAGCTAATCCACAAGTGTATGTCGAAACACCGTTACATCCAGAAAAACTGACTGTTTGGTGCGCTTTATGAGCTGGTGGAATCCTTCTTCAAAAACGATGAAGGCCACAACGTTACAGTCAATGGTGATCGGTATAGAGCCATGATTACTAACTTTTTCATTCCTGAATTGAACAATCATGATGTCCTGGAGCTGTGGTTCCAACAAGACGGCGCAACATGTCACACAGCTCGTGCCACAATCGATTTATTGAAAGACGCGTTTGGTGACCGCCTAATTTCACATTTTGGACCTGGGAATTGGCCTCCAAGATCTTGTGATTTAACACCGCTAGACTATTTTTTGTGGGGCTATGTAAAGTCATTGGTCTATGCGGATAAGCCACAAACGCTTGACCATTTGGAAGACAACATTCGCCGTGTTATTGCCGATATACGGCCACAAATGTTGGAAAAAGTCATCGAAAATTGGACGTTCAGATTGGACTACATCCGAGCCAGCCGTGGCAGTCCTATGCCAGAAATCATATTTAAAATGTAATGCCACAAGATTATCTTTCGAATAAAAAAAAATTCATGTCAATCGAATAATACATCGTTGTTTTATTGCAATTTAAAGTTCTATACCTCTCAAAAAACACCCTTTATAACTATGCACTGTACGTAAACTTCCCTGAACACTTGGGCTTTGAAATCTAAAAAAAAAACTAATAGATCTTAATTAGTTTTTTTTTTTTCGTTATTATTTTTATCAAAGTGTAAGAAAATGTTTCAAATTATTTGATGAAGTTTAAATTTATTCATTTTTAGTGGTTGGAAAGTTGAAAAGATTTCAAATTTTAAAGTGTTTGGTGTTTTATTAATTTTTTTTTTTTGGCATCTTATAATGAAATAATCATGTTTCAAAAACTGAAAGCATTGATTAAGATAAGAAAAATGAAGCGAAAGAATATACTTTAAAAAAGATAATTTGTCTAACTATATAAAATAGCAGATTGCCCTGACACGCCCCAACTTGTTACAGTTTCAAATTAATATGAAACCAAAAAGGAATTGTAACATATTTTACTTATGCGTTGGGACTTTTCAAAACTTTTAAAATGCAAGCTAACAAACAAACACTTCCTGGGGTCTAAAGAAATTTTTCCCCGATTTCTTAGGATTGCTCCAGGGTCAAAACACGGGGTTCCCTGCGAGCCATAAAACTTCCTATCAGTGTCCTGCTGTGTTGCTTCCACCGTCCCTAATTATCTTTCAAGATGTTAAACCTTTAAAATGGGGAAAGGATTTCTCAGAAAAGTGCGGCTAATCCGCTTTTGAAATGTTACTTGAAGGCAAAAAAACCTGTGCAGTGCATTTTTGAAGTATCTTTACAATGACGGAATTTTCCGTGCTAACCGCTTGAAGGGTTAAACACTTTACACTTTCATTTTTCACAAAATACTTACATGGAATTAATGATGAACCGCGATGGCGGCATTTTAAAACTATTCTGAAATGTTTCGAACACTAATAATTCTTTCAGAACCGGAATATTTTTTAAAATGTTGTCTTTAAAAGTATTTCTAATTTAAATGTTCCAATACAGAAAAATGACCTATTGTATATAAATAAATTTCTTCCTATTCTATGAGAAGAAATTCGAGTTAATATAACAAATCATCTCTACCTTTTATTCGAGTAATTACTTGCAACTTTTTTTCTTTAATTCACGGAAATAAAAGAATTATCAGAATTTTTAAAAAAAATACCTGAGAATTCGTGTGAGCGTAAAAAACATGGCCATTATTTCCACATATGTGCACTTGGTTTTTGGTGACAGTCAAAATATAACTACACAAATTCACTAATAAAATAATTTTATTAGTGAAAATGGCACTCAATTTACGATGTCTTTTATTGTGAAAACTATTTCTTATTAAAATAATCATCTAAATTTATTAAGCACTTTTTGGTAAGTAATCCAGGTAATAATTTTCAGTAAAACGAAGAAATTTACTCTGTGCAGTAAAATTCTTATCGAGTTTGCATACTCTTATCGGTTCCTGAACAAGATTTCAAAGACGTCTAGGCGTCGAGGGGTTGGGTTGAGCCCTACCCGAAAAGTCGTAGATTATATGATATGTACCTCCATGTGAAAAAGAAACGATAATTGAGGGTTGTAAAAGTCTTCTTTTCAAAGTACATGATGGATAGTAACTACCATGCATCTTACTTCGTTTGCATAGGAAATAGTTTCTGCTGAGGAATTTAACAGTGGTCTCCAACTGGTACCAGTCGGTGGATTAAATACTAATGGTCCGCACAAAAACATTAAATTATTTTCATTTTATTTACTGCAGCATATACTTCTTGGGTTTGACCTACTACGAAAATCACTTTATATTTCTTTTCGGTGTAGCTATATTTTATTCTGAAGGCACGTTGAAGTACAATTAAAATAAAATTACTAAAACAAAACAATCCAAAATATAAACAATCAACGTCCTCCCCTTCAGCGGGCCGCGGTAAAATTATCCAATAGGAACCGGTCCGCGCGATAAAAAGGTTGGGGAAATACTGCATTATAAGCCTGTCTTGCTTGCAGCACATTTTTTAAGGTATCCGATTACGTTCGAAACCGTGATTTTAAAAAAGCGCATAAATGAATAATTTTCAGGATATTTAGTGTCACTTAGATTAAAATAAATGCATAAAATTGTTTTAAAGACATTTTGACAAAAAAAAAAAATTGTTTGAATATAATATTTTGGCAAAAAATTAACTTAGCATAATCTTTTTTCAAATGTTCTCCTTTTGTGAAAAATGCTTCTACAATAATAATATTTTGCTTATATAAAGTAAAGATTGCTCCAAAGAGTCTGAACTATGATTTTTGAAAAATTCACATTATTTTCAGAGTTACCACCCATTGAAATAATTATCGGCGTTTTTTTCTTAAAATTTCTCCCCTCTGTTGTCGTAAAACACATGGATAATCCCACTTCTAAGTTATGTATTTCAAAAATTCCAGTTGAGCCTCTGTACAGAAGTCTGAACTATAGACAGGAAAAATATTATTCTAATAGAAGCATTTTTCACAAAAGGAGAACATTTGGAAAAAAGATTATTCTATGTTAATTTTTTGCCAAAATATTATATTTAAATAAAAAATTTTTTTTGTCAGAATGCCCTTAAAACAATTTTATGTATATATTCTAATCTAAGTGACACTAAATATCACGAAAATTATCCATTTATGTGCTTTTGAAAATCACGGTTCCGAACGTAGTCGGATACCTTAAACAATATTAAAATCTATGTGTAGGTATTTTAGAATACTGTTGGCTAAAAATTGACTTTTATATAGCCAGCCAAAACTGAAATATTAAATTTTACATATAGAAGTCGCGCTTATCTCGGTTATATAAAAAAGAAATAAGATTGATTCTTCTCTCTCTCTCATTAAAATATTGTAAAACAATATCATAAATAAACATTTTGTTATCTAAATTATCTATTCTGTTATGTCGTGTGCTCACCTGAAAAAGAGCCTCCAAAGAATTAACCAGTTAACTATGAGATTATAACGAGTCTACGCGTTGTGGGGAAGTTGCAGGATTTTGTGTCTTGACGAGGATACTCGTCAAGCGTCAAAAGTAGTGACTATTGGCTTTATAAATTGTAATTTTTGAGAAAAACAAAACATACTCTCAAATTCCAAGATGTTTAGAATACTTTGAGACCAGGCCGGGGAATAAAACAAACAAATAAAATACAGTGGAACCTCTAAATTTGCAACTTTACTATAGAGCAAACTTTTTCCTGGAAAGTTGAACATTTCTCGATTTTCTTCGTAAAATAACTTCTCTATAGCGAAGTGCATTTTCTATAGAACGAACTTTTTCTTTTGTGATTCAATTTTCTTACTCCCTATTTTTAAAGTATTTCTGAACATTTCAAGTTATTCTCTCTTTAACACATTTTATGGTGGTCATACATCTTGAACTTATTTTATTAAATCTTAACTCGCCGAGAGCAATAGAGTTCTGTGCGTTTCATCCATTAAATGCAATCTTTAACTCCCTCTGTCCAGTTCACTAGAAACATCTCGATATCCCTTTTCACACTCAGTGGAGTTGTCTCGCGTCCCCGTGTTCTAGTAATAAAGTAATGTATGTTTAATATTTTTGGCATGCTTTAAATTAGAAAATGTCCTTAAAATCCATTAATTTTAGAGTAAAATTATTTTCTTATTATTGAAAATACAGTGAATTCTCCGACATACTTTTTTCTTGTTTTCCTTGAAGTTTTCTTTCTTTCTTTCTCTTTTGATGGGTAAGATACATTAAATAATTTATTTTCAAAAAAGGTGTGAATAATTACTTTTTTAGTATATATTGTTTATGAATTTAAAATTTGTTTTAGTATGTGGTTTATACAGTATATTAAAAGATGAACCTCTAAATTATACGAATTTTCCCTATAATGAACTTTTTTCCAGGATTTAGCGACTTCGTTATATAGAGGTCCGACTGTATATGAAAAATTAAAGATAAACTGATGCGTTTCCGTATGCACCGGCTGAAATAGCTTAAAGTTCGCATAACGAACTTATTTTTGTGCTATGATAAGGTTTTTTAGATGTTAGCCTAAAAGGGGCAAAGTTAAAAATCTGGAAGGTGGTTTTTATGAAGGTTCCATGTGATCAGCCATGGGGCAAATGTGTGACGCCGACCAGGCACTACGCTTATTGATAGCTGCTGGTCCGAAGTTACCCAGCTATCAAGTGATGTTAATGCCAATTGTTTGATGTTACAAACATGAGCTGACATTAGAGCAATGACCGAAAGCTGTGTAACTTAAAGAAGAGATTCTATTGGGGTGGGAAAGGCAAGGATGTGCTTTCTGGTAAGAGTACTGTGACCGAACTTTCTTAGCTTAGCGTCGAGACAGGTAGACAGTGGCGCACACAAGGGGGGAGGGTCCTGGGGGTCCGGAGCCCCCCAAATCCTTGATTTTTTTCCCGATTGATTATAATTCTAAGTACATAGTACGTAAACTTTAATTAAGTATTTGTTATTAATGATTAATTTTATTAATTAATGCTAATTATTTATTTAATAATCAGTTTTTTAATGTGTTTTGTTCCCGAAAATCGACAAAATCAAAAGGAGCATGATACAAGAATGGTGAACTTTCGACCCGGGACCCCACCCCCTTGAAAAATTCCTGTGTGCGCCACTGCAGGTAGAACATATTTTATCACTAAAGATGGAAGTAAATCAGCGTGTGTTTTGGTCTCAGTCCAGGACTTGTGAACGGTCACTAAAATTCATAGATATCCAGAAAAATTTACGGTCGGAAGGACCGTTGGCTCATGAACCCACGAACAAGATAAATTACTTAATTATTTTTAGAACAAGTGACCAACAGCTAGAGGAATCCCCGGGGCCTAAGGCAATTTTATAAAATAAACCCGTCTTTTTTATTTAATATTTTAGCACACAGCGACACTTATTCTACGAGACTATTATTACGAGTATACTCGTCAACGCTCTATTTCCGTGACGCACAGAGTTGCGCACCACCAAACAGGGGCGCCCAGGTACGTCTGAAGACTCTTCGAGGCCCTGAGCTCAGAAAAGGTAGTTTGATGTCCTGGACCCTATAAAAAAGTAGGCGCTATTTGAGATCGCCCTACAGTAAATAACATGCATTGTCAAGTGAGTGAGTGAATGAATATTAACGTCACACTGTTCAGCTACACGAGGGCTCTTGGCGATCAACCTCATCATTTTGAATCATGGTCAAGTGACGTGGACGACACCTGAGCTGGCACCCCCTCTCCTAACTACCACACCACGCCAATGGGAGGAGGTTTCAGCTCTCGACAGATTTAACATCGCTGCCCTACACGGCGGGTCTTTAGTGGTACTGGGCTCGAACTCATGATATGTCTTCCATGATCCGATACCTTGACCACTGGGCTACCGCAGCCCTCATACATTGTCAAATACTAGTTCAAACGGTAATTCGAAACGAATAAATGTGCATGACTCACAATCTCAAAAACCTATATACAAACCGGCTCGACCGAAGGCCTCATTTCGACTTACTGAGTTGAATGCTTGTTTATGGTATTAGACCTAGGCCTATACATGGGCAACGGTCATCACGTAATAATACAGTCTTACCCCCCAATTTTACCAGTTGAAATTCCCTGTTTTTCGGATAATATGTATGGGGATAACATTTGATCATTAAAATTATCCTGATCCTGATCTTATTAATACAGATTCGAAGACAAAACGCGGCCTCCACCAAGAGTGAGGCCCTGGGCCCGAGCCCAGTTGGCCCATGCCTTTAAACGTCCATCGGAGTCCTCAGTTAACTGGTTAAACGATTACATTTTATACTAGTAGAAAAAAAATTACTTTTATATTTGTTATAATTGAATGCTAATTCATGTTAAGACAAATTAAAGAAATGAATGAAATAAAAAAGGACGCAATGACATTGTATGGGATTAAATGTTTAAAGAGTTGTATATTGTTCGTGTTTTAATTATATCTAAGGAAGAATTTTTAGACATGCATTAGAATTGACATGTCCTTAGAAAATTTGAATCTAATTTTCGACCAAGTGGTTGAATGGTGTCAAACAGTATTGCTATCAATTCGTACCTTCGCATCTTATTACCGTCTTATAGAAGGATTGATGTTCGTCAAAAATTCGTCGAGGTTCAAAGTCCTCATGTTGTCATGGTGTGGAAGTTTACAAAGTGAGGCTGACAGTGTCAGGTGTCGTCCTCGTCACTCATCATTATTCAAGATAATTCAATAATAATAATTGAATCTAAGTTTCTTTAATAAGTTCAAAAGTAAAACTTTCAAACCAGTGGTCTTTATTTTGTTTCCATTTCGCAAAAAAAAATTAAATTACTTTGACCAATATTATTTTCCAAACATTTTGAAAAAAAAAATATTGAATTGACAGTACTACAATTATATATATGAAACGATTTTTTGATTATTGTATAACATATTTTGATTATTTGATTATAACATATTTGACGTATTAAGTACTTTGGAATGCTCCGTAAGGTTCTGTAGAATTAATTAGCAACAACAACACTAGATTGTGAGTATTCTATTGTTTACTAACTCGAGATCCACGAAATAATTTTATACTCACAGCTATAAACATTTTAATGTCATTCAGAACAATGCATTTAAGTGAAAAGCATTTTTTTCCGACGTATGTGGCTACAGAAACAAAATACAAATAAATAAATAAATAAACGTAGAATACAGAGCCGATTTCAGCTCATTTTGGCCCTGGGTGCAGAATATCTGAGGCCCTCTTGGCACTGACGGATCGAAATTTCTAAGCAAAAATCTGTTCAAGTTCAGCTCATCCGGGCTCGGGCCCCAGGGCGCCCAATAGATAAACCAGCACTTGTAGAATATGAAATGCGACTGCAGATCCTTTCAATAGACCCAGACTTCGACAGTTTGAGTAAAAAAAAAAAAAAAAAAATGCAAGCACATATCCAGTTACCAAATATAATGTATGGGTATTTGATACTCTTGGATCCTAAATTAATATTATTGTGTGATTGATTGATTGAAAAACGTCGCAAAAACACGATTTTGGCGACGGACCACGTATAACCATGGTCAAGTGACGTGGACGACACCTGAGCTGGCACCCCCTCTCTAACTACCACACCACACCAACGGGAGGACGTTTCAGCTACAGATTTAACGTGCATCGGGTATTCTTTATGGTACGGGATTCGAACCCGTGACAAAGCAAGCCACGGTCATAAATTAATATTATTGTGTGAATAAACTACATTAAAATTATATTAAATTTTATAGTCAAAAATACAATGCTTTTTAAAATTGTCTCTACATGGAGTACCTGTAACTGGTTGATATATGTTAAATATTAGTTTTCTAGCTGCATGGCCCGGCATTGCACGGGCTTTCTCTACTTTTATAAATTTTCCCTTCCCTTCACAATATCACCACTTCCATTATTCTTGTTCGAAGTGTCTTCCTCGTCACTTGACAATGGTTCAAAATGTCGAGGTGCGTCGCCGAAAACTATCGAGTAGGTGAACAGAGCGACTTCAGTATTCACTCATTCACTTCGTAATTTTTTAGCCCCCGGAAACGAATAAATGTACCATTTTTTAAAAAAACAGTTGTATAATGAAGAAAGGCAGAAAAGTAGAATTTTTTAATTTACATAACTCCGCAACTCTATTAAATGTTGAATTTCAATTGTGAGCATTCTTTGAAATGATGAGTAATTAACGATTGAACACCCCAACCCCTTCCACAGGTAGTTCATAAAATAATAAACGCAGCACAGCCTTAAACTAAAGTAGTAATTACAACATTAAAACAATTAAACAATTAGTTAAATATGCCTTTTAATTGTTAATAACTAAAAGGCATATTAAACCAATTTAATTTAGAATTTCTGTAAAAATATTGAATAAACTGGAACAGCGATGAAACCAAAATAGTAATAACATTGAAAAAAAAACACCTAAAAAATCAACATTTTAAATGTGCATTGATTAAAAGTGTCTATTATTTATTTATTTTTGTAACATTTAAAAGACTACCTTTTATTATTATTTTTTTAATTAAAGGTAATCAGTTGTATAATATTATTCAAAGATAATATATAGCTATTTCATTAAAAACTGGTTAATTATGTTTTGTTCATTATTGTACAAATGTGTGTAAAATATTTTTCATATTCAGGAAATATTGTTATAAGAAGTAATATGTAAATGAAAAAAATTATTGCTATATATATGTTGATCAAATAAAAATGTTCCATAAAATCGTATGTGGTTTCAACGTTCGGATGTTTGTGGTGCGGTCGTCAACGGCACCTAAACGTTTCGCTTTCCCTTCCATTTGGGCGTCTCAACCCCGAGTGTACCTAACGTACTTCGAAATAAAATCTCGGAACATAATCTCGGCGAAAGCTGGTAGCTCCCGAATCCTACAAAAGAAAGGAGAAGAAAGAAGGGAAAAAACCGAGGGGAGATGAGGATTTGGGAAAAAATCGTTCGGGCGCGTAATGTGAAAAACGACTGCCGGCCATTCAGGCCATCCCCTTCCCCCAGCACCCCGTAACCTTTCAATAAGGAAAAAGAACCTTAGTACCTCGTTAGCTTAGCCAGGCGAAAGCCCCCCTCCCCCCTTTCCTCTTCCTCGTAAACAAAATGCACCTGCAAATTGTCCGATTGGGGGACGGTAAATTTAGAATCTTTGTCCAAGTTCTGCGTTTCCAAAAATAGGGAATTTCTGTTCGAAAATAATAAATTAGATTTTTTTTATTAACTTTCGATTTTTAAAGATTATATAAGAGTTGCCCAGATGAAAAGTGGATATGTGCCATTGTGCCAAGGGATGTATTAAGACTTCTTGAGGCCCCGAGCCCCCCTGCAAAAGTAGGCCCTGGGGCCCTACACAAATGTAGGCCGCATCTATGACCCATAAAAGTAAACAGTATATATGATACTTTGTCATACAAACTATGTGGCTGTTGCTGTGTGTTTATTACTGGGATCCATACAAAAGACGTGAGATAGATGAACAGAAACATAGAACACAATCGCAGAAGATTTTTATTACAAACGATGATCCCAGCAAAGAACAGAAGAGGTACGCTGCTTTCCTTTCGAGATGGGAATCCATTGCAGGCGAAAGTCCGATTTCTTCTCCCGAAGATACATCCATGCCTTACTCGGGAATCGAACCCGAGTGTCATAACCAACATACTGGGAGGGGCGACCATACAAACCATAACCCTAAACAAATAAATGTGTATGACTTACAGTCTTACAAACTGGCTCGACCGATTACCACCTTTCAACTGAATGGTAGTTCTTTACCTATAGATGAACCACAGTCCTCACATGTAGCTAGTTGACATATCCTCTAAAATTCCCATCTTTTCGGATAACATTTAACCGTAACATTAAGTAACATTTAACCGTTGAAATGATTCGAATCATGATCTTATTAAGACTGAGTCAAGAATGAGATGAAGCCCCCTTTTGTGGCGAGACCCTGGGCCTTCGCTTAGTTGGCCCATGCGTTAAGACGTCCCTGATTCTGTCAGAATGATTGCAGCAATAGCAGTGCCAAAATAACTTCTCGGAGGGTCGGATGCCACTCTAAACCTTTTGGGTGAGCTCGATTCTCTGGAGTAAGTAAGAAAGTAAGAACATGGATAGAAAGGGAGGTAGGAGGTGCAACAATGAAACCTGTTCATGGTAGAAGAAATCGATCAAAAGTAAAGTCATGGATGCTTTCATATCAGAGCAATACGTGGTAGTATGGTTTCAGATTGCAGACAGTGAGCTGAATGAGAACATCTATCTCAGCGATGACGAGCACTGTTTATTTCGAAGAATCGGTACAAAATTTTTTATGAAAGGTGACAAACGATATCAGATCACCAGTCCAAACGACTCCCATGAAACCCAGACAACCTTAAGAAATCCGTTAAAAAGTGTTGGAACACCCACCGTACAGTCCAGATTTGTCTCCCATAAACCTTCCAAATTTTTTTCCACTTAAAAGAGTATAACGACGAGTTCGAGTGATGAGGTAAAAGAAATTCTGCAAGACTTCTTCGAGAATCAACAACGATTTTTGTACCGCGACGGCATAGACCTATTGTGGAAAGGATGAGATCTGTGTTACAACGCTTATGGAAATTTATTTTGATTTCCAATAAAGGTATTTTTGCTCAACTTATTTATAAATTAATTGGCTGGAAACACGTGATTGTAGACTATGACATCACTTGAGTTCAGTCCATTGAAAACATCCAAGTAGTGGAAAAAAAAGAAGTAAATGAAAAATTTAGAAGAAATATTATTTCCAGTGACGTAACGGAAATTATTAAAGGCTCCCTGCGAAGTCAGGTTTTAGGCCCCATACCAGATCTTACAAAGGGTATGTAATTGGCGTAAGTCTGGCTTTGGGCCCCCTAGACTCCTGCCCCTTCCCCCTCCTACAATGACGGGGTGTACGTTACACCACTGATTATTTCCCAGTGGATTGCATTCGGAGAGAAAAAATTTTTTTATCTATACAAAAACTAAAAAAAGCAATCCACCCCATTTTTTAATCCTTTTACGTACACCCATTTCAGAAAATGAGAAATTGATTCGGTGTCTTTTAAACTTCGAGAGCTATTTGGAAATGATCTCGCATGCTTGGACTAAAATCTAAGATGAAGAGAACGTAAGCTGGGATGACACTCTCCAAGCTTCCACACGCCACGATTTTGAGCCTCCTTGTAACTAAAAATTAACCTCATTAAATTTAGTAAATAATTCTGTTAAATACCACAAAGTCCGGCGTATAACGCGCACTGGTGTATAACATGCACCGGTGTATAACATGCCCTTATACTTTCAAGCTGTATTTTTTAATTTTATGGTATATTCACCGTATAACCCCCCCCTTTTTTAGGAAGTATCCTGATATGCATGTGCTTAATATATATATATATATATATATATATATATATATATATATATATATATATATATATATATACATACATATATATATATATACATATATATATATGTATATATATATACATATATATATATTTTATATATATATTTATATATATATATACATACATATATATATACATACATATATATATACATATATATATACATATACATATATATTTTTTACATATATATATTTTTTTTTTATATATATACATATATATACATATACATATATATATATACATATATATGTATGTATACGAGGTATTATATCCCAGGATTTTGAAGAAATAGTACACTTCTAGAACCAATAAGACCCGTTAACCCGTTAAGAATGACATTTAATTTAAATAAACAGCATTCCGTTTTGTGTGGAAGTCTAATGTTTTTGTATGCTCATCTTTTTTATTATTTTTGAAGTTCTCCTTTTTATACCCGGCGTATACCGCGCACCCGTAGATTTCAATTTTCTATTTTTTGTTTAAAGTGCGCGTTATACGCCGGATTTTACAGTAAGTAAAATTTAGTTTCCAATTGAATAACTTTTCTATTAAAATTTAAGTCACAATCTGGTTTAATGAGAGTGACCCACATTTACACCTCATGGACCCCCAAATTATTTTTTCGCTTACGTGAACCCCTGGCAGGTCGTCATGGATATTTGGGGGGTTGATTAGACCCCATTGGGAATCACTGCTTTACATAATTAAGGATAGTTTCGACACATGTATGAGTCTGAACTAAACGCGCAAAATATTTTCAAACAAAAAAGTGGCTCGATTTTCATGAAAAAATTTGTAACATTATAATTAATTTATCTCTGTTTATAATACAGCGTTTCAAAATATTCCATAAATGCTTAGTATTATTAGTATTATTCATTTTACATGTAAAGAGATAGCTCATTTACAATACGGTATAGGAGAAAAAAATGTGAAACATTTGATACTGGAAAAAATAATTCACAAAACTCAGATAAAAATGAGGAATATAACATAATAAGAGATTCTCTGCAGTAGAGTGGTCCTCGACCTTTTTTCATTCCACTACACATTTAAGAGTTTCAAAATTTGGCGGCAAACTAACAATAAAATAAGTTCAAAAGAATTTTACTTAATTGTAATGAACTAAGTAAAATAGTTCATGATAATAATTTTCAATATTAAAAAGAATAATATGTTTATTGAGTAATTAATTACAAATTCAATTAAGAATACATTTAATGCGAAATTCGATCTTGAGGATTTTTGATAACTTCGTTTATACTGGGTCGTAAAAATGATAATGCCGTTCTCATTTTTGTCATCTACATTTAAATGTCTCAATCTTTTCTTCATTTGAATATTTGTTAAAACTCAGAATCCGAATTCAGGCAAATAAGATGCAGAAAAATGTAGCAATATTTTTTTTTTTTTGGAGTGCTATTATGGGATAATCACCTCAAATTTTAATCCAAAATGAATTAATTAATTCTTCCGAATGTTTTGAAATTAAATCTCGATTATTATACAGAATGAAATCAGTTCTTCCTGTTCATTCGAAATTAATTCATGTACGCAGTCATGATCCAGTAACGCACACAGGAGTTTTTCAAGGGGGGGGCAGAGTCAGAACTCCACCATTCTTTTATCATGCTTCTTTTGATTTTGTCGATGTTCGGGAACAAAAAACAGCAAAAACTAACTAATTATTGAATAAATAATTAGCTTTAATCAATAAGATAATTTATTAATAACAAATACTTGAGTAAATTTTTCGTACTATATACTTAAAATTATAATCGATCGGGAAAAAAAATCAAGGGCTTTTGGGGGGTTCCGGACCCTAGGACCCCACCCCCTTGTGTGCGCCACTAGATTTATCCGTTATCACAAATGAATTACGAACCCACAATCAACATTTTTTTTGTATCTAAATTTGGGAAGTAAAGAATATATATATAACTCTATTTCCTCTAGTGTTGTCAAATAGCCCTTTGTTTATTTCTGTAAAACGGCCGAATGATTCGGTTCCGAATTTTATTTTTTTTCTCGCATTATAACTAATAATTTCAAAAACATTTGGCAGCACGCCTTAAGAATTTGGGGGCGCACAAAAGAGCCACTGCACAGGGGTTGAGAATCACTCCTGCATAGAAAAGCGAGCCAGAATATAATATTAATATTTCAGTTTTCTTATAGTTGAAAAAAACACCTCCAAATTGGAGTTCTGTACTTTAACATCAAGGGAAGGCAGCCTTAAATGTATAGAATCCTCTACACCAGCGTTACTCAACCTGCGGCACCCCGAACCTTTATAATTGACCGGTGTTGACCCATTGCTTTGAAAATTCACTTATTTAAAAACAATGTATTAAAAATTGGGAGGAGGGGGGAATTCTTTGTCAAGAAATAAATTATATCAGTTTTGTTTTTTGTTGTCGATGTCGTACGGGAATGAATTGATATTTTTTCTATTCGTAACGTTTACGGTTAGTGATGGTGGAGTAGCCGCAGTTTTTTGGGTGGAACTAAATTTTTAACTATCCTTCATATCTCGCAGCGAAAAATATTCGAAATTTTTTTTTTGTTTCAAGACGATTTGGAGGTTGACTGTTTTGTAGTGATGAACCCAACATGGATCAGAAATTATTTGGTTCGTCACGAAAGTGCTTTGTTTAAAATAATACCAATAAACAAGAATCATTCAATTACACTTTTCCTCGGAGATCTTTTACAAAAGGTGATAAATAGGCTTTCTTGAATAATATTTGCAACAGCAACAAAGTGTTTTGTAACTGGTAATGTCACAGTGGGTAACAAAGACATCCTATGAAGTTTGTTATATTACTGGTAATCATATGAAGCAGAAATTGTGAAGGAACTGGGGTGTATATAGTTACCACCGTATCAATGATATAAAGCTCCCAAGCTACAGAGGCGCCAACCTGTGTAACTACAGTATCCTTAACAGCTATCTCTTTTCTAAGAAAGGGCCCCCAAAGTTTGATACGGGGTCCACTCAGAACAAGGTACGCCATTGTGAAAGAGTGTTTCTTAAATGCTTCTAATATAGTGTTAATGGCAAAAATAAAACAATATAAAATAATAATTAAAAAAAGCAAAACAGGAGCTACAATGTTTTGTTTAATTTTCTATATTTTAAAATTTCTAATGTTATCTTGGCCTTAAAGCATTTCTCTCTCCCCCTCTTCTCTTATCCTCATTTGCGGCGCTCGAGAAATAGCTGGCATGTGTATACGGCCCATGAGAAAATAAGGTTGACACACCCGGCTCTCAATACAAATCCTTTATTAACACTCAACAGAAAAAATGACTTCCGTACCATGAGCATGCAGTTGCCACGAGTACTAAAGATACAAAATGCGACTAACCGAAAGAATTTGACAGAATTTTTAGCCCTTCAGGCGCCACCTTCGTCACCGGACCATGACTTACGAATGCAACCCCTCTAGCCACCTGCTGCCGATAGCGTTAATTGATGCACCTGTTATAAGGATTCCAAAGGGTTCATTGTGCAGGTGCAAAAGACGGCACCGTCTTTCCGAAAGAGAACTCATAGAGTTCTTGAACAAACTTAATTTTTAAAACTAAGCCTATAAACCGACTTAATGATTCTTAAAGGTGTTTGAAATCGTGGCGTTCATTCCAAACATGCAATATTTCCGAAAATATGCTTCATTTTTTTTAAAGTGTTCTAACTCATTAAAATTAGGAATCAATTTTCGAATTTTTTCTGCAATTATCGACAACCCCAGAATAAATCTTTGAAATTTCGCCTGAAATCTAATATCTATGTTCTAAATTTCTTTTAAAGGGGTTTCAAAATTCCTTTTATTTATTTATTTATTCTAGTTTTACATGTACCTATCTTGCAAAATAAGACGAGCAATCTTTCATAAATTTCATGTGTTTTATTTATCTGGTCTAATTGTAATAAAAAAAACACTCCGAGTAACTACACCAATGCGAGTTTAACAATAAAAGTTTCGTAATTCATGAAAACTTTACACGTGTGCTATCCGTAAGCCAGTTACACAATAAATGTAATTAAATTATACGTAACTATAATAATGAAAAAAATTCCTTAATTATTATTTATAGTTAAAAATTGGAACAACCCCTCCACTCCCCCCAAAAATTCGAAGGGTTTTTGCTTCTGAATGATTTAATTGGCTTCATAAAATTCTGTACTACAAGTGTCTATGTCAACTAATACACAATCTATGTCATTTCTCTTATATTATAAAAAAATTAAAAATAAAAATTTATCCATTAAAATAGGTTCGAAAACCCACGTGTGTGGAAATATTTGTCATGTATAATATATAGATATGCCTTATAAATATATAAAATGTTTGGGTTTAAAATAAAAGATAAGATTTTTCATTACTGAAGGAATATAAGCTCTCGTGGGGGTAAATGAAATATTTGCAGAATTTTAATATAATTTTTTTACTGATATTCATTTGGGGAAAAAAATACAGCGTCTCAATCTTAAAGACAAAAAACTAGATATTCAATTTTATTGGATGCTCGTATGAATATTTGTCATTTTCAATTGTTCCTTCAACATTTGAAAAAAAGTTCCTATCGTATTTTTGAGATTTTGGCTTAAAAATGGTTGGTATTCCAATTAAATTTAATGAAAATGTCACCATTGTACGGTACAGAATTTTAAATAATTAAGAAGGAAGCAAACATTTTGAGATTAAAAAAAAAATATTTTTAAAATAATTTATAAAAAGCCTGGTGTATTTATAATTGTAGATTGATATTATTTTGATTTTGCATGTTTTTAAAACTTGCAAGTATAGGATTTGAATTAAATTAATTGATTGTTGAATTGTTAGATTTAACAAAAACGACATTTTAAATTAATCGGGTGAGAGAATATTAACGTCGCCCTGTTCAGCTACACGAGGGCTTTTGGCGATGGACTACGTAATTTTGAACCATGGTCAAGTGACATGGACGACACCTGAGCTGGCACGCCCTTCTCCTAACTACCACACCGTGCCATGGGAGGACGCTTCAGCTCTCGACAGATTTAGCGAGCATCGTTGCCCTACAAGGCGGGTCTTTAGTGGTACTGGGCTCGAACTCGTGACAAAGCCAGCCACGATCCGATACCTATACCGCTCGGCAACCGTGGCCACTTAAGTTAGTCGGAGATATATTATTAAATAACATAATTATAATTTCTTTTATGATAAACATTGAAAAAAATTAGATCTTGAGTGCGATTTACCACTAAGCAATTTATAAGCAAGAAATAGAATCTATTAATTCCCAGAGATCCTTTTTTGGTGTTTGAGATATCTAGGTTTAATTTTTTTAGAAAGAAAATACGTTACATAATGCTCATATCCTTTATCTTTTTTTTTTTTTTTTTTTTTTTGCATTTACCGGTGTGAATATTGTAAGCAAATATATCAATTAGTTGCCTAAAAATATTTTATAAAAATAAAAAATATTAAAAAATTATTTAAATTTTGAGAATAACATCTTAGAGAAATAGTGTTGAATCAATATAAGTTCCGTAGCTTAGAGAGAGAGTTTTTAAAAATTATTACTTTTTATTTCTTCATTGTAATAATGCAATTTTTTTTCTTTCAGGCTCTCCTAAATTGTGATGACTCCAACTGTGTAACATTCAATAACTCTTAAAAGGATTCTAACAATGAAAATCTTTTGGAACTTTTTTTTTCTTTCGATAAAAATTTTATTTGCGGGACTTATGCAAGATATTACGAAAAAATGTGATTGATTGATATGAAAGAGGTAATGAAAATTATTTATATTATATGTGTGTATATTATGATGCAATATCAAAAAGTTGGAAATAAAAATATTAAATAAAATAAGCTATTTTTTTTAAATTTGATTGCTTGCATATTAATGTATTCGTTAGTTTGTCAAATAGATGCAGTCAATTGTTAAGAGAAAAAACAATCCAATCCACATAAGAAACTATTCTGAACGTAAATAACTAAAAGTTTCAGAAATAAGATATAATTAAAGTAGTCACATTTTTTGTAAATACAGTCGGGTCTCTATTGAACCAAGTCGCTAAATCCCGAAAAAAGGTTTAAGTGTAAAATTCATTCAATAGAGAAGCATCTTTTAATTATTTTACGAACCACATAAAAAAAATTTTTTAATTCATAAGCACTATATATTATTTTTTAAAAAGTAATTATTCACGTTTTTTTGTTGCTGTAGATTATGATACCTATTTATTTTATATCGTACTCATCAAAAAGAAATCTGCAAAGAAAACAAGATAAAACGAGCATTGTCCAGGAAAATACACTGTATATATATTTTCAACTTTAAAATAAAATTATATATTAAAATTAATGAACTTTTTAAAGGCATTTTCTAATTTTAAGCCTACAAGTAAAAGTTGAGACATACGTTATTTTATAACCAATAACTTTAAGCATACGCTACCACGTGCTTCTCCTTAAATTTATATAATGACTGAAAAAATCCATTAATTTTATTTGAATTTTTGTTAGAAAAAACAGATTATTGCTCTAGGTGAGTAATTTTTATTGCTCTAGGATAGTTAGGTACATGACAAAACCAGTTCAAGGTCATTGATCGCCATAAAAGGTGTTAAAAGAGAATAATTTGAAAAGTCCAGAAATAATTTTCAAATAAGAGAGTGAAAAAATTCTTTAAATAGAGAAAATGCACTTCGCTATTTGGACGTTATGTTGAGAAGAATATAGTAAAATGTTCTCGGCTCCAGGAAAAAGTCCACAAAACAAAAAAATTCGCTAAATAGAGATTCGTAAAATGGAGGTCCGACTGTATTTCAATATGATTCTCTTAAAAAAATTATTCCATTTAAAATTATGTTCATAAATTTTGATAATATTTAATAATGTAAAAAAATGCTCTGAACCTAACATTTAAAGCTACGGACCACAAAATTATTTTTTACTAATTCATCATTTCTAAATTTATGATCCTATCTTAATTAACATTAAAATTATGGTTTATGATTTTAAAATATTGGCATTAGAATGCGTTATTCAATTACATTTGTATATGAAAAAATCATTAACTATCATCAGAAATATTTCTAATTTAAAATATCTTAGATTTCAATCGTATTATTTTAAAAACATGAGGAGTTATATCGAAGTATATATATATATATATATATATATATATATATATATATATATATATATATATATATATATATATATATATATATATATATATATATATATATATATAATATATATATATATATATATATATATATATATATATATATATATATATATATATAATATTTCTTATTTAAAACTTAACGTTTAATCGGTATTTTTAATCATAAGGATATATATTGAAGTAAAAAAAATATACTGTGTTAACAGCGAATTTGTAATACATTTCAAGTATTTGCAACTGGATAGTAATCATCCAAAGCAGGTTTTAACATCAAATAAATGCTTTGTGGACGACTTCTGATTCACTGAAAATGTAATCCTATATATAAAGATGTTTAAACTATTAACTAATTTTGTCAGCGACCTCGTTTTAGTTGCACGTTCAGTGAACCTTTTACTAACATATACTTAATTTTAATAATGAATATATACATGAATTGACTTACTCTATGGGTTATTTAAGAACTTTAATTCATTCTTACTCGCGAAGTAACCGAACAAACAATAATTGATTTAACCTTGAAACCGAATTGATTCAACCGAAATTATAAAATGTCCCAACTTTGATTTTTTCAATCGTTAATTTGATTTCTATTAATACAAAATACCCGAAAATAATTTTTTTCTATCATTCAAGGAGCTCATAGAAACGTCTAGAGAGAAAAACTTATCGGTGATTTCCGTGCGTGTTTTTCACCCGCATTCGACCAGATTCCTGCCCGGGAAAGATGAACTTTCGGCGGCAGATCGTGTCGTTGTTTCCCGTCGAATTATGGTGGGCGTTGGTAAAGGGGAATCGTTCAGTTCTTTATCTAACATCGAATATGGCATAAAAAGTAAGCATTCTGGAAATCCGAGTGCCTTGTATTTATTCAAAATTTAATTAGTATTTGTTTATTTTAAAACAAAATGTGATATTATTTTGCTTTTTTCTATAATACACCCGATGATAAATTCGTTCTTTAAATATGTTCTATTTGCAGAATTATTTGAAATTATATTTTTAAGGAACACCTAAAGCAGACAATTGAATTATTTTATTTCATAACTTGAAGAATTTGTACACCAATTGAATATTTTTAATTAAAGAAAAATATGTCATCTTTTTTTTTCTGAAAAAAAAATATATTTTTAAAGGTTGTACTCTGTCATGTAAGACTAGATAATTTGTAAAAATATATTTATATTCTATCTTACACACAAACTTTGCGCTCAGTTTTGTCTTACAATAGGGCAGCTGAAATTCTCATGATCTTGATTCTAGATAAGATTTAATTACCATAAGAATGAACTAATGTTTGGGAAAAGATTGTATTTTCAAGGCTCCAAAATACTCAAAAGTAAGCACTTTATTTCCTTTTCACATATCATTTGATCGTGACTCTTTAATCTATTTTTTAGCTTCCTTTAGACAAATGTACAAAACCAGATATTACAACGCCTTCATATTGGGTACCTTAAATTTTCGCAAATGGATTCTCGTTGTATAATCTTAACATAATCATATGTAGCTTTATACTCGTTGCCGAAAACAGTTTAAAAAAGCATCTTCATGATTAATTACTCTAAGTAATTGTTTAATAAAAATGTATTTTTTTAAAAAAAATGTTTGTTTGTGATCATGTAAGCAAAAGCGGTAGCCTTTTTAGCTGCTCAGATTGTGCAAGGGACGGGTTTTGCAGAAATCAGTCGCCGAGAAAGAATGTTGCAAGTGTGCGACCTTCTCAACAAGGTCATTTTAGCATTCTCATGTCTCACATCTTCTGTTGCCAGGCCAAATCAGTCCTAAGTAAAACATTCTCTTTTTTTTCTGGTCCCTTAAACTACTTCTATTTTAGCAACGCATTTATGATTATGCAGTTAAAAAATTTTCACACATTCATGATCACTGGTTTAAGTAAAGCAGTTAAGAACAGAGGAAAAAAGGGTTAAACAATAATTTTTGCAACAACGGACTGAAAGGAAGATAAATTTAACTCTTTATTGAGAATTTTAGCTAGTTTTCCAACAATATTTCTCTTTCAGTAATCGTAAATTTTAGAATTTGATATAACTATATTCGAATTCCGGAGCAAGTAAGTTATATATATATATATATATATATATATATAACAATGACTTGTTATATATATATATATATATATATATATATATATATATATATATATATATATATATATAACAATGACTTGTTATATATATATATATATATATATATATATATAACAATGACTTGTTTTTCTTTTTATATTTTCTAATAGCGTTGCCATACAATACGTATTAAAAATTGAACTAAGGCAAAATATTGCATCTCTTAATTCGTTTTCGATACTTACTTTTAACCTCATCTGTAACATATAAACTACTAATACGGTTAAAACTTCAGCATTAATATTTGAATCCGTCTCATTCATTCCTATTTATTTTATATTAAGTTATTTAAGACTATTCGTATTTTATTTATTCATTTCTGCTTTTTCCTTCTGAAGTTTTTAACATTTGGGTATTCGCATTTGGATTTCCCAAACTTTGTACGGCAAGGGTGTCAAACTCAAAGGGTAACTGGGGCCCAACAAAACAAGATTTAACTTTAGATCAAGGTTTAACAGAAAAAAAAAAAAGAAAAAAATCAATATTCATAGAAACATAAGTTTATTTCGAATTATACATTATAATATAAACATATAAAAAAGAGCAAGAAAACTTTAATGTTTACGTCCTGACATTTGACATATCTTCTCTGCTATTATCTTTACTATTTCGGGAGAATTTTCGATATTTTATTATATATAATTGTGTGCCGGGTTACTGGTCGGGCCGTAAAAGTTTTCGTTGTGCGGTCCACGGGCTACGAGTTGGACACCTCTATTGTATGTTGTATCTTTGAGGTTAGACTCTAACCGAAAAATATCAAAAACTACTCTTTTTATATATAGAAATTTAAACTATTTAAATTATTTTTCTTGAATAAACGTCCTCGATTTTGGCTATTTCAATTTCTTTTATAAAACTAAAAACTAATATGAATTATTAAAAGCACGATTTGCTTTAAGAAAATCTAAAATTACTCATTAATATTAAAAAAAATTGTCTTTTTTTTTTCATTTAGCAAAAAACCAATCTGTTCTAACACATTTTTTTAAATCACAAAAATATCGATAGTATACAAATTCTTGGTTGTTCAACCAAACCAAACAATGTAAAAAGATACAACCATTTTTATCTTAAAAAAATTGATTTATTTCGTTAATTTTTTAAAAAAATTTATTTAAATTTTGAATCGATAAAAGTTTTGACTTGACAATCACATAAGAGTATCTAAAAACACCGCCACTTTTATCTTAAAAATTAGAATTATTTCGTTAATTCTTTTAAAAAATTTGTTTAAATTTTAAGCAATAAAAGTTTGTATTTGACAATCACATAAGAGTATCTAAAAATGCAACCATTTTTATCTTAAAAATTCGAATTATTTTGTCATTTTCTTTAAGAGTTTATTTAAATTTTAATTAATAAAAGATTAGATTTGACCATCACATAAAATCACACACACAAATACATTTGGTTTTTTTTTCAACCTACCTCCTGAAAGCCCCCACGTGCTTGTATATTTCGAAACTTGGGTGTAGACCCCGAACGAACCAATCACCATCCGCGGAACGATACCTTCCCTCTCACATCTACTCATCTCTAGTATCACCTCCGCCGCTCCGAATGGTGTCTGGAGCGTGCGCTAGATGGCGCTGGCTTCCCTATTGAGCCCGCCATCGCCTCCTCTTTAGAAAAGTGGACTTCTATTGAAAATGCTCCCTTTTAGTTGTGAATCGACATTTGTGTGTGCCACTATTGTCAGCTTCTCCGACTGAAACGACTTTTAAAGTAGGCCTAAACTGTCTGCCTACAAAGACCCAAAAGTCGGGCTCTCTAATAAACACACACACAAGAGCCTTTCCGAGTTAGCCTTTCTATGCACCACGATCTCTTTCTCTTCAATAAAAGGAATCTGTTGCTTTACGGGTTCCCTTTTATGTAATACTTACACTCTTCCAACCTCAGCACACGTCAATTGATACAACTTGGAAAAAAATCACAGGGCTCTTTTGTTGGTATTTAAAATAAGGCAGAACACGAGACGAATTTGTTTGCAAATAGCTCGCATTATGGGTCTTTGGTGTCAATACTTTTTTTTTAAAGGGAGAGTAAGAATAAAAAGAGAGAAAGTTTTTAAATAAGATAGTGGTGATAGTGAGATCTTTTTTTCTTCTTATATCTGTGGTAACACTTTTTTTTCCCTTTGAAATTTGATTTTCATTGAGGTTTTCTCTCTTTTACTATGAATGGGAACGTCGCGGAATGGGATACTTTGACGAAAATTGAGACTTGATTCAGTTTTTCTTGAGGGGGGATCTCCCATACATCTGTTTAATCAACAGTATTAATATTTACACAATAATTCATAAAAAAAATTTTGTTCACTGCTCTGGCGTAGCTTGTCGTGAGAGGGCCCTGTATCAAAATTAATTGGGGGTGGGCTCTTTTATGGGCCTCCTTAGGATTTTTCGATTTTTTGGCCTATGCACTCTTAGGACCCTTGTAGCTGTAGCCTCTTATCATTGATACGGCGGTTGCTACGCCCCTGGTTCACTGATAAATAAGATTAGGATCTTACTAATTATAAATCGATAAAAAAAACTTTCCTTGTAGAAAGAGAAATTTATGTGTTTAAATCTTTATAAATACAGTCAAACCTTCATATAACGAGCCTCTATTTAGCAAATTTTTCAATTTTGTGAACTTTTTCCAAACCAAAGACATTTTATTGGTTTATTCGTAAAATAACCTCCCAATAGTGAAGTGCATTTTCTATTGAACGAATTTTTTCTCTTGTGATTCTCTCTATTGCCCCCCCTTCCCTATTTTTAAAATATTTCAGGACATTTTTCAAATTATACTCTCTTTTAGCCCATTTTATGGGGATCGATGGCCTTGAACTGCTTTTATCGGGTGTTTAACTCACCTAGAGCAATGAAATAGTATCATAATTTTTTCAAACAAAAGAAACTCAAACAAAATTAACAGATTTCATCAGTAATTAAAAGTAAGGACGCATGGGGCATAAAATTATTGGTTATAAAGTAATGCATGTTTAAAGTTACTTGTAGGCTGAAAATTGGAAAATGTCGTTACAAAAATTAATATTATTAATTTTAATATAAAACTATTTTTTTTAAAGTTGAAAATGCAGTGTATTTCTGGACAATATTTCTTTTTTTTTTCTTTGTTGTTCCCTGCAAATTTTTTTTGGTGGGTAAGATATATATAAATGAACAGACATTAATTTTCAAAAAAAGGTGTGGATAATTACTTTTTAAATACTATATAGTGTTTATGAATTTATAACATTTGTTTTATGTGGTCTCTAAAGCATGTAAAAGATGAATTTCTATTGAACGAACTTTCCTTTTTTTCGGGAATTAGCAACTTCGTTAAATATAGGTCCGACTGTGTACTTGTACAATAATTCATAAAAAACATCGTTCGCTAACAAATAAGGTTAGTGTCTTATTTTTACAAATTGATGGTGGTAAAACGTCTCACTGTAGAAATAAAAATTCACGTGTTTAAATCTTTATCAATATTTTCTTTGAAGAGGCAGTACTTAAGAACAGCAATGCTCAACTTTTATATAGCTCTGATTTTTATTCCCATACAACTTAGCATAATTATAAACACAAGCTCTTGTAAAATGTTATAGTGTCTGTCCATATTCTACTGCAAAATGAGAAAGTAATTTAAGAAATAATGATTATTTTGTTTAGATTTTTCAGATATCAAAATTTCTTGAAGAATATTTTTTTTTTCTTTTCATTAGCATACTATTTGTTTTAATTTAAATCGTTATAAATATATTTTGCAGGCGGAATCAGCATACATAAAGTGATAACTACAGCACACACGATAGAATTTTGTTAATCTTTTACGTTTAATATCGGAGAATTTTAAGTAATCCGTTTAGATTGTTTATTAAAGGTCACATTTTGAAGGAACACGGAAGGAATCGACGATGTATCGTGTTATTTTAAGCCTCGATAAAGTGAAAAGCACTACATTTGAGATGCCCTTTGCATTCCAAACTTCCACACCACGATAACGTGAGGACTATCAGCGCCACTACACGGAAGGTCTTTATGACACTACGACTCGAACCCATAGCTCGATAGGAGCAAAGCGATCACGTGGCACCTTTTTTTCACAATTGCTTTGACATAAAACATTGTGCTTAAACTTTTAGGGTGCTAAAATATCTTTTTCCTCAAGAGCACGAATGTATTTAGAGTTTATAGGCAATTGGTGTCAAATTATTTAAAATGTTTAACTCTTCAATTACCTCATTAAACAATTACTACAAACAACAACATCACAAATATAAAGGTTTTATAGAAATAATTTTACTTTTACTTTTTGTTTCCAAGGGGGGGAGTACAAAACAGGTGGGAGTGTTTTATGGAAGAGTGTTTTATATTTTACTTTGGAATGAATATTTTTAACAATAAAGTGCTTGCCCTTTTCACGTCTGTTTAAAAATTATTTAATTAAAATGGTTACTTTAAAATAGTTGAGTTTTACAGAAAATGACTTGCATCTATATGCTAACTAGGTTATTGATCAAGTTTAATTTTAAAAAAGAGTTTCAAAGTCTTTATTTAAAACTAATTCTGTGTAAATATTTAGTGAAAAAAATTATATAAAATACAATTGAAAATATAACGTATTTCATTCCCCAAAATTAAATAAAATAAAAACAACTTGAATCTAATGAATATTGTATATTCCGTGTTTAAATTATTCCTTTCAATCTGTGTATGCAATAGAGAAAATATCGAATTTGCAATTGGTTTTAATTGCATGCATTTCTGAGTTGTTGTTTATTTCAAATCATCATTATCTCTTTAGTGCTATTTTACCTAGAAAAATAGAAAGAGAACTTAAAAAATAAAGTAAGGCAACATAAATCAGTATTTTCATCATGTATTTTTTATGTTAAATGAATCTGCAAAATGTTTTTCTTTTAAAGAAAAGAATACAACTTTTGTTTCAACAGTTTTATAAATGCAAATTTCCGATTTTTTGTGATAAAAAAAATAGAAATTTGCGTAAATTTGATGTCAATTTCTATATGCAAGCAGAAATTTACATAAAAATATATATAATTTTCGTATTATAAAGAATTATAAAGAAAGGCTAAACACATTTATTAGGAATTATTTGTAAATGTACTTTTTTAAAAGATCTTAATGAAAATTTGATGCTACAAAGAATAATTTAAAACAATAAAATATTAAAATAATTACATTTAATTACTTATTCTTTCACTTCGAAAAAGTACCAGTAAATATTTGGAATTAATAATAATTAAGAATTAAACTAATGAAATCCTTCCTATCGCGCAAAAGTAAATCTTGCTCATCATTTTCAATATGAAAAAGAAAATAAAAAAAAAGAATGAAATTTCGCATATAAAAAAAATATTAAATCAGAGCTTGAGATCCCCATAAACTAATCTGTATTGATGATTTTGTAGTAGACATTATTTCTTTTAAAAAATGCATATTCGTATCGATTCTTTCCAACACAATCTCATTTCAACCTGTACGATTTCTCCAAAAACTCAAAAAGAACAAACAAATTAACAAAATTACGAACAACAATCACCAAAATCGACCACAATATCTCCCTACAACTGGAGAAAATTTTTCAATCACGTAAAAAGCTGAAATGGGGAGGCCAACCGAATGACCTCCCCTCCTCTCCCTCGATCCGTGCGCTCCGAAAAGGGGGAAAAAACGCGAGAAATCGTTCCCCTGTTTCGCTGTCCGCATCAGGTTCTGGAGTCACGCCTCAAAGCTCTACGTCATGCGACGTCACATTACAGTCGACCAATGCGAGCCCCGCTTTCCTGGCGTTGATATAGAACCGCCTTCTCGCGTCGACGTCAATCAATACACTCGAAAAGCAGCTAGCTTCAGTTGCTCTCAGTGAAAGGTAGAGAGACGGAGGGTGTTTTGAATTGTGAGCCGACGTAGCTTGTTGACTGTTGTGTTTACTACTGGAAAGCAACCGCGTGCTAACCCTTGTGCTCCGATGCTTACCGCTACAGGATACTTAAGTCGCAAACGTGGACTTTAATTCTTTTTGGACTTTTTAAAATTTTATTTTGGACTTTCTAAACGCCGATAGCAACAGGTCTGTGTGGTTGACAGCACAACCGCCAAGGCTCTCGATTTTTCCAACAACGGATCCCAGCCCCACCATTCGGCCCAGCAGCGCCTGTCCCTGCCAGCAGTGCATCCACTCGCACTCGCTGGACCAGCAAGCGACCGCAGCCAGTCCACTGGCAGCAGTCATGGAACGTGATTACAGCGCAGCGTATCATTTCGGAGTCTCGCACACCGGCGGTCTGGACCCCTCCGACCTGAAAGTTGGCGGAGGTGGCATGGTGCCTCAGCATCATTCCCATTCTGGGCATCCTCAGCACCACCACATGACCAGCAATCACCACTCGCCCAGTTCCATGAACAACAATCACAGCCAGGGCCATCAAGGGTCGATGACGCTCACAAGCAACGGAAATGCCGGCGGAGGAGGAAACACCAATAATTCCGGCAGCAACAAGAAAGACACAGAAAGGGTCAAGAGACCCATGAATGCATTCATGGTCTGGTCCAGAGGCCAACGACGCAAGATGGCGCAGGACAACCCAAAGATGCATAATTCCGAAATCAGCAAGCGGCTGGGAGCAGAATGGAAACTACTTTCCGAAGCAGAGAAAAGACCCTTCATTGACGAAGCGAAACGACTCAGGGCTGTCCATATGAAAGAGCACCCCGACTACAAGTACCGGCCCCGACGGAAGACCAAGACCCTGCTCAAAAAGGATAAATATCCGATGGCTGGGGGTCTACTGCAGGGAGATTCAAGAACGGCGACCAGTGCTGTACCGCAGGTCAGGAGCGATATGTACCAGATGAATGGCTATATGCCGAACGGGTACCAGAGTATGATGCATGAAGCTGCCCATGCTTATTCTCAGCATGCATCCAGCTACGCTAGCCAGATGTCCAACAGCGCACTTTACCCACGATATGACATGGGTGGCATGCACAGCCCCATGACAACAGCCCCATCGTCGATGCCTGTGCCCTACATGAACGGAGGGTCCAGCTACACCGTTCCGATGACATCGTATTCGTCCATGCAGTCAATGGGGGGCTCCATCAAACCAGAACCTAGTTCCAGTGGTACGAGTAGCCCCAGTTCAATGCCACCAGTAGGGCTTTCCCAGTCCCGGCGGGGCTGCCCCAGCGAAAACATGCCAAACTTACCCATCAGGGACATGATTCAAGTGTACCTGCCCGGCGACGGTGATCCCAATCTACAAAATCGCCTCCAGATGCAATCACACTACTCCGGAGTAGAGACTCTGGGTTCCGGAACTATGCCGCTTTCTCATATGTGATGCTGGGACTCCTCTTGACTTTTGTGAACAGAAATCATGTGACAGATAAACACTTGGGACCCATGGTCCAAGTGGCAAACTGGACACTGGACTTTTCGACACTCGGCGAAGACAGGCATGTAAGTAGCCTTAAACAAACTTTTCCCCCTTCTAAGCTAAGCGAATGAAAAGTTTAAAACAAAAAAAAAAATGGGGTCACTTTGTTGCCTCGCAGACAAAATTTAGAGATGTAGATAGTATTTAGTAACTATCTAAAAAATATATTTGGAAAGGATAAAAATAAACAAAAAATGCGTTTTATCTGATTTAGTAAACTTTTTATTCGGCAACTTTTTTACTATCATGTTTTGTAATGGAAAAAAAAAGTGAAAATTGTTTTTAAAAGTAAAAAATAACTTGTTTTTTGACGTGTTATGACTTTTAGTGGTCAATTTTAGTTGTCTTTTTAATGATTTGATGTGCTTTTTTTTATTAATAGAAGTATCTTGCAAATATTTTTATTTTTTGAATTGTGTATCGTGAAATAGTAATTTTTTTTTTGGAATACCTGGTATATATCCTTCAGTATTTGCTTGAAAATAGTCATTTTAAAAGAGACCAAGATTTATAAAATATTCGCTCTGGTGAATTGTGCAAAGGCTGTCGTGTTTGCTAACCCATCATTTGGGTGGCCAGTATTTCAATATGTAAATAAAGTGTTGAGAGAAAACATCTTTTCCTGCACATATTGTGATTCTACCATAATTTCCAAATTCTGTTTCTGCAAAACAGGGTTGATTTGGAAAATCTAACCGAGAAAATTTAGAGGTTTTAATAGCCCGAAACTTGATTTTAAGAATTTCGAATCTTTTTAATTGATTTAACCAAACTTTAATGCTAAAAAAAACGAATATATCATCAATATTTGATATAAAACATATGTATAAGAGTTTAGATCTGATTATTATATTTGAACAACTTCAGCTTCATATCGAATCCTTTGAAACGCACAATTTTTTCAAAATTCGAATGTGAAAAAATAAATACCGATTTCCGGTCTCACAGTTTTTTTCTGCTTCCTTTCTTCGTTCTGATATTTTATATTGGTTCTCATTTACTAAAAAAATTTTTGTATTTTATACTGGTTAAATAGTTTGCGAAGGCAAAATTTTGACTGTCAAATTGTTCCTTTTAATGTGAAAAGAAAGAAAGTTCTAGAATTTGTTTTTATGTGTCCATTTTTGAATTAAGTAAACTTTCAAAGGATTACTAAGACAATATAGTTTAACTATTATTAACATATTTTTTGTTAAAAATATATATAGTTAAAAATTTAGTTTTTTAAAAATTTTCATTCTAGTCTTCAATAATTGAAATTTTATACTAATTTCGATGTAGAAGGATTTTCATGAAATTAATAATTTTCACTACATCATTACTGGCAATATTTTTCTTAACAATGCTGTATATCCTTTCAAACAAGCAATTTCCATGTTTTTTTATAATGAACTAAAAATTATTAAAGAAATTTACTAAAACTCTAGTCAAGATATATTAGAGTTTTTTAAATATATATATATATATATATGTCTACATATTTATCACTATTCTAAATGCAATAGAACCTCAATTATTTAAAATAAAATGCTGTAATACAATAGTTGGAATTAATGATGCTCACAGAAAATTAGGAAGTATTTAAGAGACCATAAATTTTCCTATCTAACATTCAGATTAGGAAATTAATTTTGCTATATTTGCAATCCTCTTTAGACTCTTATAATTAGATTTTATGACTCAAATATCGCATAAAAATGAAACATTGTTTTTTTTATTTAGCATGTATTCGTTCGGGAAAACAGCTTCACAAATTTATTTTAGCATTTCTCGTAATTTTAGTAAATGATTCCATTATTTTTTTTTATTTTAGATAATGTAAAGTAAAACACTGGTTGATTGCCTCTAAAAATCGGGTTCTATTGCATTGTAGTAAAATTTGCAATAAAGGAAATTGTTAGAATGCCCTGACAGTTCCTCAAATGTTATTATATTTAGTAGAAAATTCTATCCAAACTATAGTTCATTATATCAGATAATTATTATTTATTGGATCCAAATTAGCCTTGTTTTGCAGTCACCTTCATATTTTGTTTGATTTTGTAAATACTGTTATTCACAGAGGATAAATGTTATGTTTGTCTATCATTTGTAAATTATTTCATCCACGACTGTTTTCTGTTACGAATTCATTTGTAAATAATAACCATTCATAAAATGAAAAAGAGAAAAAGAAAATTGTTTTATGAATGGCAACATCATCTTTTTTGTAAATAGCGCCAGAAAAAAATGATATGTTTCAAACCATATGGCAAAAAAAGCACATACGAACATTTCATTTAAGTAGCGTTTGAAAAATTACATATTGAAAAAAAAAGAATAAAAAAATCCAGATGTAACTACTTTTGTTTTTTCTTGTGTTTGAGGTCCTTACTTTTTTTTCTTTACATATTGAATTTGTCTATTTTGCTAAAAAAACTGAGACATGAGTATGTAACAAACTTAAAAGAAACCATGTAATATGTAAAGTAGGGGTCTTCAACCCACGTTGCCCGCGGTCGACTGACCCGCTGAAGGCATTCAAATAAAAACTGCCTCGTCTGATTTTGTTGTGAAAAACTCCATTTTTTTTTAGTTATTCTTACAAAGTAAAACATTTCACTGATGTGTCCGACATCTAATTGAAATAGAATTTATTGATAACGGCATATTTTTTTAAAAATCTTAATAATTTTAAATGTAAAAAATATTTTGACTATGCACAAGATGGACTTGCAAGGAATTTTAATTGGATTCCTTTTAAGTTTTTTTTGCAATCGATATATATATATATATATATATATACAAATCTGTGAACACTATCTCGCATATACCAATCTTTCAAACAAACCTCGCTTTTTTTTTATACATAAATTTCCTGACTACAATATCCTTTTGACAGTCGTGGGACCCGCGAATTACTGTGATTTTATTAATTATGTCCTCGAGCATGGAAGGTTGAAGACCTCTAGTGTAAAGCAATTTGAAGTCACTGTTTGTTATTTTTTTCAAAACATACAGCAAAAAAAAAAAAAACGTGATCAAAGATTCATCCTCAGATTCATACACACTATGAAATTAAGACACTAAATGAGCAACATGTGGTGCACGGGGATTTTAAAATTGTTTTCAATAAAAAAAAAAAAAATGAGCAACATAGATTATAAGATGCAATCATTTGTATTTATCTGACTTGGAAAAACGCTGACTAATATCTTTGTTCTTCGAGGAAAAATTGCTTGACTGCTCAATTTGCAAAATACACTTAAATAGAATATAGCAATTTGAAGAAAAAAATTATAAAGGCTTTCAAAAGAATTCTAGCCTATACAGTTGATTATTTGATCTTAAATCATAGGCAAGATGCAGAATCCAGTGTATAACACCGTCAAAATGGTAATAATTAAAAGAAAAATCTTTTCAAATTTTAGATTCTCTTTCCTCGTAAATCATTGCGCAAAGTAGTTATCTGTTGATTATAGTGATACAGATTTTCTATCGTATAAATATGTAGTAAAATATTTAATAATATTTCTAGCTAAGTTTTACTTTATCTATATTTAAATATAGTGTTTCTGAAACCCTTGTGTTTGGAAGCAAATAAAATTTTAGTTTAACATGGCTATTAACAGTAGCGTTAATGAAGCGCTTCAACATATCAAGCGCTTATTATGATTGTAATCAAAGACTTTTAAGAATTAAATTACGTAAGGTACTTTATCAAATTAGTTTTTAAAATTGAAATCTGGTATTATAGATAATTAATAACAGTGAATTGCTTATTGTAAAATTACTAACAATCAATTTATCAAATGAAATAGATCTTAATTGGAAAGATTATAAGGCTATGCTTATTAATTTAAGATGCTTATTAAAAATGGAATATTGAGAAAGCGAAATTCTAAATTTTTAATACTCCACTATATTAATAATGTGTATATGTGTGCTAAAATATTATATTAATACACATATACTGTTGGATATATTTCTTATGAAAACTACAGCGTAAAAAATCATTTTCCTTTTATAAAAATAAAAAAATCCATTATATTATACACATAATTTTTTTAAAAATCACGCATTTAAAAAGGTCTTAATACTACTTTCTATAGATAATTAAATTTTTAAAACAGATTGGAAGTTTTATTGAGAGGTAATATAAATTATATCAAATATTTCAGAGAATATTTATTACGAATAAAATAGTTACAATTTCAAAGTTATCTACACGAAACAAAATATCAACGTACACTGGAAATTTTAAACGAGGTTTTTATTATACTAGTAGTTTAATGTGAAAAAAAACCCCACCTCAGTTGACATAAAATAACAAATTTAATTTATTTTATATAAAAATTAAATGCAAATATTCTGACCTTTGATACCTTAACTAACTCACACAGAATTAAACTTTTAATTTTTCAATATTTCAAAATATTAAATGTATTATTTCTCGCTGTAGCCATCATTTTAAAAAAATTGAACATTTAATTTAACTTTCATTCTTGTAAGTATTTTTTGTGAGTGTCAAATAGAAATTTTAAACAGCAATATATTAATGATGCTGTTAATTACATAAATCTTTTTCCCGGGTTTTTTAAACGAATTTGTACTTTAAAAATTTTTGTGAGACGTAATAAGTATTTTATATTATGCATTACTTTTTTAAAAATTACCACATTAAACATTATCACGTTTTAACGCATTAAATCTAGGAGTTTGAGGTTATAATTAGTTATATATTTTAAAAGGGGAGCCTTTTTATACATGATAAAAATATTGCGCTTATGATATACGTTTGTCTAAGTATTTGATTATTTATTTTGAAGATCTTAACGCTTTGCATCAAAATATCCTAAAATAATCCAATAATTTTACCATATTTTTTAGAATATCCTTTACAGGTAAACTAGATTTCCTTTATCCCCCTTTAAAAACAAAAACATCCTTCAATGAATATTAGTACAATCTTCACATATTGTCGTTGTCAAACCAATATCTGCTATGTGCACTTTTTGGAGATTTTGACTATGACTAGTTTACTTGGCAAATTTACGTGTAAAAAGACTGCTATGTGACTAAGCCATTGATTCTCAACTGTTTTTCTGTTACGATATACCTTTAATTTTCAAAATTCGGCGGCAAATAAGTTAATCAAATAACGCCAAATAACCATGAAATAAGTTTAAAAGAATTTTACTTATCTGTTATATACTATATAAAATGGTTTATGATAACAATTTTCAAGGTTATCATAATGTCAAAATAATATGTACGAAAAAGACAATAAAACGTTTGAGTAATTAATTACAAATTTATAATAAGAATACATTTAATGCAAAATCTGAGCTTTATGATTTTCGATAATTTCGTGAAAATTTAGTAAAAATGATACTCATTTTGTCAACTACATTTAAAATTATCGAACTTTTTTTCATTTCAGTACTTAATGCTAAAAATCCGAATTCAAGTAAATAAGATGTAGAAAATTGTAACAATTTCATAAACTTTTTTGACTATTATGGGATAATCGCCTCTAATTTTTAATCCAAAATGAATTGACTCATTTGAAGACTTGAAATTAAATCTCAGTTATTACAGAGTGAATAAGTTCTTCCTCTTCCTTCAAAATTAATTCATGTACAGAGGAATTCGTTATCACGAATGGATTACGAACGTAATCATTTTTTTTTAATTTCTAAATTAGGGAATTAAAGTGAAGTTAGTATAATTAAGAATTTTAAAAAAATTGACGGCACACGCACAAGTACCTCGACACAGTGACTGAGAATCACTACTGTAAGCATTATATGGTGAACTGTGGTTGCTAATAAGATATATTGTGTGCATCAGGCAATAAAATTACCTCAAAAAGTTATACTTTTTGCATATAGCAGATATTGGTTTGCAACGTCGATATGAAGTTACCGAAATGAGCTGAATTAGACTAGATTGTTCTAAAAAGTACACATTCGGAAAGTATACGAAGTCGGAATCAGAGCTTCTCGAACCGTAATTTTTTTCATCCCAATCCAACTAAAAAAAACATTTATCGGTTCAGTTCTGATTTTCGTTCCGTCAAAAATAAGGGTTTTCGGTTCATTTCTGAATGAATAATTTTATTTTGTATGCATTCTTATTTGTACTAATTATATTTCTTTCTAAACAAAAAATACAACTCTATCAATATTTAGAAGATTTTCTTTGTTTAATTTATACGCTATGTGAATGGACACAATTAAACAGCAAGTACTATATGAGTGGTGAGCATTGGCATTGTTATCCATTATCACAAAATTTCACATTTGACAATTAGGTTGATGATTATGTGTACCCTTGACGCTTGTAATGATGATAATTATAGGGTTGACGTTCAATTAGAAAATACTGATAAGTTGGTTACAGAAACAAAATCATTAAAGATATATCGAACCAAAATAAACCGATAATTTTTTTCGGTTCAGTTCTGGTTTTCTTTCCGACCCAAACAGCGGTCTTCGATTCAGTTCCGGTTCGAAACCCTGGTAAGAATAACGAACAAAAACTATTCTTTTTCTACAACTTGAGAATTTTTCAGTCTAGGAGGAGCGGAAGTGAATATAAACGGGAAAACTTTCTAAAACTTTTCCCCAGTTGAAACAAGCGAGAACGCTTTTTGGCGGCAATTGCCTTTTGTTTTCACAAACAGATGTTACAAATTAGACAAGAACACCTGTAGTAAAACCCCTATGAGCTAATACCGTGCAGTCGAACAAGCGTAACGGCTTTTTCGTCAATTTTATGTGCCGTTAGGTCGAACATTAGCAGAGACCGTTTGCGTGTGAGAGGCTCACTCTCCTTCATCCATAACCTTATCGGCACTGTAATAACACTCCTCCGCGCCGACCATGGATACTAGGCCCATTGCTTTCAATTTATCTGAGTGTGTTGTAGGGTTCTTAGTAAATTAAATCTTATTCTCTATTGGATGGGGTTAAGTACCGGACCGAGGGGGTGGAGAGAGTATTGCCACAAGGGTAGAATTCTTTCGGATGGGGTGATATGGTCTGAGGAAAAATCATCTGCTTGATTAGATTTTTGTTTTTGATAGAGTTTGGAATAGATTCCAGTTTGCGTAAAATGGTCTGTAGTGGGCTATAGAAGGGCGGGGGCTTTCATAGTCTGGTGGGTGAGTCAAAACAGCAGAACGTTGATTGACAATGCGAATTTTCGTACTACAGGTATTTAAAGATTTGGCAACAGTCGAAAAAGTAAAAAAAAAAAAAAAAAAGTCGAACCTGGGATTGTTGTGGAGAGTTTAGTATTTTTGATGGGAAGTCGATTTAGACTAATAGTTTTAATTTGGATTATCTGTTTTAAAGTAATTATATTTCAATGTCTACAATAATATGCAACGAAAATTTCTGCTGTTCGGTAAGTTATATTTATTTCACATGCGTTTTAATCAACTAAAATAGGATTGGTAGTGTTGGAAATGAATCTATGTTTGGTAGAATATATTAAGTCTGCAAAGTGTCATTTTTTGATAAATTTTTCTAGTGTCAACTAACCCACTGCAAATTTTAGTAAAATTAGAAGTTATAAGTGTTTTTAAGTAATCTTTATTGGAAAAATTGCGAGACATGATATATAATTATAAAAAGCATAATTTTTTTTTAACTTGCGTTTACGCAAAATTTATTATGTATAATTCGTTATCTATTAAAACTTATAATCTATGTAATTAAAAAGTTATAAAATATTTAACTTTTTTACGGATTATTTTTGTTAGGACTAAATTGTTAAAAATTATTTTAACTTAGATCGAAAAAATGTTAAAACCGTAAAAAGACTCTAAATTTTCCTTTTTTTTAAAAAAAAAAGGAAAATGAGCATTTTAACTGCTTTTAAATTAATTTTCTTAAAATAACTATGTACTCAAGTATTCTTACAAAGCAGGAATAAAATTTATTAACAATGGATGTTATAAATTAAGCCTAGATTATTATCTTAATTTCAAGTCCCCCAATTTCGGAACAATTTCATTTCTTTTTGAACAATTCGAAAAAAAATGAGCGAGCTTCATTTCAAAACTTAATGTTTGGAAAAAGGAATGATGTTTTGTCGTCAGATTTTATTTTGACTGTGAGATTAAGAGTAAAGAATAGTACGTGAAATTTAATATATATATATATATTAATTTTTAATAAATGTTTTGAGTCAAAAGTTGTTTTTTTCGATTTACCCTGATATTAACTATGTTTGAAACTTATAGGCATTAGTACCTCGAAATAATGATGTATAATTTTTAAAGTATTTGATTATATTGTCTTATGTGAATTAGTTTTTTTAAAAAAAAAGTTTTGTTATACGAATTTCGAATTTTTTTTTAAGAGTACTCGTTTTTTGCTTGCTTTCATATATAATTAATACATTGAAATTTAACACTGTTCTTTCCTTAGAATCTATTAATCTTATGTATAAAATGTGAATAATTTTATAAATATCATTATAAGACAATATAATAAAATGCAAAAAATGCAATGCAGTGGGATAAAAACAATCTAGAGTATACCAATTAGTTTTTACTTCATCCAAATAGAAAAGACCATAACGGTGAAATTAAAACTATTTTAATTGAACTATTTTGGATGACATATGGCAAACCCGAGTAATTATTCTTTTAAGAATTTGGTTCGATTGAAAGTAAAAAAAAAAATCAAATATAATCTAAAGCGTTTGTCAACACAACTCTGAAACTAATCATTCAGTGGGATTATTGTCGATTTTTAATGAGATTTATTATTTTGATAAGTATAAATCAGGAAAGTAAAAAAAAAGAGTGAGAAAAAACATAGTTCATGCAAACATAGTTCATGCATGCCCTAAAATAAAATTTTTCAAAAATTAATTTTTGCAGTATGACTCATGAAGTTTTATAGAAGTATTAGTATGGTTCTATTCTAATGCTTTACAATATTTCGTATTTGGAATCCGTTCATAACTGTTAAATTTTTATTGGGAGAATATGGGAAATAACCGTCAAAAAACGTAATCACTTCATATTCGACTAATATTTATTACGGATTTTGATTATAACGTGCAAATTTGTAGAAAAATAACATCAAAATAAAGTGATTATCCTAATTTTATAATTTAAAACTGACTTTTAGCTTAAGTTTCCAAAATTTTTAATCAAATTTATGGAAATTCTAAGGAAAAACTGAAACGATTTCATTCATTTCAGTAACCACATTTCACTTTGATTTTTGAGAATAGTGTGTGAGCGAAAAATTAAATCCACCCAATCCTCGGATAAATATCTTTCTTTTTTGCGAAGGCGGAATAACTTCAAAAAGATAGACAAGTTTGTCTTATTTCTTTAAATATCGCATAACTTCAAAGTTCTCAATTGTGAATTTCTCTCTTTGAATAGAAATAAATTTTCTTAATGCAAAAGAATGTGTGCCGTGTTTGAATTTCAAAACTGAAATAATTCTTTCAAATTTTATTTAGAAATATAAAATGCGGAAAATATTTTTTTGCTTATGAAATGCATAATCAGTTCATTCTAAAATTTATTATCAGATGCTCAAAAACTTTTAGTTCTTTTTATCATGAAAAATTTACATAAATTGCTTTTGGATTGTTGGCATTAAGATTTAACGCAACAAAACTAAGTATTTTAGAATATTAATTTTACATTTTAGAACATTGTTTACATACAGGTTGCAAAATAATTTCGTCCAATTTTACGAATGCATAGAAAATTGTTCGCAAATAATTCTTAAATAGTTATCTACGGTCAAGTAATATTTAGTTCTATGTAAAGCGTTCTATAATTTAAATATTACGCTATTTATTGCAACATTGATCTTTAAGGCTATCTTCGCTTCTGTTGAAGAATAGCACCCGACTTTAGAATATTTTTTTCAAATATAAAAATATTCCAACTTATAAATATTATACTCTGGATTCTCCAAACCACAGAAAAAACCACTTATTTTACCATATTACTCATTTTTTATCCGAATTGACATCATTCCCCCCTACTACAAAATTTGTTTCGCATTTTTCTTCTATGCCATAACGAAAATGGGCTGTCCCTTTACGCATTAAAATAAAATAAAATGAATTGTTTATAGAATATTTTGTGTGAAATTTTAAAAACTCTATTAAAAACACATACATGTATTATAATAATGGTAATTTTTGTGAAAACTGAGAATTTTTTGCGCTTTTAAATGCTTTCTTACTTTTGGCGATTCAGTCTTATACAAATACAATGGATTTAAACATTCTTAGGATTTACAAATAATGATCAGTACAAAAAATGAAATTAAATCTACGAATAAGATGGAAATATATTTTTTAATCAAAAAGTAAGTTCTGAAATATTTATAGATTAGACATATTTGATTTTTGAAGGAATTGATTATAAAGTGTGTGTGTGTGTGTTAAAGTAGGTTAGATTAAAATAATCGTGCGGAGCAATTAAAATACTATTTACTTGATTGCAATTGCTTAAACTGCGTAAAAGGTCGTACTCCACAAAAAATAATAAAATTATTTATACTTAGAAATGTAGGTATTAAACCAATTTTGATTAAGATCAGTCAAAGTATAAAATCCCAATGTTCGCTAGATGTTTTTTAGGAATAGTGTTGTAAGGAAATTGATCTATGATGAAGGCTTCGAGAAAGAATATTTTGTAAAGGATTCTTTTAATCAAACATCTTTTTTAAAAAAATTTGAAGCATTTTACGGATTTCGTTTTGTTCGCGCAGCTCTTTTAGCCAGAAAAAGTTCTGAAGTTTTCAAACTAGCTGTTCCTGTTTTGCTATTGCTTATCCTTACGCTTTATCATGTTATAAAATGTTTGAATTTGTTTGAAATAATGCTGTCATTTATTTCCAAACGAAGTATTAGAGTCGTAAAAATAAATTTTAAGAAAATAAAATTGTTAGATAACGTTGTAAAAATGCATGTTTATCATTAAAACAAATTGCATAAAAAAAAAGAGTATAAATATTAGAAATGCATTTCATATTCTATAACTCTATGTGTTTTTGAGTCAATATACAATTTTTTTTTTAATAAACTGATTAATGTATCAATTTTACACTAGTACTAGATAAACACATATAAATTTTTTTAAACTTTATGTAAATCTTTCTATATATATACGCATTTTCTCATCTACCACAATATTCATATAATTTTATAAAGTAACCCCCATCGCCTCGAATTCTTAGATTAAAGATCTATATTCAGTTGCTTGTAGATATCTTATTAAATCAGAAATGAATCTGATATCTTAAATACAATCTCCGCAATGCATAAATAAATATTAAAACCAGATTAGGTGGATCTGGTACAGATTGGTATAGAAAAATACTAGGACATATTTCTCTAATGCAGATTTGAATTTGCTCTCAAAATTCTTTGTCAGTACGGTTGTATTTAAAAGTGGCTATGAGTTCTTGTAAAAACTGTTCACTTTAAATTTGGAATTATTGAGAATTTCAGGTTAAATTTCTAGTACTAGGCATTAACGAGTATGATCAAGGTTACAAAATTAAGTTCTCATTTTGAAAGCAAGATTGGTGCTTTTACGAAGTTTCTTGAAGTAATGTCTCGTGGTTGCGTTGTAGATTTAATTTAGATACATTTTATTTATCTTCCTATTTTAGAAACTCAAAGTTTCGTGACGCATTTGTCACCATTCAGTTTAGAGAGAAAAATAAAAAAAAATTTTGTTCATTCGAAAGCGTCGATTAAAGGAGAATTAGAGAGTTTTGATGGATAAATTTACGCTCTACACACAGAGATCCAATAAGCTTATACATATTTTTTTAAAAAAGATTGTTGCTTTTATTTTGATATTTAGAAGGCAAGGATATGTAAGAACTTTGGATTTTACCGAATTTTAGTTATATTTTATTGAGAGGAATTCTTTCAAAATCATGGAATTTTAGTTTCTGTTTTAAAAATTAACGGAGGAATTTATAACTTTTTTACATTTTTTTTACTATTTACATTTTTACATTATTACATTTTATTTATTAAATTTTTTAATTATTTACATTTTTTTATTTTAAATTGGCAGAATCTTGTGTGGTCAGTTTAAATTATTTTCCTTCGAAAGTAAATTCATCGATGTGTATTACTTTTTTTAAAAAAAAAAATACTCTTACGATATATGCAGGGTTATGGCAATTCCAGCTAACAGGTTATATTAATTGGATTTATATTTCTCAAAACGATTTTCATTCGAACGATTCATATGATAATTCAATGCTTGTATATGTGCATAATTAGTGTTCATTATATGAAAAATACATATGTATTTCACTGCATGAATGTCTTATTATAGAAGTTATTTTTCTTTTTTCGCTGCCATTTATTGATTAGTTTATTGTAGTTATTAGTGCAGATGGAAGTTGCGTAGGTCAAAAATCGGAAAGAAATTTGATTATGAGGGGACGATAGCTTTAAATAATTTTTTTACTAATGTTTATCGAAATATCTTATAAAGCAAGTTTGTGAAAAATACAGAAATTATTGAGTAAAAGTATTAAGATATACATTCTTTTTATGTACATGAAATTACAAAGATTTGTAAATGGAATTCTGTTCAATCGATTCACTAGTAAATCTTTATTTCAATTTAGAGTATATAGGAAAAAAGAAAATTAAGATTTATCATTATTATTTATAAAAATTCCGCCTGCATCATAACTTGAAATATATTTCAGATAATTTTCATTTAGGTTCGCGACTTTACAGTTTACTATCCTTTATGACATAACCCCTTAAAAATTTATTTAAAAAAATTCCATAATTATTCAGTTTCCCACTTCAGCATATAAAATGTGAACCTCGTTTGGCATTATAAAGTAAAAAACGTTATTTATTCAAGGGTCAGAAATATTTATTGAAATATCTACTGCTCCCCAAAAGTTACAATGCCATATTAATGTTGAAGCAATTTTCTTTTTGGAAAAGGGTTTATAATTCAGTCTTAAATGACAGATTTAAGATGTTTTTAAATGTGAGATATTTATGTGAGAGTCACGAGAATTAAAAATCATTCTCTTACCAGAGCTCATTTTTAGCAGAGGATTTTGCTTAAATCATCAGGATTTCGCATGTAAATACATACAAGTTATTTTCAGTTGGGGCCATAGACGAAAGAAAATAATAGTTTAGGGGAAAAAAAAGGCTTAGTAAAAATCTTAGATAACACAAATGCAGAGTCGCAAGCCGAAGTTATTTTGTTGCAGAAGGTTTCATAAAATCCAACGAGTCGTCTGCTGTGGCTCAAAGATTTTTTTTTTCTCCCGCAAAATTTCCTCATAGCATTTTAATCATTTTTTTATTCCATGATTTGTTGGGAAAAAATACACTCTTCGAAAGTGCAAGTATTTTCTAAAATTTGTAACCCTTTTTTCAATTAAACTGGGGCCTTCTGTCAAATTACCAACCATCATTCAATTTTCTGATTAAACTGGGCTTACAGACTCAAGTTTTTCAATGACTTACTCATGCATTTCTATGAGTTCACAGTCAGCTGATTGGGGAAATCCAGCAGTTCTTGAAAGTCATCACTATCCACTTCTGAATTTATTTGCCTCTGGCAAGATCGACAACTTATTCAATTGTGTTACCAGTTTCATCAGGCTCTGGCACTTATGATGAGAAAGAGAAAAAAAGAAACAAGAGAGACGAATCGACGAAATTAGAAAATAGCATAACTCCGAATTCGCGAAAGTCGAGGTATCATTGCATATCTCTTTCCCACTCAAGTGACGATATGGATTCAATTTCCACCTCAGTATTTTGCTGATACCAACCAGTTTCTTGAAAAGACACATCAAGACATGTGAATACCTAAGGTACAGGTGGGGCTTGTTAGGGGGAAAAAAGGCCTGCTGTGAGGTGTATTGATGGCCTTTTTTGAAGTAGGGGACCCTGAACAATATAACCCCACTGACCATTAGTTGGTTTTTGGTCTTAATGGCTTGCAAGAGTTTGAAAACCATACCTTAGATGACACGGAATTGACCCCTTAAGGGTCAATCTTGATGTCCACCTTTGAAAAATGACCAAGGGGGATCTTTTTCAAAGGGGGACACATCACTTAGGCTGTAGAGATGTCAGGTCGATAAGCGGTGTCTTCTGAGCTGTCTCATTGATACCTCGTTGATAAATTGGATCCATACACAGGTGTTTCAACAATAGGGGTATGGTTGTTGAAACTCCCCAAGGGGTAGGAGACATTCCTTTGCATGGTAGCTATTTTTAGACAATTCTAGCCCTTAGGATACATAGTTACTTACTATAAAAGTGTTTTTTCTCACTCCCCTGACAATGGTCCTGAACACATGCCTTCTATGTATTCGGTGCTGCGGTACATAAGGATTTTATGTATGGTTATCCACTTCACACCTCTTTTATATATTTATGTAGTCTGAAATTGTAGCTTTTGAATTAAGATTTGTAAACTCTTTTGTGCTTCTGGAACCGCAGTGCGATATAAAGACTTATATAGAGTCAAGTTAGATGAAGTAATCATGCGCTTGACAGCAGCCGTGTGCGGAAGGATAACTTCAATAGCACGATAATCTGTTAGGGATCTATAGCCAGTGAAAAGATATGCAGTGAAAATCGTTTAACACGAAATTGGAGGGACTGGAATATTTCTTCGTGTAAAAAAAAGCATATATTCAACAAAATTAAGTTTATTATAGTTACATTTTATTTGCTTAGATATGTATATATGCATTTATTCAATAAAAATTAATGAAACAAAAACATATACGAGAACGGAATGAAACTTAATACAAAATTTTCAAGTTTTTTTTGAAAATCAAAACAGCTATTGAGTTTTTAGAAAATAATCTGATATTTTTCTTTGTATTGGCTTTTTCAGCATCAAATAGTCACCAAATTATTCTATGTCGTTTCTTTTGTCATTCATTTCACCATTGGAATGTGTGTCTAAGTAACTGCACATACTTTTCATGATGTTCCTCATTTTGGATGACGTGGTAACAGAAGCTGCATTATTCATTTCATTTTCCTCATCCGAATCTGCATCAATAATATTTTTTTGAGCATTGAACAACCTCCAGAATGTGTTTGTTTGCCCCAATTAGGGCTGTACACACATTATCATCTTCTGCAACGAATTTTGCCAATGATACCGTGGGAGAGTTCAACAATACGGAAATTTTCTCAAACATTTCATTAAGTGTCGGCTTAGTTTACATAATATCCGTTTCCTAGAAAGGAAATCTTTTCGTGTTAAGCGATTTTCGTTTCATGTTAAGAGAAAATATGTAAAAATACATAGAAGTTTGTTGAGACGATTGTATTATTTCCCGTTAACCGATATTTCGTCTTAAGCGTTTTCGCGTTAAACTTATTTCAATGTAACCACATTTACTAGTATCAACCACTATCAGGAAACAAGCACATAATAGAGGTTCTTAAAAAGGTTAGGCTGATAATATTTTTTAGTGTCTTGTTAAGAAATAAGATTATAAAGTTATACATGAAATTGTTGTAATAATTCCAAATTTGTTTTCTTAAAAACCCTGACATCCGATATAAAATTATTCTACAGACTTGTTAATAAAGAAAAAAAAAGCTAATGTATAATCTGCACCCTATTTGAATCGTTACTGGATAAGAATTCATTTTTAAACTACATGCGTAACACAATAAAGCCCCGCTATGGCAGAACCACAATGCTCCTTAAATGAATGCCAAATGAAATGGAACCGTTTCAAAAAGCGCACACATTGGCGACATTCCAAGACCCTCCCTTCCCTATAAGAAGTCACTTAATGCGACCTTGATCACCCTAGAGTGGGCATTTACAACTGATTGTACTACTCGCGTCCTATAGTAAGCGCAATCATAGTAGTACTACCAGCCATTCTTAAGAAACGGGAAGTCATTCTCGTAACAGACTAGGGAGACAATGAAACGCGCGTTGCTTCTGTCGCCAAGTTGGCAGCGTTTAGGGTGGCAGAATGCCCGAAGTATTATTTATTAGATCTTATACACTCTCCCACCCCTTAAAGTGCTTTTTCTGTGCTCATATGCAGTCGTCAGTCCCAATTCTGGAAGCAGTCCAAGCTGACATCGGGCCTCAAATATCTATCTCGTCTGCCGTTTCCGATTCGATCAGGATGGTCGGGGATGGGAGAGAGCAACTCATTATTGAATGATCTACCCCCTTGCCCCCTCACAAATCCAACCCATGATCGAAACGGGGAGGTGATTGGGTGTTATATGGGGTGAGGATGAGGATTTTTTTTTATGAAGTCACACACACGCAAGATTATTTGTTTCAAATCTGTGTGGTTTGGGGGGAGGAGGTTGGGGGCGTGTTCTGATGACGCGATTGGTGGGGAAGTTGAAGGAAGCGGATTTTTCCACCGATTTTAAGGGTTTTTTTTCGAATCAGTACTTCTCATTTTTTGAAGCGACCGGAAGGAAATGCTACTTATCAGTTTTCATGCGTTTGCCGATCTAAACCAAAATACAGCAAAAACCCAGATTCGTTTTTGAACACATAACTTGTTGCAGAGTGAACAAAAACATTCATATATAATACGATAAAATGTCATTTAAAATATATAAGGAGGCACGGCTGTTTACTGGTGGCATATACGTTATGTTTTTGAATAATCGTTAAAACGGGTTTAAACAGTTTACTTGCGTATGGGTTTAAATTGATTTTAAAATGCTTTAATTATTTAGAACAGTGTGTCCCCTAAAGTGTGATACGCGTATCCGAAGGGGTACAAGAAGAGTGTGGTTGGGGTACACGTTGCACTGGAGGGGGATATGCACTGCACCATGCTTAACTGCGCCTAATTCTATGTTCTCATGAGTCAAGCCAAAACAATTTCATTCTCTTATCAATCCATATAAATGTTATTAATAATATAACTCTTATTCACATTTTATTATGAATAATTTCATTTCTTCTTTCTTATTTTGTGTATGTCATAAAAAAGATAAAATAAATGTATAATTTGATAGTTATTCAAATGCATCCATTTCCTGACGAGACGTTACAAAAATTACAAAAGGGGATACACATACGTCAAAAGTTTGGGAAACACCAATTTAAAACAATATACACGAAGGTTAAAAAAAGGATGTAATACTAATTTTTCTTTTTTATTGTTAAATTTCTAATATTAAACAGAATATGTTTGATTTCCTTTTTAAAATGTGTTTATCAAAGATATGTTCTTAAGTCAAAAGGAAATTCAATATTATGTATATATCTGAATACTTTATACATTTTAAAGCATCGACAACACGTTTTGTTTTAAATTTATTTATGCCTAAATATTTTGGAGTTGAAGCTTGAGTATTTGTAGAAAAAGTATATTTATTCAAAAAAGAGGTGCGAAATTTTTTTCCCCTAATTTCGTTGAAGTATATATTTTATTCAATTTAGTTCTTCGGAAAAATTGTTAATAAATCTTAAAGTAGGTATGATTATAATATCCGGAGTAAGAGGTTTAAAAATAATTACTACTAAAAGTATTTTTCTTGATATATATATATATATAATTGCTGAAATAATTTCACAAAATATTCCAAAATTTGTAAACCTTTGATTACTATTCAAGAAAAAAAAGCTTAAATTGGTTACAGCATGAAGTCATAATAATATCAAATTGAAAATATTGATATTAAGCGAAAAAATTGAAAAAATTTGTAGGTGAATGGAAAAGCGAAGAGAGAGAGAGAGAATCGCATAATGCTTTAAATAACTATCTTTATACGATATATATTTTAATGCATAATTGCAATTAACATTTTATTATTTTTACTTAGAAAGAGGAAAAATATCCGTCAAATACATTCCAATTGTTTATTCACGCGTTTCAAAAATTATTTATATCTAAAACTATACAAAGCAAACACTTTCAGCGAAAAGACAAAAGATATTTTGAGAATCAATTATTAAATGTCTTCTGATGAACAGCGTTTCTATTCAAAAATCAGTTGAAATTACAGAATTAATTTCAGACGGAACGAGTTTTTTGAATTTTTATTTTCTCTTCTTTTCCAAAATGGCGCGTGGAATTTTTAGAAGAATACAACTAAATTTTTACCGTTGCTTCTGTTTTAAAAATTCTCAGAACTGGAGCTTTGTGCTGAGTTGTTCTGTTTGCTACCGATCTCCAGTCCTAATTAAATTCCTCTTAATCCCTGGTTCTAAAAATAAAAATCTAAATAAATCCAACTCTTTATCATCTCATCAGAACTACGGCTTTAATTATCTCCGTGGTTCTTTTTTTTTTTCCACGGAACAAATTCTTGCTCCAAAGTTAATCATGACCGTAGCATAGAACAACATATAAAGAATATACAAAATTAAAGAATCGAATTCATTCGCGGGCTTTAATCGCCTGCTTGTTAAATAAAGAACGTTGATTGGTTCATCAAAATTCTTCGTTAAGTCTCCGGTTCGAGATTTATTTGTTTCAATGAAAGAGCAGACCATTCGTAGATTTGTTCGCAATTCGCGATGCGTGAAACGATTCAAATATCGTTATGGGTATAGTCATCGATAATGAGAATTTTTTTTATTGCTCTAAGTGTTATCATCTAGAAATCGCTGATTGATTTCAACAAATACATTCTGCAGTTAATTTTAATAACTAAGATTGCTACTGGAACTTATTAATTGTCGCTGAAATTGTTCTCTTTCAAAAACTGGATCACATATGAACAAGAAATCAATAAAAAGTGTTCTTGTAGCGACTTGTTTGATTAATTGAACTTTTTTTCCCTCTTTCTACTAAGGAAAGAAGGTTCTAATTATTTTCAATGGGTTTTTAAAAATATTTTAAAGTTCGCAAAGGATCTTACTCGGCCTTCCAATATTCCATAATTTTATATCTGACAGATATATTATTCATTGATATCATTTTATATACAAGTAAATTTTTTTTACCAATATATGTAAAATAAAGTAATTATTACATTAAATATAATATTTATAATTAATACAATAATTATATATTTAAAAATAACTTTACTAGATATCCTTACTAAAACCGCATCCATGTCGTATTATTAAAATATGTATCAAATAGGTGTTTTTTTCAGTCATAAAATTATTTTTTTGTGCTGAGTATATAAAAATAAATTTTGCCTTGCACTTTTATATATAAAAAATTTAGCAATGATTTCTCTTATTTCATTGATGTTGTAGTACTTTATTAGTTGGAATTGCTGAAGGCCTCAATATGTATATTGCTTTCTATAATTAGGTTTTAGAAGAATATTCGTAATTCAAAGGTAATTTCAACAATGATTTAAAATTATATTGGCTTAAAACTAAAATGTAAACTTTTTTTTAAAAAAATAAAGAAAATGAGATAATTTAGTGTTTATTTAAGCAGTTCTTACAAATTTAAGACTGTTTTCGGTTAATGTTAAAGAATGGGACCCGAATTTGGAAATTTTTTTTTTACAGATATATAAAAGAAAGGAAAAATTAATGATATTCTGTCTTCACTACCCTTTAAAAGCAGTATTTTTTATCATACTTACCTTTTTTAACTGAGTTGAATCATTTTTTTTTGGTATAAAATGTGTTTCGTGTTCTTTCTCCTATATCGTAATGTTAAATGGGTTACGCCTTCACGCATTAAAACGAAAAAGAAAATATTCATGGAATATTTTGAAAGTTTTAAAAACACTATATTGTTAACAAAGGAATGAGCTAAGGTATATATTACAAATTTCCATGGAAATTGAGGCATTTTTCTGTCTGAAAATGTGCTTCGCGTTTAGTTCAAGCTCTTGTATTTTACCGAAGACAGCTTTAGAAGAAAAAAAGGGGAGTTAATACATTATAACATTTTTTATCAAGCGATTTATTAAACTTACTTTTAAACTATATTTAGTCCTTTTCACCAGTTTATGAAATTAAAACAAATTTATTTGTAGTTACTTAAGTTTTTTAAGACTATATAAAAAGAACCGCGTAAAAAAAGTAAGATTAAAAATAAATTCCTGACTTTTTAAAGGTGTACATAGATTACTTTCATGTGGGATAGGTTATATGTTTTAAAAAACTTAAACGAAGGCGCTTGGATATAATTTTTATGTTAAAAATTTTAAAAAAATCTGTTGGTCTGTGGGAGGGGCTTGCGCCTCAAAACCCACGCTTGTGTACGCTACTGACTGACTTCAAGTTTAAAAAATATCCTTTGACTATATTTATTCCATTTCAAAAAATAAACAAGCGCATAATTTTTTTAAAAATTCTAGATGTTCCAGAAAGCTCATTCTTTTACGCGCAGAATCGCTTTGGTCTTTCCGTAAAAGCGTACTACTTAACATTCGAAATTCCTCTTGCTTAACATGATAAATGTTCCAAGCTTCCGACTCTCGTTCGAAATAGAACATAGAACCCTACGTTATTCGAAATACACTTATCAAGAAATCGAATTCGAAACACTTCACCGAAAAAAAGAGACAGAAAAAAAAGGAATAAGAGTTATATGTTCGGCAAAATCTGCCACTGCACATTTTCAAACATATCGCCCGCGACCTTCTCTGCTGAATCAAGATTCCAGCCCTGCCCTCCCTCCCTTCGAAGAACACCCCCTTCCTCCCCGTGACAAACCCTCTTAAAAGATTAAGGGAGAAAACAAAATCGAACGTTTAGTAGCATCTTAAAAATTTATAAAATATCCATGCACTTCCATATATCCACCGATATAGATATATACAAGCCTTGCCCAAGCAAAAGGCTTCTTGGGGGGACTTTAAGAGATTTTCTACGACAGATGGCAGCTGAGGACTCGAAGGCACTTAAAGGAGAAGACGGAGAGGGGAGGAGAAAGGAGAAAAGGAGAGAGTATTGGATGAAGGAGGGGGGAGGCCTTCCTCGGCGAGTGCATTAGTGGGGGTTGTACCGCATTTTCTATTCATAGAGTGGCATCTCTGTGCCGTTTCCTGCACCAAGGAAGATTGAGGGTGCTTTGAAAACACCAGCCATATGCATTATGCAAATGCTGGGATGGCCCGGATAGCAGGAAATGTCCCTGCAGTGATGAGGGGTCTTCCCACTCTGGCCCACTTGCATCGACTTCTTCCTGTCCCTCCTGCCTCACCCTCTGATGTCTAGATTTTTTTGATGCCATCGGCGCTTATATTAACAAGTATTTTATACTTGGAAATGGAGGGGTAATGCATCGCGATGGGTCTAGGACACCCTGAGAAACAAAGCGTCTTGGGGGTGGAATTTAAAGGAGCGTGTTTGTCTGCGGGGGTTTATGTAGATGTAGGGGAGGTTCCCAGTGTGGGCATTTTTCTTGGTGTTCTTATTAATCCCATAACGTTTGCTGTAAAAAGGCTAAAACAATCAAGTGTTTGGAGAATCTTTCAATATTTCTTCTCGTGCATTAAGAAGTGTAATATAGATTTTGTAGGCTAAAAGTATGATAAGTACACTCAAAACTTTTAGATGCAATAAGTGTTGTAACGCCAACATGTAGTTTAAGTAAAATGTATTTTAAACTAATGATCCCTCCCCCGTCCCCGAACACAAAATTAGGAATTACGATTGATGTAACATAACATAGGTTATGAAATCGTGGGACAATCTAATGTAACGTTGTTTGCTGTCGGTAGGAATGTGTATTTTCCCTCACTTTTTTTCCTGAACTGTTTTTGTTTTTCAAAATATTCTTTTTTTTTGTGAGTATGCTGCGCGTGAGTTTGCATAAAAATCCACTTACGGTCACAATTAGTATACTTTTAAGTAAATTTTATCAACATAGATGCTAAACTACGCTAATGGCACAGAATTCGTGCAAATTCCTTGATGAGTTATTAGTACTCTCCAGGATCCAAACAAGTAGTTCTCAGAAATCTCATGTGTTGCATTATGGAAACGTTTTTTGGGGATAAAATTTTTCCTTTAAGTACAAAACGTTATTAATTTTTGGTTTCCTGCATTATTTTATCAGTTTCAAAATATCGTGGTTCAATTTGACCTTGACATAGTTCGTACATCTCAGACAATTTGCAGGAATGCAATAATAAAAAATATATTCCGCATATATCCTGATTTCACTCCCTTTAAAAATAGTTGTAATTTCCTATGGGCTTTTTAAACGAAATCTCTGCCGCACACTCACTTTGAAAAGCTAAATTCGTTCTTATGTTGCCCAGAAATCTTTTGCGATTGTTTTTCAAAAACACAAATTTTAAATATTCATATGTATCCCTAAATCGTTGAATATTTGATTTATTGCCTCATAAGTAATATATTACTTACAAAATAAATTATCCAAGTGTCAAAGTTTTGTTTTTTTCGATAAATTACTCGAAATTCAGGCAGACATTTGTAAAAAAAAATAACACTTTTAAATTTTTTTGTAGAGCAAACTGTTTCACGAAAACTTTAAAATTCGCATAGTTCGTAATTTTAATCGAATTATCACGAGAATTAAGAACTGTAAATTAAATAATCGTGAGAGAAAAAAATTTCCTCGCCGCATATTCTCCTAAAATCTTTTTGCTCGTGAATTTAATCTTGAGATTTAAATTAAACACGTTCGACGCTTGGCTATTTCATCTAACCGAATATTTGTCGCAGATTTTAATTTGGATTCAAATTACGTCATGTTATGTAAAAAATATTTGTAATAATCCGTGATCACAGGTCTTTTATAAACATAATTCTGATTCAAATTATGGCATTTCTTAGTTATTCATCATATTCAGTGAACACAAATCTATGCATTCTAATGCAGATTCAAAATTACGGCATTTCATAATTAGTCTTATTCCGTGAGCATAAATCTACTTTAATTAACGGCACCTCTTAAATATTTAAATATTTAATATTTCTCTTAAATATTAAAATTTTATGAACATTTATTCCGATTAAAATTAGAGCATATTTTGTCTTAAATATTCGTAATATTCCAAGGTCACAAAGTTTTTACGAACTCTAATTCGGACTCAAATTAACGGCAAGTCTTAAATATTCGTCACATTCAGTGAGCACAAATCTACGCATTCTAATTCGGACTCAAATTACACCATTTCATAACTATTCGTCTTATTCTGTGAGCATAAATATACTCAATTAATAGCTTGTCTTAAATATTCGTCTTTTACGAATTCAAATTACGGCAAGTCTTAAATATTCGTCATGTTTTGTGGGCATTAATCTTTTACGAACTCTAATTCGGACTCAAATTACGATAGGTTTTGTTTTAAATATTTATCACACATATTCCATGGCACAAATCTACTCAAATTAACGGTATGTCTTAAATATTCGTCATATATCGTAGGCAGATATATTTTGCAAACTCTAATTACGGTATGTCTTAATTATTCGTCATACAGCTATTTCGTAGGCAGATATATTTTACAAACTCTAATTACGGCATGTCTTAATTATTCGTCATGTTTTGTGGGCATTAATCTTCTACGAACTCTAATTCGGACTCAAATTACGGCATGTTAACTTTCAGCTTATCATCATATTCTGTGTACAAAAGTGCTGAAAATTCCATTTTGGGCGCTTCAGCCATTTATATATATATATATATATATATATATATATATATATATATATATATATATATATATATATATATATATATATATATATATAAGCTCAACTACATAATTCTTCGCAGTCCGGTCAGGTTTTTATCACAACATCAAAAAGTTGCTGTTTTCTGATTTTTAAACATCTTCCAAAATATCCCCAAGGGAAAAAAAGAATCGAAGGATCGTTGGACGCCCCAAAGGACACTTGAAACGTGGAAAACAGATTGTATTTCACATTCTTCCATTGTTGCTTCGTTCTGGCAATGTATGACGAGACACATCAAACCTGATGAGTGGAATGACACACGGTTGTTTCATCGACTTCTATCGCCCTGTAGTGGCTCGGAGACAATCATCAGGGGTCCCCACAAAGGGGAAAAAAGGTCCTCTGCTGATCCACCCTGCGAATTCCACAACCCATCACGTGATCAAAAATAGTTTTTGATTGGAAGCTTTTGATTCATCCCCCCATCTCCTATTCCTATAATATTAAATCATGTCTGTCGGCATTGAGTTCTGCTGTGTGTTAAGAATGACAAACAGTGCCTTGAGGTTCTTCTTTTTTCGATGCTGCTCTGTCGGAATTTGTTGATGGGACTATATTTCTCCAGAACGTTTTGGCAACGAGTATTAAATCGTTTGGTCTTGAAGACAAATATTTTTAAGACATCGGGATTCATGATTATGTTGAGTGTAGTTATAAACTATAGTTGTATGTGTGTTTAAAAGCATAACACTTAAAAATGTTTCATGTAATGTTTTGGAGGCAACGATTTGAAATTATTTTGTTCGGTGTATTGAAGTTAAATACTTAAAAAACACGTTTTCCCCGTTGCTGTTTAGGTAGAAGATCTCTGTTTAAAAAAGTGTAAAAGTTACATTTTTTTGTCAAAAAGTATATATGGATATATTTTTACAGTACTTTTTCGCTTCAAAGGTAAAGCTTGAGATTTTTAAACAAATCTAGGAATTTTTAAAATCGTATATTATTTTTTAGGATTTTTGACCGTGAATTTTAAGAGTACAAGCCTATATATACTTTGTGACTTTAAAAAATGTCATGATTTGTATTGAAGGAATTTTCTCACCATAGAAAATTAAAATCACGCACATACATTTAAATATTATAAGGCCATACAGAAAGAAAAAAGTCTAACTTTGTTAAAAGACTCACTTAAAATCTTTTTTTAAAAATAAAATAAGTACTCGTTTCTGTAGCACACAAAAAAAATTTTCAGGGGGGATTCCAGGGTCGAAAGTCCACCATTTTGGTATCATGCTCCAATACGGCGCCCAACATATTCTTTTGATTTTGTCAATTTTCGGGAACAAAAACAATACAAAATTAATTATTAATAACAAATACACAATTAAATTTTATGTAATATATACATCGGATTATAACCAACCGAAAAAAATCAAGGGCTGTGGGGGGTCCGGACCCCTAGGACACACCCATTGTGTGCGCCACTGACTCGTTTGGATTATTTATTTTTTTATTTCTGTATAACACACACACAATCCGTTAAAAATCACTAGATATTATACATGTCCTTTTGGAAAACTTTTTAATAATCACAATCGATTGTTTAAACTGAAGGGTGTTCAAACACCCCTATTAGAAGAACGTTTTAATAAAATTTTACCAAAAAGATTACCTCTCTGTGGCTTCATTTACGTGTTTTTAGAATGTAATGCTTTATAAAAGAGGTTTGTGTTCGACGATGTACAGAATCAATTTGTTATAGTCATTGGGATTTTTCAGTGGCGTAACGTACACCCCCGCCACCTCCGCATCACGGAAGGTGAGGGATTAGAATTCTAGGGGGCCCAGAGACTGACTGACGCTGAGCACGTAACCTCTGTAAGATCCGGTTTGGGGCCCAAAATCTAACTTTGCAAGGGAGCCTTAATATGTATCGCTACGCCACTGAGATCTTTAGTTTCATTACTTTTGACCAGTGGCATAGAAATAGAGAAGGGGTTAGGGGGATTGTTAAACCCTCATAAAGAATGTTTCATAGTGAAATTTTCACTACTTTACTTCTGATTAAATTTTCATTATGCTTTCTTTACCAAAATTAAAATTTTAAATCCCATCCTCCACGTAAACGTTAAGAAGCTACATACATCTAGCTTCTAACGCGACTTCTATCATGGCATTAGCAGGAAATAGTCATAAAAACTTTTCAAATTATTTCTCAAATTGAATTCAGATGAATCCTTTCTCATGCTAGAATTTGCAAACCGTAACGTTAAGATCTCAATGATTTCAGAATTTTATAATTTCTGCACGAGATGTCTTTTTGTCAGAAGTATAATTTTTTTTTACTTAACTTTTGCATAGTTTCGAATGCAATTTTCGAAATTTTAGGAGTGACTCTTTTTACCATGTTTGTAACTGCCCGTCTCGGATTATTTACATTGGCTTGTATTTATTTAAATAACAAAAATCAAGGATCTTCTTCCAGTGACCTTCAACTCATTTCAACGTGGTTACACCTTCAACCCAACTCATGACTCACGCCTAGTCCACGGTAATTACTGAATGCAAGGTGAAATCCAAAACATTCACAGACATTAAATTTATAAATTTCAAGCAATGCGGAAGTTGGCAGACATTTTCGGAATATACGAGGAAAAGTAAATCACACAGCCGGGCAAAATTAAGTTTTGCGATCTTGTGAACTAAACAGGGAATTCTCCTCGCGCCGATTTAGAAAGAAAACCGAAATTTTTTTATTAAAAGGTTTTTTTTATTGAGAACTTCTTTAAAAAAAATTCTCTAGGAGATAATTTTTGCTGAGTAAAAACATGTACATCTTCACCTTCAAGCATAGTGATAAACCTGCTTTTAGTTGTAGAATGCAACAAAAAAGCTTTGATTTTATTGTCAACGACAATGCTTGGTTGAAAATGGCATTTTTTAAAAAATGTTTTATATACCTGGAAATGTCGAAATAGTAAAGGCATCTTATTGATTTATTTTCTTATAAAGAAAATGATTTTTTACAGTTTAGCAAAGAGTTATTCTACTTAATCGAGATTAAGCAATCATTGTGTATCCTTCCTTCCTCAGAGGCTCGACAGTCGACGGCGGGCCTTGGCCTTCTCAAGAAGCCTTTTCGAGACCAGCCTTCTTCCTGTTAGTGTTCTCCAACTTTTAGTTTTCAAAACTAAGAGATCTTCTTCCAGGCCTTTCATCCATCTTAGTTTGGGTCTGCTTTTTCTGCGTGGGCCGATTGGCTGGACATTGAAGACTTTTTTTAGTGGTGCGTTCTTCGTCCATTCTGACAGCATAGCTTGCCCATTGAATTAATTGTACTTTGATGAAGTTAACGATGTCAGATTCTTTATAGGAGTGATAGAATTCTAAATTTGTTCTTCGTCAACTGCCATTTTCTAGAATTCCTACAAAAATAAATCTTCAAGTCTTCCTTTTGCAGACACTTATCATGTTCTCATCTGTTCGAGACATGAACCAAGTTTCACATGTATAAGTTAATACTGATCTTAAAAGTCTTTTATATAATAGAATCTTTTTTATTTCCTTTTGATTTCATTCGATTTCATATATTTGCGCATTCTATTTAGACATCTATTAGTCATAATAATTCTCTTTTGGATTTCAGTAGTACAATCGTTCCTATTATAGTTATGTATCACGCATTCGAAGTATTTTATTAACTAATTTTAATTTCCATTGATTATGAAAATTCTGTAAATAATAAAGAAAATGGTCAACAATTTTTACTCTTAACATTTTTCAATATCAAAGTTTTAAATGACAGAATTACGATTTGAGCAACTGTCACATATTGCATTATTCCATTACTCAATTCTTTTGAACTTCATTTTGAAATGTATAGTTATTTTGTAATATACTTTGATTGTATAAGCCAGGAGTCGACAACCTTGTGGCTGTGATGGGCCAAACCTTCCAATGAGGTTTAAGGTGTCAAAGTGTAGGAAATATTTGAAAAATTCGATTTATGAGACAATACATGCAGAGAGATTTAGGGAATAGAGATCAAGAATATATATGTAGAATTATACTATTTGTATAGATAATGTAGATTTAGAGATTAAAAAAAGGATTTAGTTTGGTTGCATATTACTTTGCTTCATTTAAAAATATTTTTATTAACATAAAAATAAACAACATAAAAAAATAAGTATATTCCTTCAGAATAACACCGTTCTACTTCATATTGCAATGTCGGTGTACAATTTGTGACATTCAATTTGACAAGATTCTGAGCATTCATTTATTAAACAACTTCTTTGCGTATTTCAAATATTATTCACATGAGAAAAAATTTGTTCGAGTTGATAGGTGGAACCAAAAGCGGCAAAGCATACAATTTCCTTCAACCAATTAAATCTCTCCAGAAAGGACATTCAGTAATTTAAAATTTGATTTATCTTTCAAGTTTTCAGATTTTTTCTCCATAATTTCAGGTATGTTCTTTTCCAAAATTCTAAAGATGTTAGTCCAATAAGATCCATTTCAAAATTCTCAACTTTCATCCACTCAAAAATAGACAAATTTGTAGAGTATTGTGCCATTGAGAATTGGCTTAACTCGTCCTTATAGTCACATGATAACGATGACCACGCATTTCTAACTAATCAGTTCACAAATGCGTTTGACGTCATAATCTCACAATAAAAGCTATCTTGTGTTTCCAGCTAATCAGTTCTCGCGTTTTGTTGTTGCCACCTTTTACTCTTCGCAGAAACTTTCTCTTAAAAAGTACATATGTATACAAAATGCATCGTATTCAAAAGTACATGCATAAAATACTATTTTTTTAATTTTTAAAAGTCTCCATTTGTGAAGAAGTTTTTTTCATAACATTTAAACGTTTTTACTCAATTATGCTATTTGAAATTTTATCTGTGTTTTACTAATAGTCACAAGTACAAGTAATTTAATGTCTTTTTTAAATTCAATGGAAACTCGTGTTTGTCTTTATCATGTGGCCATGATATGAGCTTATTGTACCATGTGCCACATGTAACACAAGTACTCTAGGTAGTCAACTTCTTGTATAAGCTATCGTATCTTAAATATAATTATTTAATTTGTTTTAGAAGATATATACATATATGTTTATCCAGCATAAAATGTAAATAAGTTTCTTTTAATTCGAAGTCCTTTTTCATTATCAGTTTGAAACTTATTTTACCCGGTACCATTTATTTTATTATAGAAACTATATACCCTGAGTTATTTGTGTTATATATAATTTTAAATGAAAGCCTATTTTATTTTTAAAAAATTATCATCGCTGAAGATGTTTAAATGAATTTCCTTACAAAAAAAAATACGACTGAATTAGATGTGTGTGTACAACTATTACATGTTTCGCCTACTATAACTATCAGGCAATAATCTTCAACTTAGAATCTCTCCTTCCCCTCAATATGGCATCACAATTGGCTGTCTTATCTTCGAAAATTCATTCTTTAGAATTCGACAAAAAACCCTCAACAGGGAAAAAAAAGAATATTCAGGAAAACTTATTAACGGATAGAACATAGGGTGAGCAAACGAATCTGAAAGGAAAAAATAATGCAAGGGGAAGTGAAGGGAAGAGAGAGAAAAAAAATCTATGAACCCGTGAAGTGAATTATCTCTCGGGGTATCCTTGCCTCTTCCCCCGGGATCTTTTGTTCGACTCGAACCGAGGGTGGTTCAAAAGATAAATCGAAACAGATGGAGAATACTGATCGCCAATGTCCATCCTCGGATCTGTACAATGGGAATTCCCATCATGAATGTAATGAGAATCATTGGGCCAGAAAAAATTGGATGGGGGAAGAAATATCATGGACTACCGTACAAGGGTGAAAGTTTCCGCTGAGAATGGAGGATTGGATTGGTGAAGAGATCTTGTGTTGAGGATAGCTTTGCTTAACTTCGATTGAAAAATACAGGGTGTCCAAAAACTATGACAACTCTTTCAAGGGCTGTAATATCCTGAACTTACGCGATAGGATGGACTGTGAGTGATATCGAGTTCGCAGGGCATAATTTCGCATAAATTATTTTTAGTTAGGGCTGGAGATGAAAGAAAATAATAATTTAGAAAAAAAATAACGTTTAATAAAATTATAGGTAACACAAATGTAAATCGCAAACCAAATTTATTTTGGATGTAGGTTTCATGAAATCTAACAAAGTACTCTTCAACATCAAAACCCCTGCGAAATCTCTTCGTAGCATAGTAAAAAATATTTATTCTTTGTTTTGTTAAAACGCTAATCGTTGGAGTCTGTATTTTCTAAAATTTGTGTGTGTGTGTAACCTTTTTTCAATTAAACCGAGGCCTTCTGTTGAAATACTAACCAGCATTCAACCTTCTGATTAAACTGAGTCTAAAGAATCAAGTTTTTCAATGTCTTCTTGCTCACGCATTTCTATGTGAGCTTAGTCCCCAGCTCCTTATTGTGGGGATCCAGCAGTTCTTGAACGTCATCCCTATCAACTATTAAATTATGACCAGAGACGTCTTAAGACAGGGGTCAACTAGGCCTAGGGCCTCGGTCTCAGTGGGGGCCTCGTCTCTTTCTCGACTCAGTCTTAGTAAAATCATGATTCGAAAAATTTTAACGGTCAAATGTTATTTCCGGTCCAAAATACTGGGAATTTCGTTCAACTGGTAACAGTGGCAATACAACATTATTACGTGATGACCGTCGTCCGTCCATATATATGTCTAAGCCTTTCACCACTGGCGTAGCTAGTTCTGTGTGGGTGCCGAATCAAACCCGACATAATTTTGAATTGCACAAGCTGTTTAAAGAAAAGCAGATGTCCTTAAATCCATCAAGATGGGTCTCTTGAGGTTTGCGGGCTATAACTGCCGTAGGGACACCTCATCCTTGACTGTGTTCAAAATTCCTACTTACAAGCCAATTGAAACTAGAACTAAGGTTAGGCCCAAATTGAGAAGGGCTGATTGTGTGGAGGAAGATTTAAAAGTTTTAAAAGTAACTAATATATAATTGGTGAACTGTCGCCAAGCGGAGATCTAAATGGGTTCTTGGGAAGGCCCTACTAGGGCTGTCGTGTCAACAGAAAAACGAGGAGAATATTAGTTGAGCGCCACACGTCGAATTTATACAATATTTCTAGTCACGTTCTATGAAGCATTGCAGGATCAACAATCTTAATGGCCGATGTAGTTCGACTTTTCCTTTCATCAGTACCACATATTGAAGATTGGTAAATAATTTTTCTCGTATTACTACCAGGTGTTAAGTCTAGAGATCTCGGTGGCCACGGTATTGCACTTTCTCTTTCCATCCATCACCCGGAGAACTTCTGAAGTCGTGTGATGGTGTTCTGCTTGCACTGTACATGAGTTGCAGAATTCAGTTCGATAAGAGATAGTACAACTTGCGCTTGTTCTTGCAGTGAAATCATTTTGAAACGAGAATGTTAAAAAAATGGAGACGTTGCGCCATCTGGTTTGCATTTCACAAAACATAAACAGTAATCTTTTCTTTATGGAACATGTAAAACACGGTATGTGTAAAAATCGTCGTCTTTCATTAATTTTTGAAAATGTAGTCATGCTTTTTCGGATATCCTATACTTCAAAAATTTACATTTCTTTCCCTTAGAAATAAATGGTAAAGATCTCCCTTCCTATTTGGAACTTTTTTCAGAGAGAGAGAAAGAGTGCTCAATATATATATTCTAGTTTTACTTACGCATAAACAACTCCACTTTTGGATATTTCTCATCTACGTTAACATCAAATTATCTTTTCCTCGTTTTTTCCCCATCTCTTGAGAATATAGTTAATGTATTAGAAACTATATCCTAACTTAATGTATTATATTCTTTATAGAGCTTAAAAAATATTTTTAGAGTTTAAGAACTTAAGAGAAAAAGGTGTGTTGTAACCATTTGAATTCATACAGATAGAGGGACATTTTTCTGTTGAAGTACGTCTCGACTTTCTGTGGCCGACGTGTCTTGAGTTCGAGCCCTAATGCCACTAAAGACCCACCGTGTAGAGAGGCCGATGCACGTTAAATCTATGTGAGAGGTGGTGCCAGCTCAGGTAACGTCCTCGTCACTTGACTTTGGTTCAAGATTACGAGATCCATCGCTAATACTCCTCACATTGCTATGTAGTGTGACTCACTGGAGAAAAAGAGTCTTACGATTAGCAAATATGAACGTCATGTTTTAGTCTCAATAAATTATAAAAAGCATATTTACAAAATTTTCCCACGAACCACGTTATAAGCAAATAACTTTTTTCCCCTGTTGCGTCATTATGTTCTGAATTTCTTTTGCTTTGCTGAACTTTCAAATAGAGTTTTAACAGATGGGCTCATCTTGAAACGAAGATTTGTTTATTTTTAGAACGTTTCTAGATTTTGAGAATATTCTATAATAGAAGATGTCTCAAAAACAACTCTATATTGACAAAAGGGAATTTTGTTTGTCTTGGAAATGGCTTCTTACTTTGTGTTCTACTATTTAGTATTATTTAGATTAAATACAGCTTTTTTTTAGTGGGGTAATTGTGTGTTATACAAAAAGGTAAATGAAATATTATGGCAGGTTTTAACATTATGTAAAGGTTTCTAAAGCCTAAATCATGACAATTATAATATTCTACAGCTTTTAACCTCTTAAATCACATAACGTATTTATCCGTTTGACTTAACCCGTACGTTATGTGATCCGGACGTATATATCCGTCCTTCCGAAATACAATTCTTTTCTTTGCGCAACTATCAGAAAATCTATTCTGAAGTCTTTGGAATGCATTAAAATGACCTTGACAGTGTTTGTGAAGGATTTACGTATTTCACAGGAAAATTTGTTGTTTGGGCCTTTTCTTTGTGCCTTTTCATATACGCTTGTCCATGTGAAAAACGGTGGGACTGGGAAGCAAGTCACATAACTTTTAACCGGCAATTTAGGAGTTAAAAGCATACCAAGAAGATTAATTTAAGCAGTGGGGTACACAAATCTGGGGTTTGTACCCCCAAACCCCTTTTACAGAAACAAACATATTTTTAAATAAACATTACGAGACAAACTCAGGGCTTTTATTAATGATTTTTTTTAAAAAAAATAAACTCCCTTCTATGAGAGTAGTTTGTGTAGAGCACTGAATTTCAGAGTAAGTTATTTTAATTTATATAAATTCTGTTGTAATAAATACTATTTATTTTTTTAAAAAAACTCAAATTTACAACTTTATTTGGAAAAAATATTGAGCTCATAAATATTCGATGCGATGTAAACTCGAAAATAAAATTAAAAACTGTAAGATTGTTTTCTATTTGAAATTTGCTACTCATTATGAGTGAGATCGAAATGATATTTTTTCGAACATTTTAAATTAAGCGTTACGCTTAGATAGATCAAACAGACCGAACGCCGTCTAGTTCGGTATTCTTAGATGAATTGAATTCTCTCCCCCTCCCTCTCCTTCGAAAAAAGAAATTATGTTCGAAATAGATTGCAAGTATCTCGTGTCGTTTATATAAACCAATCAAGTTCCTTTTTTTTTTCTGAGGGAAAAAATAATATAGTTAAGAATACCAACCTCTCGGTTCTTTGTATTGATACATATACATACAACTTGTTCCTTTAAAATGAATAGGTAATTTGTCATCCAATTAGAAATGTATTCTATTAGCCAGTCACCAGTCCACAATATAGATGATGAATGACAACTCTTTTGGACATAAATTATATACATTCCTTATTATATTGTATACAATTCTAGTAAGTATAATTTCTGTAACACTTTTTTTTATGAAGTGGGCTTGACCAATCCGAACAAAATAGGAATTCGTTTGGTCTCCTTTCATTTTTTCAAGGACTTTAAATTCTTGTCATTCGGTTTTATTAGAGCTGTTTAAATCAAGCACGTGTCAATTATACTAGATTCGTTTTTTGAAATGCGCAAGTAACTTTGCTTTATTATTTTGAACTTAACACTATTCAAGTGTCGGTGGAAATTTCATTAGTATTGCTTTTAATGCATTAAAAACAGATAATTACATTATAATAAATTAAATAGTTTGTTGAAATGCATATATAAAAATGTGTTGGTGTTAGTAGATGCATAATATATATGCTATATTCCAGCGTATAACGCGAAATTTTAACACAAAAAATAAGATCGAATATTACGGGTGCACGTTATACGCCGAATATAGAAAATATACCTTTAAAAATTATTAGAAGATGAGCATTAAAAAAGAATTAGATTGGTACACTCATGTGAAATACTGTTTTAAAGAAATTACATACTTCATAAACTTTCAACAATGAAATGTATGCCTTATAAATTTTGCCTCCCCCTTTTCTTGTGCTTTGAATTATAGTTTTAGAATGCCATTGTTCAAAAGCCTAATGGAATAAATATCTTCAAAAGACAAGAGCATTGCACATGTGCAATTTCAGATTTCTTTGTTAAAAAAAAAGGGTGTGTGTTGTACCGCGGATACACGTAAACTTTTTTTAAAAAAAATCCTTTCAGAAAAATCCTGAGAAATTTCCAATTGAATCCAAGCGGTCAAATCTAGTGCGTCGCCATAACAAGTCGGAAACGCACACAAGAATAATTTTATTTTTAATTATTAACTCCGCTCATTAGTCACGTGAGAATATCTTCTCACGTGACTAAGCTGCAACAAATCAGCGAAAATGTTCTCTCATAGGTATTTTTAAAATGGAAAAGTGGTTTTATTATATAATTTTTAGCATTGCCGTATGTAAATCCAATTCTTCCCGTTCCATTCCAATTTGTTTTGCAAAACATTACACGAACGAATATAAAATTATTTTGAGTACTTAAGGTGATAAACAGAATATTCACAATCTAGGTAGTATATATAAAATGAGAAAAAAAGTTCTAATATTCTTTTATTACATTATAATAAAGACTACAGCAAATTACTAAAAAGAGGCTGCTGAGTTCTAAATTGATTTTTTTAATTCCTCCGGGGACTTGGAAAAAAAAACACGGCCTTAGACACTCGTGGTTATACAAACTCAGAGAATTTGAGTCTGTTTTGTATACACACATTCTAATAGTTTTCTTTTAGAATCTTATTTTGACTCGTGAAACCCTTGGTATGCCTTGTGGAACCCCAGATTCCCGTGGCCAAGAAAAGAACGTTCGGACTTGGTTGAAATTAGCTGCGAAGAGTATAGGGCGAGACTATCGCAACCTTTCCATGATGGACTCTTTACTTGACTGCAATTCCCTGTTTATAAGCAATATCCTTTACATGTTTCTTCTGGAAGATGGCAGCAGTTGAGACATGCAATATAACATCGAAGAAGAGTCCAGATTTATTGCCCAAACTATAGTTATTTACGCTGTAGAAGTTGAAGATAAACGCTGCATATAAGCCCCTGAAAGAAATAAAAAGAGAGAGAGAGAGAGAGAGAATAATATAATGCGTCCATTTTTTAACATTTAAAAGATCTTAAAGCGGAATACAGGATTATTCAAAACTCCCTCTCGGCTTTTGCAGCTCTATGGTAGTAGAATTAAGACAAATTAGCAAAAAAGAAAAAAAAAGAACATTTGAAAAGATACAGAAACAATTCAAATTTTATTTACATACTTTGCAGGTGTTTTATGTGTAAAACCTTGACATCAATGCGATAGTCCAGTTCCTGCCACACTCAACTCAGCATGGTACAATCAACGTTATTAAAAAGCAGGGAAGTCTTACAACATGGGGACAACTGGGCCCCGGACCTCGCCCGTAATGGGGGCCTCGCCTCATTCTCGACTCAGCTTTAATAAAATAATGATTCGAATAGTTTTAGCTGTCAAATGTTATTTCCGATTGTACTGAACTGAACTCAGTGGCGCAACAGCCCATTAGGGATAAGGCCTACTGAGCCTATTTCGGTTTACGTAACCTTAGGCGCTGGGGTGCATGAGCAGATGGTTCGGTCAAGTAGTCAGTCTGAGGTTAAACCCCCAGTGTTCAGTTCTTAAGCAAGCATGGTACTCATTGATCAACACACTGAAGAGATAAAAGCCTGAGTGGTGACCTCGCTCAGCCGGGGATTGGAACCCCGGACCTGTGGCGGAGAAGTGCGATGCATTTACCTCTCAGCCACTGGATTTCATTTCCGATTGTATTACCCAAAAAACTGGGGATTTCGGACGGCATGTTAATTAGCTGCATATAATGAGCGTCGTCCACGTACAGACATAGGCCTACCGCCATAAACCATCATTACTCATTTAGTCCACAGATGGCTATCGGTCGAGCCGGTTTGTGCGATTGTAAGTCATGCACATTTATTTGTTCCGGGTTATTGTTTGTACGAGTATTCGACAACATATGATATCTATTGTCTACTTTCAAGGATCATAGGGGCCTACATTTGTTTAGGGGTTTCAGGCCTACTTTTGAATTGGAGCCCAGGGTCTTAAGAAATCTTAGACATCCCTGTTAATAACACGTGTTTTCCTTTCATGCTAAAGACCAAGTTTTCGGATAACATGGATAACACATGCTTCCTATATCGTTGAGTGCATTGATGTGTACCATGTAACCATGGTTTCACTCATAGAACACCTGCAAAGTATCTAATTAAAACTTGAATTGTTTCTGTTTTCTTTTTCAAATGTTCGTTTTTGCTGTTTTCGTCTTAGTTTTTTTTTACTACAGTCAACCCATACACTTTAGAATAGGGGTACTCGACCTTTTTTCTTGACGTGTCACAGGCATATGGAGCGTATTTCTCGTGGGGGTGGCAACTTGAAGATAATGGGAGAAAAATATAAGACCAAAGCAACATTAGCCAGAGCAAAATTGATCAAACTATTAAAATCCATTTTTCGACCTTTATTTTAATACTTTATTAATTCTTTTATCACACACATAAAAAAATATTTATTTTATTTTTTTTTTTTATTGAATTATGGGGTCTGTTGCTTTCGTTCTACTGTCAAAAAAATTGCAAATGTATAGATTTGATTGCTTGATTGACTTAATTTCCCGCTAAATTTTTAGTACATAGTTCCGAAATAATTGAACTTTTTTTTCTTAGAACAATGGGGCATGATTGGGCCACTCATAAAATGCCAATGGGCCGCAAGTTGAGTATCACTGCTTTAGAAGGTTGAAGTAACGAAGAGATATTTTGAATATAATTGCATTTTGAGAGATAATGCCAGCGATATATTTTACTTCCTGATACTCCGCTGAGATTGCTCATTCCCAGAACTTCACACCACGCCGTAACAATCCAAGGTGACTAAAAATACCTCCCACAGCCCATAAAAACCTGCTCCATTTTCATTAAAACGTCCCAGGAACATGGGTTGTTAAAAGGCCCACGAACCCATGCCTTTCCCAAGCACCCCCCTTGTCCTCCTTCCAACTCACGCTTCGGTTCGAGCCTCTAATGACCGCGCTGCATCTTTTGGGGGCGTCCATTTCGGCGTTGCCCCACGGGTTAATGGCAATTGAGGGGGTGGTGGCAGTTGGCAGGGACGGAAAGAAAAAAAAAGGTCATTAAAAGGAAAAGAATCATTTGTATCGGAAAAAAGGTGTTGGAGAGAACTTGTGTTCGGTTCTTTTATACCCTCCCCCCCCCCTTCTTAAAGCGTGCCTGGAGGAGGCTGGACTCTGATAGGTATGATTATGGCTGGCGGTCGTGAGTAGGATTTGTTACAATGTATTGGTATACAATGTCAGTTCGTTTTGATGGACAAATGGATTCCATTGGCTGAAGGTGGGGGTGATTAGATACGTTAATTGTTCAGAAATACAAACTGTTTCGTTAATTTTATGCGAGGTTATACGTTTAAATAATTACGATTTCCTTATTTGCTTAGGAAGTAATAATCACGAAATTCGAGTATCGCGTGTTTCGTCAGATTTAGTTGGCTGTTTTTTATGTACATTTTGTTCTGAATAGGAAAGAACGGTGTATATGCGAGCTTGAAAGAGTTTTCAATTCATCCTTACAGTGTTTGATTAATTTTTTTGAGCAAATTGTATTAAAATATTTTTTGGAGTACTGCCTTACTCTCTGAAACTTGCTTCCTGGTTCATTTAAATCGTACTTTAGTTTTAGCACAAATATGTGCCTAAGTTTGAAATAGATTTTAGTTCGTTTTTTATTTAAAAGCATGAGAAATAAGGGTAGGTTAGGTAGCCATTAAGACCTGGTTTAAACCTTCTAAAGGCAGCCTGTTATGTTTAATGAGTTGATATCCATTTTGAAGTTTGGCGACTTTCTACTTACGTATTTTCTTCTCTGTTGTAAGATTAATTATTACTTATTTACTTTTGATTATGTTTTTCTTGTTTATTCGGTCTTTTAATATTGAATACATATGTCGAAATTAGATAACGAAGTTTTAAGTCTGCTTATAGTTGTATATTTTATCGATATTAATGTTTGATATTGCGTTTTTATTTCAAAAAGATTTTCAAAAAATCGGTTCTTAAGGAGTAAACTCCAGTAACTCAATTCATACCTAGAATTTCATTTATGACACAGATTGCAAGAATTCCGCTAAAAAAAAATATTTAACTTATTCTTGTTTAGTTTTCTGTAATTTTTATTTTATTTCATTTATAGCACCTAATGCGAAATTGTTAAAATACTTTAAATTGAAAATATGTCACTTCTTTCCTTCAAACTTAAATTTAACTTTAAATTATGGATTCTTAAATATTGTAGAAAAATCCACGGTGAATGGTGAAAGTATTGCCGTGAAATGACCGCAATTGATTGAAAATGATCACGGGATAGACAAGTACAAATTGCTCATTCGTCTCGACAAATTGAGCGTATTTTGGTTTACTTTTGACTACGGAATTTTAGTAAGTCCAATTTTAGTGATACTTTTTTTGAGCAATTAAGTTGTGCTTTTACTACAACTACATGAAATCAGTTTATGTAATTAGACTCCGATGCAGTGGTGACTCGGTCATGATAACCAAGTTTTTAATCTGCTGTTAGGTCGTGAATAAGCAATTGAATTACGCTTAAATTCCATAGCCAGAGTAAAAAAATATACTCTCGAGCTGGTGAGATATAAGCACAATTTATAACAGTCAATTTCGTTACCATCTTCTATTGGAGACGTTGTCACCACAGTTACAACTAATTCGTATAGATTTTGCTTTTTTAAAAATGTTAATTAATTTTGTATATTTGTGTAGTAAATTTGTCGTCAAAATTTCTGGGAACTGAAATGTTAAAAAAGAGTTAAAGCCGTGGAAAATTACACCAAAGATTAGAATTTTTGTTCTTTTTTCAATAAAAGACTATCCATGAGTGAATTTATTTTTAATCTATGATATCTATGCTATTGTAGACTAATGTTCTCTAACAACCCCATAAATTTAAACGATAATTCATACAATTAGACGAGTCAATCGGCGTTGTCAAGTTGTGGATTCAAGACTAAAGGCCTGCCATAAACAGGGGATTAAATCTGTTGAGGTTTTGAATCCTCACTTGACGGGGTATGAAGAGGGGATGCCAGCTCAGTTATCGTCCTCGTAACATAGCCTCCATGGTACTTAAGAGTAAGAAATAATTTAAAACCAAATCGATCGGTCGATGTTCAATAACTCTTAAAAAAATGTTTGGTATTGACTGCGATAATTTTATATAAAAATCTCATTTACTTTTTTTTAAAGAGAGGTTGTATGAAATAAGTTTTACAAAAATAAATTCAATATAATTTTTTCTCCTTAAAAACACAAATCAGGAAAAACCCTAAAAAAAAAAGGAAAAAACTGTCATTACTCATAATTTGCAAATACTTGATGTTAACTTTTAGGGGCCATATTTTTAAGTATTGAGAGACTTAAACTTGGTTTCCACTGTATCTAATTTATCACAGTTCTCTTCGTTTTTAAATTCATCTGAAATATTCCACCAAAGCCGGAAAACCTTGAAAAATTCAAGGATTTTCCACAGACTTATTTAACTGCGACCGTAAGTCAACTCACGTATTGTTGTCATCGCGGTAGGGAACACCTTAGAAACAAATGGAATGGAAAAAAGTATCATTTTACCACCACCCTTTTTCACAGTATTATAAAATTCGGAATGGCAACGCATAAAGCAAGTAGAGCAGACGATTTTGGAAGATGGGCGAAGCCGTTGTAAGTGAAATATCCGGGTTCAATCGCTTGCAGTGCAGGTAATCGCACGGTGTGTTCTTAACTTTTGGTCCACCCCTCCCACGGTTACGAGTCCTCGTCGAAGTTAATTAACGGGAGTCCTTCATTCGCGGTCCACCCCGTAATTTTTCACGATTGAAGAAGTAAAGTAAAAATAAGTAAATAACTTTAGCGCGTGTCAGTTTCAATTCCTTATAACTCAATTGTGTATTATCCGTAGAAAGTATGTACGTGCAATATTATATATTAGACAAAAATTAGCCGTAGTAAACTTACAGCAATTTTTTCCCTCTGTAATAGTTTTGCTAAAAAGTATAATGCTTCATCGAATGAATTACATTGGAAAGAGGACATAAAAAAGATATTCAGTGTTAATTGTATTTTGAAACTTTTAGATGAGCAAAAAGTTTAAACCAGGGCTTCGAACCGGAACTGAATCGGAAATAATATCTATTTATTTCGGTTCGATATATCTTCAGTCATTTTGCTCCAGTAACCACACACAGCTTATGAATATTTTCTAATTTAACGTCAACCACATAATTATCATCACATGTACATTGTTCCTCGATTTCCTGTTTCGATGTTCACTAGTACTTATCAGTTTCACTCGAATCTACTTTGTAGAAAGCAGATTTAATTCAATTTAATGAACTAAATGATTTTTTAGTCTGAGATTTTTCGCATCTCAGCACACAATCCTCCATAGATGTTTGTGTTGATTGTTTAGATGGACAAATAAGAATCATAAAACCTAGTCGTTAAATGCGATTTTGACAATGAATAACAATGCCAATGCTCTCTGTTCTCAACTCACCACTCGTATCGTAAAATGCTGGTTAATTGTATCAATTCACATAGTGTACCAATTAAAAAGAATAAAATCTTCTAAAGTTTGATATAATTAAATTTTTTGCTTATGATACATTTATATTTTTATTGAAAATAAGAATATACCTAAAATAAAGTTATTTTTTTGGAACTGAACCGCGAAAACCGTTATTTAAGGCGGAATGAATACCAGAACTGAACAGATACACACACACACACACACACACACACATATATATATATATATTAATTGAACCGGAACGAAAACTGGAAGGAAAAAAATTGTGGTTCGAAGTCCTGGTTTAAAATTTTCATTTGATTTTGTTTCTCTCTTAAGGTATCCGAATACGTTCACACACAGTACTCTTTTGAAAATAACACTCTAAAACAATATATATACTCTTTTTTTTAGGGTCTAGCAATAAATACTAATACTTAACAAACAATATTTAAAACATTTCGTCTAAATTTTACGAAAATTACAATTTTAATTGAAATTTTAGCAATTTTTTTTTAAAAAAAGGCTTTAAAGCACAGAGACAAAAGTATTAAACTTATACCAATTAAAATTTAGTCTTAAAATAAACTGCGCACATTTGTCTAGGAAATATCTTAAAATTTATTAAGACGAAATTAATATTATAAGAAATGTAGCTGTTGTTGAAATAACAGACCATAACAAAAAATATTCATCCATTAAAACTATTTTAGTACATTCTCTAGAAAATTATACAAATATCAGGTTCAATTGGTTTCATTAAAATACACTTAGAATATTTTGAGTGATCAAACTCACCATGATAGATTTTGAACAACTTAAAAATGCCCCTTTCTGGTAACCTATAAGAAAGACCTACTTTTCGTTTTTCTAATTTTGTCTAATTTACTGTAGTTCAGGCTCTATGTTACATAGAAACAAAAAGAAGTTCCATTCAATAATAAAGAAAAAAATGTGTGTTTGGAGTGGAATTGGACACTTTAACATGTTCGAAAACATTGAGTTTTGTTTCTGTGAACTTGGAAGATGTATTAGAACTAATTATTATGCTGAGTCTTTTTATAAATTTAAAATGAATAAAAATCTTGAATGGAATATTCTTTTAAACTGAATATATATTGTATATAATATATACAAAATATAATAAAAAATTCTTATATCAACATATATATAAAGTAATACCAAACCATTAAAATAGATATATGTTAAAGAAAATTAAAAGTGCAGAGCGCTATGTAGACATAGCCCCCCTATCACCTCAAAAATACCAAATAATATCAATACAAACAATTTTGTACCTACATGATAGTACATATTACATATATATAAAATGATAATATAAAAAAGAGATAAAGTGAAAAACTAATGCTAAAAAAACTTGAAATATATATATATATATATATATATATATATATATATATATATATTTTATACTGCAATTAGTAATTGTTACCCTGGTTGAAAATTTTACTGATAAATTAAAGAATTGTTTTGGAAAAAGTCTACGCATGAAAAAATATGAACACTTAAGATGATTAATAATTTCTAATACTGAAATCTTTTTGATTACATTTCCACATTTCTTACTCCCAACAGAATTTTAAATAACCAAGAATGAATTGCAATCAAATATTCAAAGAGCACACTGACATAGATCTATTTAATCTTTACTTATTTATATGAAAGAAAAATATTCCTTTTTTCTACTGGAACGCAGTGAAATAAACATATTATAACTATTAAAAAAATATTTAAGAAACCAAAAGTGAGTGTTATTCATGATCAGTAAGAACTCTACAAACATTGCATGAAAAACAGTTGTATAATTCACGTATGGAAAAAGCAAAATTCACACCATCATATTTAATCTTTTTTTTTCAAGTTTAAAACCTTTCACGAAAAACTTGAATAAACTATCATTATAAAAATTTTAAATTGTGAACAGAATGTTTGATTTTTTTCTCATGAGATAGTTCAAATCGAATTTTTAATAAGAGGAAAAGGAAATGCTTATTAAACAGCTAATTTCTGAATAAAAATCGAATACATATGTAATGAAAAATTGTGTAAAATATTTTAAAGAAACTATTTTTTGTATTAAGTGGAGGTTATGCTTTAAATGTTATGCTAACTTAAGTGACTTATAAATGGTTTTTTTTTGCCTTTTATCTAAGTTTATGCATTTTACAACAAATATGGAGTGGAATTTATTTTGCGTTGTTGAAAACGTTTTTGCGAACAAAATACTTTGATACATTTTGGTTTTTTTTTTGAAAATGAAACATAGAAAAAGTATTAATTTGTTTTCAATATATTTAAACATAAGTATCCACATACTAATTTACAAAGGGTATGCGACTTAAATATTAATTCTTTGTGTGTGTAATTAATTGAAAATTAACGCTTATCGTATATAAGACGTTAATGAAAATGAAATTAATGATAATGAAAATAAATACAAGTATTTATTTTATATTCTTTTAAAATTGTTATTTTATTTGTTTTTGTAACGTAATATGTTATTTTGATTAAATATTTATTGCATCCTTTATTGAAGGAAAAAGACTTCAATTTAATTTTTGTAAAGCAAAATACCTAATCAAATCTTATATTTTTTTTTTTCCAACTTGGAGCTAGGCTTTATTTATTTTGAATATTTGTTTTTACCTTTCAAACTGAATTTTAAAGAAGCAACGACTATATTTTATTTTTTAAATCTAATTATTAGATTTTTTTAGAGGAACATAATAAAATAAAGTTTACGAATGAGATAATGTTCTTTTTTGAAAAGTTGATTTGTGTCCTTTTCATAGAATATTATTTTTAATTACAAAAAACTCAATAAAAAGCAAAAATTACTCAGCAAAACAATTGCAACACTAAGCTGCAGTGTATGTGAGGGAGAGCAAGAACATTAATCGCAGATTTTAAACATCAGTTAAAAGTAAAATTTCTTTTTGTATTATTTCTTCATGCGAAATAGCCTTGCAAAGGTGCGTTACGAAGTAAATGAAAGAATTAACTTAAAATCCAACAAGTTCACGCTTAATTCTTGTCAATTAAATAACTATTTCAGGAATTTATTACCACACACATATATAACGAAATTGTTTTTGTTATAATGCGTAATAAATCCTTTTACATAATGTAAGGACTTATTCCCATAATTATTATTATAAAGAGTTGGATGTAAATGATTTTATTTATTACCTTTTTTGCAGCAGACAAACTTACTGCTTTGACAATAAATAAAATTATAAAGACAATTCTTAAAAGGTTTTAAAACTGAATTTAAAGCAAGATAATTGATCTTTTATTGAATTTAAAAACAAAAGGGATCTCTTGTTCTTTGGTTTTTGTATAACTATCAATGCATTTGCACTTTGCTTTAAATCAGGGTGAGCCAACCCCCGGTGCCCGCCTTGAATTATTTTGCAGCCCACAAAATTCATAACGTTCAACACTTTCCATTGAGAAAAGAATTAAAACTCTTCAAAATATATCAGTTACATCGAATGCGCAAATGGAGTTACTTTTGAAAGTCGTTTCACTTGTTTAGACAAATACGAAAAAGCATTTGAAATATATTCATTCCCCTCTTATGTCGATGTTGAATTGGCTCAAAAATATCCCCAATTAAAAAGTATTAACTTAAAATGCGATAATGGATTTAAGCATATTTTTTGCGACGTCAGAATCAATCAAAAACATTTTTATAAAACTTATGTCACAATTTTTTTTTCTCCAATTTTAAGAGATCTGGCACTAAAAGTTGTGAGTGCTTTTGAATCATCTTAAACCTACAAACCGTTTTTTTTTCTTTTTCGAAAATGAAATTTATGAAACTCAATGGACAAAAACCTGCAACATCAGTGACGATTTGCAAATACACTGATTTGAGATCGTCTTACAAAAACTAAGTGAAAGAAGAAAGAAACAAATATCTCACAAATGAAATGAATTATGCATATTATTTGATTATTCATTATTATTATTATATTGTCTAAGTTTGTATACATACAAAATAATGAAAACAATAATAATAATCCATTCTGTTTTAGATTTTCAATCCAATAAATGTTTGCAATGGGTTCAAATCTAATATCAGTGCCGGTTTATCAATTGCGTGCTTGGGGTGGGTGCCCAGGGGCCCGGGGCCTGAATTGGGGCCCTGATAAGCTGAACTTAACCAGGTTTTCTGGTTATAAACTTCAATCCAACAGTGCCAAAGGGGCCCGTAGACCTTCAGCGCCCAGGGCCCGAAATGTGTGAACTTAAATCGGACTATTTATCTATTTAGATATGTATTTTTATATGCGGTTCACGGGATTATATAGAATGTTCTTCTGAAGTGGCCCTCAAGGTCATTTGGGTTGGTGATCTCTGCTTTAAATAATAAGACCGAAATAATAATAATAATAAGCCAGTAAAAAAGACACGCAGCATAAAATTCGAAATATTTAAATACCCTCTGATCAAAATCCTTGATATTCGGAACGGCATCATTTTAAAAAAAATAATTTTATTTATCTAACGAAAAATTAAAAAAAAATTAGGGTGAAAAAAATAGAACTGAGGATGAATTATTCAATCAGTCGTATAAAAAAAAATATACCCCCTCTTTTACACGCTTGATCATTGGTGCGCACGAATACACTACCCTGCTGTAGAATCACGGCCGCATTACCCACCTAACACCCCGTGTCGAGCCGCCTCGTTTATCGAAGCAAGCACCCCTTCAATAAATACCTCGGTATTTACCACCGGTAATAGCTCTGCAATCTCCGCCGGCGCTTACCGCTCAGCACGCCGCGTGTCATATGACCGGAGCGCCGTCGAAAGCGTCTCCGCTCCGCAACGTTTAAGTGCTCCCAGCTGCCTGGGGCTATTAGGTGCGATACCGCTGAGCTGCGTAGTAAAGTAGTTCCTCGGATGCGGCGTAATGTGATATTGGATGCTATTTCAATTGAGGGGTTTTGTGGGTGGTGTTTGCCGGGAGACGTTAAATGGGGGTGTAGCGTGCAGATAGGATCGGTTTTTCGGGTACTAGTGTGATTTTGGGTGTATAAAAACATACCCGTATCTGAATCTGGAAGGTGTTACGCTACCCTATAAATGTGTAGGTTGGCGGCGTGTTAAAAAGTGTTTTAAGATAGTTGTAAATATTTTATAGGTTGTACATTAAATATTTTACTCTTATAATCAGCGATTTTCTTTGAAAATGTTTTTTTTTAAAAAAAGAATTTAGCAGTGAAAATATATTTGATTGCGTTTCTGATCACAGTATCACAAAATTTAAGTCTGAAATACGAGTATGCATTTCGATTCAATGTTATTCTCATAATTTTAAGCGAATTTTCCTACCCCGTTAAAGTCTTATTTAAATTGTTTTTAAGCTGATTTCACTTACAGTTATCTCCATTGTAAAAAGGAATTATAACGAAAACAGGATAGTTCACAATTTGATCAGTTACCAGGTTGAATTTCAATGTGAATAATTGAGAAATATTGATTTCCTGCATGTTTTGTCTCGGGTGATGCAGACAGTAGTAGCAGAAATATTTGATTTATTACATTATCTAAATCCTATAGTTGAAAAATAAGAGACATATTTGCTAAAGTCTCAACCTTAAAAGTTAATTCAATATTTGTTGACTAAATATAATAAATGTAAAGCACTTATTTCATCAGAAATTTATTTTGTATGTTTTTAAAAATTCCGCGTATTATTTTGATATAACAAGCACTATTTTTTTTATATAAAAGATTGTTTCACAGTTTTAAACTTTTTCCCGTTACAAATAAATAAATATATCACCTTGAAAATTGTTATAAAGAAAAGAAAAGAAAAATGGAAACCAGAATGTCTATTTTTTTATTGATTACTGAAGTATGAAAATAATGAAATTTCTGTATAACAAATAATACGCGGAAGTTATTACAACAAAATTATCGCAAATACTTTAATTATTTTGTATAATAGATTTTGATGATTTTAAATATTTAACAATAAAATTATTAATTTTCGTTTTTACAAAGAAAAACTGCATTACTATAGTTATTTTAGATAAGTATATATAAAATATTGGTGTTGTGTAATATACTGTTGGAAAACTCATATAAAAGTCAAATTTTATCTAAAAGCTATTAAAAGAACAAGTTTGTAAAACTTTTCAGCCAATCGGATACTTTGTTTTATTTATATTTACGTTATTGTAAAAATAATACATTCAAAAACAAATCACTAACGTTTATCCATACAATTTATAGCACCAATTGAAATTGTTTAAAATTGTAAACACTAAATATTTAAAAAAAAACACAACTAAAATGTATCCGTATATTCAAATTCCTTTATTGAAAAACAACTCTTATTTTTGAAAATGAAACATTCAAATTAGAAATCAAAACTTCTATCTAATACAAAAATTTACAAACACACAATCGGAATCATTAAAAAAAAAAAAGCAAAAATTAAACACTTTTCTTCCTGTTTTCATTCAACGAAAGATTTTTTTTCTTGTTGCCAATACGGGTTAATTAATTATAGCCTCTTTAAAAAACGACTTTAATTAAATCTTTGACCTCTAACTGTACGTGCCCGTGTTCTCATTGTTTAGTTGTATAACAATAGCTATTGTGTACCGAAATCCATGGATTCAAAGGGCTCACGCTGTGTCAAAGCGGCGCGTGGCTTTTTCTCTCACAGGTAATAATTGCTTACGACTTTCTAATTTATTTAAAATCGCAAGAAGTTTGTTCCATTGTACCTTGTTTTAAGAGAATTATACATTGTTTCAATTATAAGAGAAAAAAAATGCATTATAAAATGCGTTTACTGGTACGATTTAGCGTTACTTTCCATTGGTGTTATTTTTCCTGCAAATCATATAGTCTTGATGGTTGTCACTCGCTAAATAAATAAATTAATTAATTTATTGGGCATAAACAAATCAATCAATCAAATCAGATTTATTTGTCAAGTTTAATTATGAGAAAAACGTTCATAAAAACGGGGACTCGGCAAAAAATCAACATTGAAAAGTAAAATAGAATATTGTGATTTAAGATATTATATTATTTATTTCAGTTATAATATCTATCATTCTTAAGTTAAACATCCTACAATAAATAAAAGAGATGTAAAAGTAAATGTTGAACTTCATCTTTAGTATTATAATCTGTACCTTAAAAAATACTTATTTTCTCTTTTAATTACATTTTAAGCTTTTTGTAACAATATATGCTATTTATTACTATTTTGTATCAATATAAAAGAGGAATAAGTATTCGTTCCTAAAATATTTTTATAATATTTTAGAAGCAAGTATTTTCTATCAGTTTACAAAATTCTTTTTAGGATATTTTAATGTCGAATACTTGCAGATGAACTTAGATAGAAATATTTAAAAAGCATCTTTATACGAGTATCATTGCAATTTTTCCGTTAAATTTCTTTTCTAAAAATGCAAGAAACATGACTTCTAACATTATAATATAAATAAACAAATACTGACTATTTCTGGATGTTTTTGTACTAATATCTGAATGAAGGCTTTTTTTTTAAAAAAAATTAGATTTGTACTTATATCTAGACTTAATTTTATATAAAAGAAAACGTAGTGAGATAAAGTAGCCCTTTTTTATAGCAGTTACCCCAATTTTAACAGTTTATGTATTTTCTTAAAAATAATTTACCAAATCAACGCTTATGTATTCTTATAAGCTTTCTTTTCTTTATAAGCAATGTTAGTTGCAGCTGCAAAATTAATTGAGTACGCAATATACTCTGATTTTAAGAAAACCCTGAACAATCAAAAACAAATTTTATCATTGTTAATATAGTAATGCTGTTAAAAATGAAAAACATTTTATATGAACCCAAATAAAAACAATAAAAAAGATGTCTAAATAAATCTTTAAAAATCTCATTAAATTATTTCAAAAGGATGGATGAATGTAATAAAATCTTTCCTTTCCTCTCTCTAATCAATGGTACTTTTCTTTCTAAAAATTAATTATTTGTAATATTGCAGTTTAATTTTATAAATCTCTCTATTTAAATTACATTTAAAGTATTTTAATCCATTCATTATGTACTAATTATTTTACTTCAAAATGTATTATTTAAATTCCACTAATATAACTGAAAATTATAAATGAACTCTGATACAAAATATTTTAATGAAAAATTACATTACACTACAATTTATTATATCATTGCGACTCGTGTTATATTTTCTGATAAATAATTACTAAGCAATAAAAGAATTATATGTATTTTTACAGAATTAAGAATAATTCCTTTGAAATCGCTCTACTTCACATCTGAATAATAATTTTAAAAAGGGCGCTTAAACCTAGGGCTTTCGAAAGTAATTTAAATCACGCTGGTAAAATAAATAGTTAAAGAAAAATGCACAGTGTTTGTTATTTCTACGCAAAAATATTCCATTAAATATATTTTAATGTGTTATTGAAAAGCTTATGGGTATATTTCGTTATACAAAATTATAATGACATGATTTCTGATTAGTGGTTTTTCTTATGGTTTTCAGTGCTATTTTCCAGTAAAGATTATTTCATTTCCTGTTAAATATAATGTTTTTTTTATAATTTATTTCGTAGATTTTTTCAGCCTACTATCCCAAAAAAATATTAAAGGCATTAAATTTTTGTTTTTCAAAAACTTTTTCGGATTTTTCTTATAAAGGGTGTTTTTTTTAGAGGTATAAAACTCTAAATTGCAATAAAACAACGATGTATTATTCGATTGACATGAACATTTTTTTATTCGAAAGATAATCTTGTGGCATTACATTTTAAATATGATTTCTGGCATAGGACTGCCACGGCTGGCTCGGATGTAGTCCAATCTGGACGTCCAATTTTCGATGACTTTTTCCAACATTTGTGGCCGTATATCACCAATAACACGGCGAATGTTGTCTTCCAAATGGTCAAGCGTTTGTGGCTTATCCGCATAGACCAATGACTTTACATAGCCCCACAGAAAATAGTCTAGCGGTGTTAAATCACAAGATCTTGGAGGCCAATTCACAGGTCCAAAACGTGAAATTAGGCGGTCACCAAACGTGTCTTTCAATAAATCGATTGTGGCACGAGCTGTGTGACATGTTGCGCCGTCTTGTTGGGACCACAGCTCCTGGACATCATGATTGTTCAATTCAGGAATGAAAAAGTTAGTAATCATGGCTCTATACCGATCACCATTGACTGTAACGTTGTGGCCTTCATCGTTTTTGAAGAAGGATTCCACCAGCCCATAAAGCACACCAAAGAGTCAGTTTTTCTGGATGTAACGGTGTTTCGACATACACTTGTGGATTAGCTTCACTCCAAATGCGGCAGTTTTGTTTGTTGACGTAGCCATTCAATCAGAAGTGCGCTTCATCGCTAAACAAAATTCGCTTATGAAAATTCGCTTATGAAAATCGGGAACAACGGCAATCTCGTTTTGGGCCCATTCGACGAATCTACGCCTTGCTTGATCATATTTAAAGTGTAATGCCACAAGATTATCTTTCGAATAAAACAAATTCATGTCAATCGAATAATACATCGTTGTTTTATTGCAATTTAAAGTTCTATACCTCTAAAAAAACACTCTTTACTTCAAATAACCTAAATGCATTAATCTAAGATAACTTATAATAGAAACTTAAATAAAGAAATTTTTATTATTTGATTCTTTATTGGTTTTTAAGGATAATTTAATACCCTTATATTCCTTAATAGTGAGCCATTAATTAGCAAATAAAAATAGAATTTTATTTCCATCACAGGTCTTACATTTACGTCAACATTCTGCATCTAACGCAATGCGAGATTTTTTTGAATCAGATATTAAAAATGGTTGAAAAGAATAATTGCCGTTAGTTTCTATCCAATAGTAATAAAGTTTATTTATTGCTTGCTAAAAATATTGTGTGTGTAAAAATTCTTTAAATTTATTTCAAAATTCTTTAATATGATGTATATAACATTACAAACTTTTTCTGATTGAAAGCTTTTATTGATATATTATCGGCAAACATTTGAATGTTTGTTGAATGTAAAAAGTTAATTTATTCGATCTTTCTGTAAATTTAAACTTTTAATTAAGACTCGGGTGAATATGCTTGATTTTTTTTTTTTTAAAAATCGTATAAATGAATAACTTTTTGATGTTTAGTGTCAGTTGAATTATAATATACTTATATGAAACTATTTTAAGAATATTTTTACAAGAAAAGTTATTTAAATGCAGCTTTTTGGCAGAAAATGAAGGAGACATATTTTGGAAACGTTTTCAATTTTATGAAAAATGCTTCTAATAATAGTTTTTTTTATATATATAGCTAATACTTCCCTACACAGGTTTTTGAGATATATTTATTCAGGAAAGATACTATCATATTTGTATATGTATATGTTAGAATTGAAAAATTTAAAAATAACCTAATATTTCGATTGATACTAAGTCGGAAAATAGTGTGAATTTTTAAAAATTTCAGTTAGTTCTCTTAATCGAAGTCTGAGCTATATAGAGACGAAATATTTTTTACTATCAAAACATTTTTCATAAAAGAATGTTTAGAAAATACAGTTGCACTTCTCTGTAACGAAGTCGCTAAATCCGGGGAGTTCGTTATGAGGAAAATTCGTTAAACAGAGAATCATACTTTCCAGGTTATTAGTTCTTGCTATCAGGTAAGAGTTCGAAAAATAGAGGTTCGTAAAATGGAAGTCCGACTGTATGTCATTCTGCTTCTATCTTTTACCCAAAAAATTGCATTTAAATAATTCTTTCTTGTACTACTGCTCTTAAGGTATCCGACTACGTTCGGAACCGTGTTTTTGCAAAAGTGTATAAATGGATAATATTTATGATATTTGATGTCACTTAGATTAGAAAACTAATATAAAATTGTTTTAAGAATATTATTACAATAAAAAATTATTTAAGTACAATATTTTGACAAAAAATGAACGTAGAATGACCCATTTTCAAAACATTCTCCTTTTATGAAAAATGCTTTTATTATAATAATATTTTGTGTGTGTGCCTGTATAATAATAATTGCCTGTATAATATAATAATATTTTGCCTCAAATCTCTGTACGGAGGCTGAACTAGAATTTTTGAAATATATAACTTAGAAGTGGATTTATCCATATTTTACTACAACAGAAGGGAGAAATTTTAAGAAAAAAACGCCGATAATTATTACAATGGGTGGTAACTCGGAGAATAATGTGAATTTTTCAAAAATTCTGGTTCAGACTCTCTGTAGAGAAGTCTTTACTTTATAAAAGCAAAATATTATTATAGAAGCATTCTTTTTATAAAAGGAGAACGTTTTGAAAAAAGGTTATTCCAAGTTAATTTTTTGCCAAAATATCGTATTGAAATAATTTTTTTATCATAATGTCCTTAAAACAATTTTATACATGTATTCTAATCTAAGTGACACTAAATATCATGAAAATTATCCATTTATGCGTTTTTGTTTTTTTTAAAAGTCGAATTTGTGTAAGTCGGGGTACAATTTCGAATATAAATCCGTACAAATTATTTTTAGTTGGGAGCAGAGACGAAAGGAAATAATAACTTAAACAACAACAACAAAAAAGAATTAAAAAATATTAGATAACACAGATACAAAATTGCAAAACAAAACTACTTTGACGTAGTGTTTAATAAAATACAATGAGCTGTGTGTGTGTTTGAGGGCTCAAAGATTGTTTTTTTCTCCCGCAAAATTTCCTCGTAGCATGCTTATAATTTTTTATTCCTGGTTTTTTTGAAAAAATACGGTCTTCTTTGGAGTATGTGTTTTCTAAAATTTGTAATCCTTTTTCAACTAAACAGCTGTCAAATTCCCAACCGTCATTCGATCTTCTGATTGAACTGGGTCTAAAGACTCAATTCTTTAATGTCTTGTTCTTGTCCATGCAATTTTATTAACGCATTCATTGTCAGCTCTTGATTGCTTGAATCCAGCAGTTCTTGAACATCACTATCTACTTCTAAATTTATTCATCTAGCAAGTTCGACTATTTATTCAATCACAGCAGTTTCTAACAATTTTACCATTTTTTTCTCGAACAAAAGACGAATCGACGATATTTGAAAATCGCGTAACTCCGTTCGCGTAAGTCGAGGTATTACTGTATATTCTAATGCAGTGGTCTTCAAATTTTTTAAAATCACGGTAACCCTGGAACGTGAAGGTGTTTTTGTGGAACCCCTAGAACTGAAAAGTGTTTTCGTGGAACCTCATTCCACACATACTTAGATAATTTTTTTGAGATATATTCTTCTATTTCTATTGAAATTTTCTACAGCCGTATTTCATTTTCTACATTTGATTTGTTTCTATACTTTCTTTTTATATTCACTCACGTTGCGGAATATATTTCACTTAAAGAAAATGTTCTGAATGGCATTTAATTGCTTGTAGCTGTGTGAGAAATACTGTGTATTTTTCATGAATTTGCAACCTAAAATATAGGAGTTGTTATTGCTTAAATTTTGATTTTAACATCGAATCGATCAGCTGTTTCTTCTCCTTCATTATAGGTGTTTTTTTTTTTCTGAAATTGCACAAAAGGGTGCATTTTCCATTAGAAAATTATTTAGTTATGCAAGACAATGTGTTAATTAACGAGTATAAAATTACACGTGGGACCCAAGATAATAAGCAATAGAATATTCACAATCTAGTACGAAGCATATATATAAGGATTAAACATTTTAATATTCTTTGAATATCTTATAACAAAAGTTTAAAAAGTGTTGGAAATTTTTTTTATTATATATGTAAATATACAATTTTCAGTTTTAATGAATAGAATGAGTTGTGTAGATACTTGTAATTATACAAACTTCATAGAAATAATAGTTTTGGATAATATAAGTTTCTTTTCGGGTTTTTTTTATTGTGACTAGTGGTATGTTTTGTGGAACCCCAGGGTTCCGTGGAACACAGTTTGAAGATCACTATTCTAATGCAACTGACACTAATATTAAATAAATAAATAATATTTATTTATACGCCTTTTCAAAATCACGGTTCCGGACCCTTAAGGATGTCGGAACGAATTGGTGCAGGCCTTACCAAACTCAAAATCAAGTTTTTCTCAATACGATTTTTTCGTTAACAATATCAAAAGGCAAACTAAAAGTTCGCTCTGGAACGATAACAACTCTAGGGATTGAGATTTACCTCAAAAACCGGAAAAACTCCACCTATATCCGGATCAAGAGCGTTGATATCCGGGATTGTCCGGAGCGAATTAAAACGTCTTTCCTTAAAACTCCGCAATTCGCAAATGTGTCTAATTCGCGTTTCAGGTAAGGCTCGATCAGCAAAAAGGGTGTTGGTGAAAAAAACGAAACGAAAAAGAAGTAAGAAAACCAAAGCGGGTTTCCAGTTTTTCAAGTTCCTTGGGTTGTCGGCATTTCGCGGACTTCTCAGTTCTTCTTTTTCTTTATTTCTTTTCAGTGGGAGGTGGGAATGGTCATGTTTTTGCGCTATTGCGGGCTTTTAGCGGCGGCCTTTTCAGAGGAAAGGTTTTTGAACGCCGTAGTTATTTGTCATTTGGGTGAATTAGGTGGTGGCGAGAGGGGAAAAAAAGGTCTCGATCGTTTTATTGAGGATTATTTTTGTTATTTGTTAGGTTTTGTTTATCTGCTTTATCGTGTGGATTAGCTTTCGATAATGATTGTTGTCGAGCCGTCTTTTTTTTTTTTGCATCAAAATTCAATGCAATGATGAATCGTAACTCATTTGAATGTTTTGTTTCCTTAAGGAGTCTTAGCATCTTTTGAACAATTATTTTTTATTTATGTATTCAAAACTTATATTTTAGCATTTCATATATTGTTCCTATTGAGGAAAATGATATGAGATGAAATTTTGTACAGATTATTCACACAATTAAAAAAATACATAATTCTTATGAAAAAAATTTGGAAATTTTTAAAATTCTACTCTTTTTGTGTTCATTTTTTAGTCTAAATTTTTATTTTGTAATTTTCTTAAGAATTTTTTAAATAACTCTAGGGATTGATTTTACATTAAAATAATTAGTTTTGGAGAAAAACCATAAAATTTTGATATTTACGCTAAAATTAACAAAAAAGCCAGTATCTCTTACATTAAATTAAAAAAAAAACCGTATTGTGCAGCAGTTTACAGCAAAATATGAATCCCTAATTTCTTATATGCATTATAAATAACTCACAGGGAAAAAAATGGAAGTGATTGATAAATAATTGTGGAAGGAGTAGCCTTTTGAATGTAGTAAAGTCCAAACTGAGGAAAAAAAAAACATTTTAAAGTTTATAATTCTGAAAAAAAAATTACTGTAAGTTTAAATAAACATAAAATATCTCTTTAAGATATTAGATATACATTTTCCTTTAAAAAAATTGCATTTTCTTAATATTTAAACCCGTATATTTTACAAATGATCTTCTTTTAGAGAGAATTAATTGAATAAAAAAAATCAAGGAAAATGTTTAAAAAAAAAATTCTGTCGTAAAAGAAATTTTAGTTGTTTTCTTCATGTAATAACGAAGTATTATATTTGTAAGAAAAACATTTGATGAATAAAAACTGAAATAATGAAATCATTAATACAAAAGAACTTAGTTAAAAAACTTTACGTGCACACAGTTCAAAAGAAAAAAAAATTACATTAATGTAATACCTCGGAAATATCCTGCTTTATTTGTAACGCCTTTTTTAAGTTATTTTTTCTCTTTTTAACATAGATTTTTTTTTATCAAAAAACTTTTTTTTAAATTTTTTTTCATCTAAATAGAGGGCGTGATCGAATTCCCAAATTTGTTTCCTCACACTTTTTCAACTGAGGTTTTCTCCAACTTCTCATTTCAAGATATACAAAAGTGATATTAATACAAAGAATATAACTAAACAAAATAAAAACGATATTTAAGTCACATTTTTAGGGTGTCTAGTCCGTTAACTGTCTTATGATTTATTCACCCTTAAATCTGGAAAGCCATTAATGTGCAAATTACCTTACTGATTGGCAGATTAACTGATTTGCACCGTTAAAGTGCAGAATCAATAGTTTGCAGTGTTTTAACTAGGTAATCTTCACATTAATGGTTTTCATAACATTAAAGTTCTAAAGTTTTTTTTTATCTCATTTCCCCTCTGTTAGGAATTTCGATCGAACGTTGATTCTTCCCTGAATAATTTATCCTAAGAATTTAGAAACAGAAAAAGTAAATGCATTCGATAAGATTCCTTGAAGTAATTATAATAAATCTAATGACGACGTCTAATATTTTGTATTACTGGAAAACAGTACAGAAGTAACTGACAAGACAGTTAAATGTTTAAATGTATGTGCACATACAAATAAAATTTTCCAATAGAAAATTATAAAGGAAAACAATAATTTTTAGTAGACAACTATTTTTTAAATAATACATAGAAGCAGAAGCTAATATTTGCTGACCCCATCGTTAACTATGTCTGTCCAACTTTCCTTATGTGTGAAAAGTAGATTTAAATCGAGCACTTCCGACAGAGCAAGAAATGACGTAAATTTACAAAAGCCGAGGTATTATTATGATATCTCCGGGGACATTGCAGTAAATTAGGTTTTGTTATCAACCCTCATCGCAAAACAACTTTTTAATGTTGAACGAAGATGACCGCATGGACAAACAACCCATCATTTAGTTTGAAAATCCGGTTGTTAAATCCCAAGATATTTTTTAGTAGAAAGCGGTGTTTAAAGATAATTAACCTCAAAGAGACGGTATGCAACAGGCGGAAGTTCGTTAAACGTGGGAAATAAATTTTATTTTGTTAACAGGATGTGTCATCCGTAAAGTAAACAGTTAAGCAATGATTAAATCCAATAATAAATAGGACGAATAATTATGCCTTAAGAAAAACAATAAACAAAATCTGTACACTGTAAATGCTTTAGAATTCAAAAGAGAAATATAATTTCAAACATTACGATTAAGAATTCCTTTCTTATACTTTCGCTATCTATGTTGAATCGTAAGTTAAATATTTTAGATTGAAATTAAATAAAATTAATTTTATTCTCTACTCTAAAAATTTTAAATCACTATTTCAGAACACGAAAGCAATTTTTTGTATTGCTATGCCCTTGTGGTTCATTGGCTTTATTTTGCAAAGGTTATTGTATTAAAAGAATTTTTGTTTTTCTAAGAAACAATTTTGAGAGAAATTTATGAACAATAACGTTACAAAAAAAAGGAGAAGTAGGAAGTTTTCTCTCTCTTTAGAGAGAGAAAACTTTGAGAAAGAATTTAGAGAAAGAATTCTTTGAGCAATAGGTTGCTTTTCAAATTTTTAATTGCTAAATATTACTCGAATAATAGTTTAAACCCCCAAATTTTTTTAAAGAAGCATGTCACTTATATCTAATTAATATCTTTTCACCCATTGACAAAATTTCGCGTTAAAAAAAGATTTTTTTGTCACTAAACAAAATTAATTTAAAATAATTATAATGTAATAGAATAATAAGATATGTTCTATAAAGATTTAGGGAGATTGTATTGGCAATATATAAATAAAATTTAAACTTAAAACTAAATTTTAGCCTACTGTGGTAATTGATGAAAATTAAATTTTATTTAGAATTTGTTTTTCGAAACACAAAAATAATCAAGTACTTTACATGGATGTAAGGTTACATTTTATGGAGTCATTTTCTTTTTATCTCGGAAACTTTATGTGAACATTCCAAGCACTGAATCTGGCAACGCGATTATGAAATCGGATCGTGCTCCTCTTGTGCGTACAATGCGAACTGCGCATCATTTTCATTTATTTTCCCAAACGCTGACTGGCGTCCTTGATGACGAAATTAGGCCGAAACGCTTCGTCGTCCAATAAGGATTGGCAGGACGTTGTCAGACAATAGCAGCACGCCGTCGCTCTGCAACTCCATAATATACAGTTATTAGTTCTAGGTATAAACGCGGTAATGGGTTTTTAATTGTCAGGGCCTGTTTAAGTACCTTAAATACCTACCTCTACATTTTGAGGTTTGCAGTTAATCGCTCAGAAGTCATTGCTTTTCATTTATTTCATAATAAGGTCTTTTTTATTCCTTTTCTTTTTTTGCGTTCTTTGAAAAAGAAATACATATATGAATTGAGTATCCATGCTTATATACGTAATTAGATATGTTTGCGATATGAAAAATTCATAAGTTATGTAAATGATGTAGAGATAAATTCAGTTTTTTTTTTTGGGGGGAATGTGGTAAAATTATTAAGTCTGTATAAAAATCGAACAATTTATATTTTTAAATATAAGGTAATTGAGAAAGAATACGTTTGGAATCGTAATTTTTTAAAAGCGTATAAATTGATACATTTTTTTTTGATATTTAGTATCAGAATGTACGGATAAAGTTCTTCTAAGAATATTATTACGAGAAAAAAATTATTATAAAGTACCATTTTTGTGAAATAATGAAGAAAGAATGACGAATTTTGAAAACATTCTTCTTTCATTAAAAATATTTCTATAATAACAATATTTTGTTTGTATGTAGCTAGAGAAAGGGTGACCAACCCGTGGGCTAGGGGCCGCATGTGGCCTGCCTTGAATAATTTTATGGTCCGCGAGATTTAGTTAGTGAGATTGTTTTTAGTGTAGTGTTTTGTAACAAATAAATATATATCCCGTAACTGTTTTTACTTTATCACGTTGTTTCTGTTTTTATGCATATTTAGAAGTGGGCCGTACTACCTTACAGTCATCCCCCGCAATATTACGTTTGATTCCTTGTAACTTTTTTCAATTTACACCTGCGAATAATATTTTTCGAAAATTAAACATAAATCTCGTTTAAACTTAAAGGATGAAAATCCGCCATCAATTACGATGGGCATATACATCAATTACGATGGGCAAATACACGTATTGAGATCGATTTACAAAAACTAAGTGAAAGAGTTGAGAAACAAATCTAATTAAATAACTTATTCATCACTTGATCCTAGTATATTATTATTGTATTGCCTATGTTTCTATACATGTAAAATTTTGAAAACAATAATAATTCATTCGGTTTTAAATTTTCACTCTAATAGATGTTTGTAATGGGTCCACATCTAATATAAAGATATATAATATTATATATTTTGATATGTGGCCCGTGGGATTATGTTTTCCCGAAGTGGCCCACAAGGTCATTTGGGTTGGTCACCCCTGAGCTGACTTCTCTACAGGAGCTGAACTAAGGTTTTTGAATTAACATTTTCAGAGTTAGGATTAATTGAAATAACCTATTTTTTGATTCCTAAAATTTCTCCACACTTGACATTATAAAATATGAATAAATCCGCACTTCTATATAAATTGCTTATTTCAAAATCCTGCTCAGCGTAGAAGTCTTAGTTATAAATAGGCAAAGTACTATCTATCATTATAGAAACATTTTTCATAAAAGGAGAATGTTTGGGAAAATATGACATTCTTTCTTCCTGTTTCGCCAAAACATTGCATTTAAATTTTTTCTTGTAACAATATTCTTTAAGCAATTCCCAAATGTATATCCTAACTCAACTGACACTAAATATCACAAAAATTATTGATTTATACGTCTTTTCAAAATCACGTTTACAAACGCAGTCATTCACCTTAAGGGGTATAAATATAGTATTCTATGAATTTAATACAAATAGAGTATTCTTTGTAATTAAGAACATTATTTAATCGTTAAGAACTTCGCTTGGCAGATGAGCATTCATTTCTTTCTAATTTGTAAAAGATTAAAAAACAAATGCTTGCGTATATTAAATGAAAATGTAATAAAATAAATTTTCCGATGATACATTGAAATTGTTTCCCTTCTCGAACTCATTGAATTTATTTATTATTGCCATTTTTGAGTATTCTAATTTTTTCATATTCCCAAACACCTCAAAAAAGTGTTAAATGTGCAAAATATTTTCATAATGGCATTTTTCCATTTTGTTTTCCCCAATGACAGTAACATTTTACTCCCTTGTTAAAAGAAGAAATTTCTACTTTTATATTGTGATCAGAAAAGAAACAAAATAATTAACTCATTTAGTACTAAAATTCGCAGAAAGTCGTAAGTATTTATGCGAATGAATTTTTTGATAGCTCCAAAATATTTTTATCTTTAATTGCTGAGCTTTTACGAACTGTGTATTAGATACAAAATTGCAAAATACGAATTATCATTCTTGAAAAGCGTTTTTGAAAATACATTGGAAAAACAAAATTGAGTTTGGAATAATTGAAATGGAGGTTTTTGTTCTGGGAATAAACAATGCATTTGTTGCTCTTATTTTTGTTTATTAATTTCTTTTTTTTTGTATAAATTAACTCGTGCGAACAAAACGAGAAATTAAACTGTTTTATGTTGTTGTTTTCATTCAAGTAATTGTTTATAAACATTATAAAATGTTGAATTTTTTGCAGTATTTAAAATATGTTCAATATATTTGTGTTCACTAATATTTCTTATATTTATTTAAATAGATCAAATATTTTCGAAGGAAATATACTCTTTTGCGTAGAAAGTAATATATTTTAAATGTATTTCAAATAATATTCTGGTTAGATAGATTATCGTTTTTCGCGCGAGTGTTTCATTTTAGCAAATTCATACTCTCAAAAAATATACTTAAAAAGTAAACGGTATACAAATTATTGCATAATTGTTTCTCAAATATATAACATATATAAATACATATTTAAAACTACAGTTTTTTTAAGTACCTATTTTAATTTATATTTTCTTTCAAATTTTATAGCTATACATTTCTCTGAAACTAGTGGTTCAAATATAAATACTTCTAAGAATAGTGGTTTTCCAAATATGCAGAATGAATCTAAAGAAGTTATGAATAAAAATCTTTTAAAGTTTTCCCGCATAAATCATGTAATTATGACATATTATCTTAAATTTTTCTTTTTCTTTTTTTGGAAATTACATATTCTCTTTCGTATAACCATATGAATTCTCTCAGTTCCGTAATGAAGAATATTATTGGGCCCCCGCAAAGTCAAGTTTTGGGGCTCCAAGACGTATTTGGGCTTAGGGCCTGTTAGAGTCCTAGTCCTCTGAATTCTCTACAAATAGAGCACATTTCGGAACATTGTATTAGTGCATTTTGTAGAGACGTAGAGTTACGTTCTTCATTTCGTAGATGTAGAGTTTCATTTAGTAGGGTACATTTCGGGAGTAATTAACCATAAATCACATAGAATTGTTGTAAATTTATTGAATACATTTTTGTGTACGCAATTCTGTAAAAAGCTGTTAAAATTTGAATTATTTAAATTTAATGTTCTATGTTGATAAACAGACTTTATTTGTGAATTATTATACAAATGAAATCCAAAACGAAATGCATTTGAATATACATTTGTGAAATTTGAAAACTTAAATTTCGATTTGACGCCCTTTTTGAATCGACATTCATTCAGATGCAGAAAAAAACTTTATAGAATTTAATTCATCTGATTTGAAAAAAAAAATTGTTTCATTTTTAAAAAGATAGCATTTATTCTCAATAGTCTATGAGCTCCTTTACACAAAATTAGTCACATCAATTATTTATCCAACACATTATACAAACACTGCAACAAGGTCAGATAACCATAGCTACAAACTGATAGCAAAGCTCGCGAATCGTCGAACTATTTTTCAAAAATTCCACTGTGCAAAATCAGTTGCGGAAACAGTTACTAGTTAGACAGTAGTAGCAAACGATTTTGAGTAATAGCGAACGATAATTTCATTTCCAAATATTTCATAAAATTACGAAATAAATCATTTAAAAGATTTTCCAGCATTCTTCTAAAAATTTGATTAATATATAATTTTCCTCTGATTTTTCAGTTGATGTTGCTAATTAATACATAACATACGAATTTTAAAATTAATCTTAGATTCGTTTTTTAACGCAATAACAGCTGTATAAGCAATTTATTATATTTGTTATTTCTGTAATTGTCGTTATAAATTGTGCTGTTGGATTTTAAAATAATTTTTAAATCATGGTTAATTTTTTTTCTGTATTTCATTAATCTATTATTTGCTCTATATATGGATTCTTCATCATTTTTAGAAATTGTTTCTTACTACATATATAATCTTTGGACAATTTATGAGAACATTGAATCTAATGGAACTTTTGAATCATATTAATTTCTAATCTTTGTCGCTGTCTCATAATGTTCTCTCTTTAAAACCGCATCGATCTGACAGCGAAATTTATCTCGCTTTTACATAAAAGCAAAGACATTTATGAGCGAAATTCATGGCGGTTACATGATAAATGTAATCACGTGTTTAGCATTGAATTCAAAATATTTAACACTTGTTGTTCTACTGGTAAAATTGAGACAAAATTTCAAACTTGATGATTGGATAAAGATGTTCAAGTATTATTATTCCTTAGTTTTTCAGAGTTAAAACAAATCCTTATATTAAAATGTACTTTTAAATCAAGAGCATTTTATTTACCTACGAACGTTATTATTCTTGACAAATGTAGAGTTTTTTAAAGTTTCTGTGAAGAATAAAAATTGGCAGCAAGGGATTGAATGAACTGATTGACTTGGAAACACGTAAAAGGATTTATCATTTGATAATGACGTCACATGAGGTTATGGAATGATTGGCCGGAAACACGTGATTGTAGTTATGTGATTATGACGTCACATGAATTTATCCCATTGCATTTTTTTATCATTTAGTTTAATAATATCCACAACATAAGCGTTACCTTCAAAATATTTAACAATAATTGAAGGTAATAGTGATTCGCTACCAAACTGACAAACTTACAGGGTGTGTAGGGGGTTACAGAGAGATGACTCAGAATCATATAGGGTCACAAATGTCGTAGTTGCGAGCTATGGTGCAAAGAAGCAGAGAAAAGGAACAGAAACAGGAACACATTAATGGAACAGAAAAAAATTTATTGGAAGTTTGTACTACAACAGGTGTTCGAAATTCTAATCAGAAGTCGTCTGGCAGAACTGGTATGGCCAGAAGTCACAAATGACGACTTCCAGCAGAATCGTTGTTCCCGAAACCCTCAGTTCAAGCATGATATACTGCAAAATTGCTGGGAGGAATCTTTCAGAACCTATCAAATTCCATGCAGCACCTATGTCAGGCCTGTCAGATAACTTCTGTTCGTAATTTCGAACACCTGTTATTATACAACCTTTCAATAAAATGTTTTATGAACCATTAATGTGTTGCCGTTTCTGATCTCCTCTGCATCTTTGCACCTTAGATCGTAACTATGGCATTTGTGACCCTGCATTCCTATGTGATTCTCAGTCGTTTCTGTACCCCCTACACACCCAGCAAGTTTGTCGGCTTGGTAGCGAATCACCTTGTTTACATAAAAGTAGACAGGCGATACTAAAATAAAATTAAACTCGTTTTCTGTGTTTAAGTTGTGAAGTTCCGTGTTAATGTTAATAATTCATTTGAGAAATTTGATTTTGTGAGTTTTAACTTGTATCAACTTGTAATTTGTATCAACTTGCATCACAATAATTACTAAAGGAAAATTTGCGTGAATCTTCCTTAACCGATGAGGAAGTCAATCTGTAAATAACTTTGGCCAATTGAAGAGCCCCAGAATCGGTGATGTGCCTACCCACAATATAAAATTTTTTGATGAATGTTTAGTGTTTGCGTATGTTGCTGTCGTACCAATAAATATTTAAAAACTAAAAATAAGAACTGATATTTGAACTGTGAAAACGCAACAACAAAGTCGAATTATCCAGAAGAAATATTCATTTGGCTAGGATTCCAGTAGTAATAACTAGAAAAAATAATGAGGGCTGAAAAAAAATTTAGAAATTTCTAAACTGGTTTATATTTGAGTTGGAAATGGAAGGGGAAGGTAAGGGAAAAGAACTATTTATTTCGTTTAGATTATTAAAGATTTCTAGTTTTCTTTCGGCAGTTATTAGGAGATTAAGGCGAGAATAACACCTTCCGTGCAGTATTTTTAGAAGCAATTTCCCCATGTTAGTGCAATATTAAAAACAAAATATTAGCAAAAAAAAAAAAAAAAAAAAAAAGAATCAAACGCACGCATCGTGGTAAAACGATTGCTAATGAGTGAAGAGAAGTGAAAAGGAAAAAAGTGAAAAAGAACTCACTCTTGCGCGGTAAGTTTTTAATTCGACTACAAAATCTAAACATAACTGAAGGCTCTAATCTTCTATTAATGTTTAGTATAAGATATGAAAAAACAATAATAATAATGCTCCTCTTCAAAAACATTTACGACAAACTCGTTTTTATTTATTTATTTAAAAAAAAGTAAAAAAGGGAAAGGTCACATACATTAACGCCTATGAGTAATTGACCAGACAAGTTGAGAAAGGTTATTAAGCTAATTTGTTCTTTTTTCGTTGATAATTCTCACCAGTTCATACAATGAACAATTATTCCTTCTCCCCTCCCCAGCCTTTCCCCGTCATTTATCACGAACAAATTAAAAACTAATCTGGTGGAATCGCTGGCTTCTTATTATAATGTCCACTTCGTTGTGTTTTGCTGGAAAAAGAAGCCTCACCACCTACTACGGTTGAAAAGGTTAGCAGCGCCAACAACAATAAAAAAAAAAAAAGGGAGCTAGCATTCCTGAAAAAAAAAGAAAAAGAAAAATCACAAACCTAGAAAAGGAATTACCAGCAATGGTGTCAACTTAATGCAGTTATAGGAATGATAAATCGTTTCCTGAAAGACAAGTGTGTCTTGCTGCAAAAAATAAAAAAAAAAAGTTCTCTTGTTAAATGTAGCTTAAACTTATGACTTTTTTTCCCCATTTTCCCCTTCCGTTCGTTTATTTATCGGGATTATTTATTATGATTTCCCCCATTCACTTTCGATGTGTAAATGTACTTAGTGGTTGCCCTTTAAATGTGAAATAAAACCGAAAAAAAGAAAATCTCGGGTAAAATTGATATTGTTGCCAGGTTTCGAACCGGTGAAAATAAAATAACGATAATTTTTTTTTCTTTAAAGGAACCGAAACTAGTGTTAGGATAATTTTTTTCCCTGCGTTTATAGTCCATCCATCTTTTTCTGGTTGAGTTGAGTTGTGGTCAAGCTGAAATAAATATTCATTAAATGTCTAGCCTTTTCGCTACGTGATACCGATATTTAATTTTACACGAGTGGCAACAAGACTCTAATACGGGTATCTAATTGAAGGATGGAACATTTTGAATCGCACGCACGCAAGAGTTAACATGAAGGATTGAAACAGAACAAATATTTTATTATTTTAGTTAAATTTTTTTTTTAAATCGTCAAGATATTCTTTTTAATCTTTGGAATTTATGCGACATCATAAAATAAGGCTGTGTGACTGGGAAAGTTTAAAACATGCTGAACACGTATGTACTTAAATTGAATGTAGCGCGTTCGTGGTTCAGTAAATCTAAATATATTTTGCGCTATACAACAAAATTATCTATTTTTATGAAAGGAGGGGAGGGGGTGAGGTTTCTGAAGAAAGAAGTGATACACACAGAAATTTAACCTTTTATCTACTGTTATCATGAATTTACCGGAGGGATTAAATCCATTTTTCTTCCCTTTATTTATGTCAATTCACCCTGGCAACTAAATTACGTATTTTTCAAGGAATATTTTGTAAAATTAGATAAACTAGTGATACATTTTTGTTGTATTCGTTTAATGCTGATTAAATTATGAATGCTGTAAAAAAAAGTAATTTCCTTACAATAAAAGAAATTCTATGAAAAATGCTAATTATCACCTTCACTCTAAAATTTATTTATATTAATAGTGGAGAAATTAAAAGAAAAAAGTATACGATATAAACTGAAAATACCTTTATTTATTTTACTTAAGATTCGCTTTTAGATTAAACGATAAGTATTATTTCCAAGGAAAAAATCCTCATTGTAAGACAATGACAGGAAAATGGACCCGTTTTGATACTTCATTAGTTTATTTATATCAAATAAAAAGAATCGTAGCTTCAACCTTATTCGACCTATCTTTAGTTTATACAAGATGCAGATCTCACGATCATGCAAAGAACTCAAAACACAAATTCAAATTGTTGAATTATTTTTTCTCAAACTCTATTTTTTCAGTTACAGAAACAGTTATCAGCTAAACATATTTAAAATTAGATCAACCAAATGACTTGTAAGAAAATATAAAGTTAATCCACCGAATGATGCTTTAATTGTAACCACATGTGATTAACATTCATATTCATTTAATATTTTTCCAAAAAATTGGAGCTACGACTTATAAAAATTGAAGATTATAATTTATTTAACCCAATAAGCTATAATTTTGTTCAAAATAATATTGTGAAAAAATAACTACTTTATGTGTGCAAAATTTTGGTAATTTCGAATGATTTTTTCTAAGGTTTTAAAATCAATTGTGTCTTTATCTTAAAAAAATTGAAATATCCACCATAGTGTGAGGAATTCTTGTATAGTAGAAAAATTAACTGTAAAATGGTGTTTTCTTTCTTTCTTTACGCAACTTTACTTGGGGTTTCGATTCAAGAAAAAACATTTTTGCAAATATTTTGATTTAAGATTTGATTTTTTTTGCTGTACGTGAGCAACTAGGATTTACGCCTAGGTGTCGGACAGGGATATTCTACACTTTGAAAGCAAAATGTCATTCATTTTTTTTTTTTTTTTTTAACAAACATCTTTGGAAGAAGATTTAAATTTTTCGTTTCCGACAGTCAGGGCCATTCTGACTTGAAACAGAGGTTCCTGCTAAGAATTCGTAATTACAACACAGGTTATCAAGGAGGGAAAAACCAAAATGTATGGATCATGTTAGAATCGGAAGAAATAATTTATTTTGTTTACCTTTTGGAAGATATTATTTATCAAAGTCGTAGATAAGATCTAGACGGCAACTTTATAAAACTAAGTGTTTTATCTCATATTCCTCGTGCTTAAGTAATCTGCAAATTATTCATAGTACATTTTGTATTAAAAAGACCATAGATTAACAATAAGTAATACAGCATATGGTTTACTCAACTCAATAATTGTAGCTGAAGTACATACACTGAAACTCTGATCTGATTGGTGAATCATTGAATACAGATTCGTACTAACAGGACCCATCGTAGAGTATCGGCCACCCACGTGTGAAGACCTTATGTGCCGTCCCTCTAGAGAATTTTCTATATTTTGACTATATAATGCTTAACATTAACCTTGTCTACCAGTACAGGAGTAGAAAGTAAAACATTAATAAAAATGTAAATAAGGCACAAAAATAATTTCTTTCCACTACTTTGTCTTTTTAAATCTCGTAAAGCTATTATTTAATTGAAAACTTTTAATTTCCCAAACACATATTGAATTTAAACACTACTATGCTGTGTTTTTTATCCTGAGATACATATGAAATACGATTGGAAGAACAGGAACATACAGTACAAACAGAATATAGACATTTATTACAAATTATGATCCCAGCATATAACAAGGGGTGTGCTGCTTTCCATTCGTGACGGGAATCCATTACAGGTGAAAGACCGACTTCTTTTCCCGAAGATACATCCGTGCCTTACTTGGGATTCGAACCCGAACTCGCTCGGTTACAAGCCAAGGGTCATATACTTCCTTCTGGCTGGGCGGCAAAATACTAATGTCTTAAGAAGTATTAAGCATATTAGATATTTTCGTAAAGTAACTTAATCAAAAATTATTTTTGAGTCGCCTTTGTTAAGCAATGATCCACAGTACCACTGATAAGCAAGGAAACCTTTTTTATTGCGAGATTGCTGACTCGGCCATGAATTTTGCTACTAAATAAAGGATGTGTGTACATAAATGTACAATGTGAATCAACATATTGTGCACTAATGTTCTATTTTTCTTAAACTATGCAATAAAAAAAAAATCAGTGATGCAACAACCCTTAAAGGGCCAGGGCCTACTGGGCCCATCTCAGTTCTTATAACCTTGGGCACTGAGGTGCATGAACAGATGTTCTAGTCAGGTGGTCTAGTCTGAAGTCCAGGGTGTAAGTGTACTAAGCAAGCTTGGTACTCATTTATCGATCCGTTGAAGGGATGAAAAATTGAGTCGAAGTAGCCCAGCCCGGTTGTTGAACCCCGGACCTGTGGCTTGGTAGCGTAACACGCTTTCAGCCCGGGACTTATTTTAATTTTTCAATAACTGTTTAAAATTCAGCCCATATTTATTCGATTTTATAATAAGTTATATTCTGCGAAAGTTTTGATTATATATATATATATATATATATATATATATATATATATATATATATATATATATATATATATATATAATAGAACTATATGCGGCCGATAACCGATCCTAGATTTGGCCGCCTGCGTGTGGGGCACATGCTGCACACCTACTAGTATCGGCCGTGCTAAGAAACAGAGGCTAAAAAAAATCTTATTTTATACGTGTATTGTAAATCACGTGTATTGATCTAACTTATGTGTGTTATTATTGTTGACAAATATGTACTTTTGAAAAGAAAGTTTCTACATAAATCAAAAGGTGGCAACAGGGCTGCGTATTTATCATGTGACTATGACGTCACACGAATTTATGAATTGATTAACTGGAAAATGTGATTATATAGTTGTGATTGTGACGCGTCACATGAATTTAACCCATTGCGTCATTTATAACAGTTAGTTTTTCTCATAGTACATAACAAATACTTTACAGCAATTATTATCTTAATGATTTAAAAATGGTATTTAACAAGTCATAAATGAATTTATATAATTGAAAACTTTAAAATGGGCCTACAGCTATGAATTCTGTTTTAATGTATAATTTAAAATAAATTACCATGCATTCTTATGTTTTATTTCTTTGTTTATCACGACCTATTTTATTTTAAAGTAATAATGATACAAGGATACTAATAAAAAAATATGCTAATAATCACAAACTCGATCGTTAACAAGTAAAATCCAGTAAACCAATTACTTAAAATACCCTGAACATTACATAAACTTAACGGACAAACAATTGTTCTTTATATATATATATGTTCCATAAATATAACTAAATTTTTTTAACGTTCCAATACGAGAGTTCTAAAGTTTCGATTATCTTCCAAGTTAAAAGAATGCGTTGGCAACAATGGGTAAGCGAATGATCTTCGGAAAAAATTACAAAATTTCAATTCGGAGCGCTAGAATGAAGTTGCTGGTCGGCCTTATCGCACAACAATGGCTGTTCGGAAATCCATAGTGTTGCCAAATCACGTTTGCGAAAAATAACCCGAGGTTAAAGATTCGTCTTCCAGTGTTAGGAGACAAGCCTGTTCTACTTTTCCTTCGAAACCGTATAACTTGAATTCGAGAGAAAGTGGCAAATGTCAGTTTAGATTAAAATAGACGGGCAAAGAATACTAATTAAGAAAGGAATTATTTTTCTTGTACGCAACAGAAGAGGCCATTATGTGGGTTTGGAACACGTTTCGTGTTTGAGTCTATTGTCTGGGAGGTTTTGTGTTTTGGTACTGTTATGCACAGTTTATTATTTATTTAATTTTTTTTTCATCGCGGTTTTTTGTTCTTTTAACTGAGTAATCATGCTTACGGTATGGATTCCGCTTATGTTCTTTGAAATCTTCTTGTCAACACAGGTACGCTGTTGATTTTCGGCGAATTAGAGTATGATAGATAAAGAATATTTTTGGAGATTATTCGCTTATTTATAGCCAGGAAATGTTTTGACGATTAAATCGAGAAATGTCTCTGCTCCGTATTTAAATCGAAATAACAAGTCAACGATTATGTTTCAGACTTTTAACGTTTTTTGTGGATTATATTAAATTGTACAGTGTCTTACATTTTATTTTTAGAATTTAATCACGATTTATATTCTCTTTCCTTATTTATATTTTTAATGGTGAAATATTAGTGGTAAAACAACAATAATGAAAATATTCGAAAATGTTTTTATTGTATTTACATAATAAATCTAACGATATTTTTGGTAGCAATTGTGATGTACGACAGATAATTTTAAAAACAGGCGCAAGCTGTGAAATTGTATAAAAATCTTTTACACATTTATATCAATACACTAGTTTGACCCCACTTATCGGTTCTAAGTCAGAGGATTCACTTGGTAATTTATTAATTTTTTATCTAATTTTAAAAATTTGTTATTTTTGTTTTAATGTTCAACATTGAAAGTTTGAATAGGAATGTAATTATGAGATTCTGTTAATTTCATATTTGGTTTCATTCAAAAGAATTTCTGTGTGTTTTCTCTCTGACTCTCTCTCTCTCTCTCTCATATATATATATATATATATATATATATAAGCAGTTACTCCAATTTTCTCATAATTTGAAAGTTTAATTAAATTTGAAGATACTCGTGTAATTTAATTTCATTCAATTGTTTCCCATTATTATTCCAATCTGTTAAAAAAAAAGAGTCACATTATTTTTCTGTCAAAGAAATAATTCTTTCAAAAATATCTAATTCTATTTTTTTACTTGGTCTCTCCAGAGCAACATAATTGTGATAAACTTCATGCGCTTTAAAGGACTAAATTTCTGACGATCACATAATAAATGCAATCACATGTTCTGTATTGAACTCAAAACCGGCGTGAAACAAAATTTCAAACTTGATAATTGGATAAAGATATTCAAGTATTAAGTTTTTCAAAATTAAAAAATAGAGATAATTCTTATATTTCACGTGTGCTTTTAAGACGAGTGCATTTTATTTACGTAGAGGTGTAATTGTTGTAGACAAATTAATATTTTTAAGGTAAAGTTTCTTTAAAAACCAAAAGGCGGCTCCAGCGAAGCGCATGATTCACCATAAGACTATGGCACCACAGGAATTTATTAACTGATTGAAACACGTGATTGTTATCATGTGACTATGGCGTCACATAAATTTAGCTCCTTATCCAAAGAAGTAGCATTCGAATGTCCAACAGGCGTAACATAATGCATCCCTGTAAAATTATTGTGAATTAATTAATAGGAGGTAATATAATAAATAATCAAGACGCATTTATGAACTAAATAATTCTTCCTAATTAAATTGTGCTTAATTATCATAAATGGGATAATAATTATTAAAATTGCCCCTGAACACCTTTCAAAACAGTAGATGTGGATTATATCAAAACATATCGACTTCAGATGATGGAATTACTTTTTAATTCATATGTACACTATATATACACCTTATATTTCAATTTTGTCCCAATAAGTTAATTTGTTGAAAACCAAAACTGATATCTTTTTTGCATCATTACAGGTGATACTTCTTTTTATTGTAATTTTACTACACAATAGATAGAAAAAACTTTTTTTTTTTTACCAAGTACTTTTCCGAAATTTTCATCACAATCTGTTTTCCGAACACACTTAATGAAAAGTTTGGAAAACCAATTCACTCTCCAACACGCCTCACTTTCCTTTTCCAAAACTCGCCGAGACTCAAATCTGTTCCATCTTTCCAACCGTGAACAACCCTTGAACCATCCTTTTCTCGCACCCTCTTTTAATTGCGATAGCCCCTGCCACACCGACCGAATTCCAATCCTTCCGCCCCCCCCCCCCTTTTAGCGCCTAGAAACCACGCGCTTGGAAAACTTTCTTGTCGCTGCCCCCCTCCTCCAGTCATCGAGGGCCGTTTTAGGTTTCCTAGGCGTAAAAGAGGATTTTAAATCCTCATCAAACCCCCTGTTTGAATCCGCGCACGAAACCGATTTTCCTTCCAGAATTTCTCATTTTCCGAACCATTTTCAATTCCAAAAGGAAAAGGGGGAAAGGCAGGAGTGTTTGAAAATCTGAATAATATTCTATTTCCTCCCATCCCTTCACCGTCTCTATTCCAGAAAATTCATATCAGGACAACTCGGGGGGAAGATTAGAGCTGTGTAAATCGATCTTTTATATTATTATTATTATTTATTATTTATTATTATTATTATACCACGCTATAAATATTCTAGACGCCTTAAAGCGCGGGAATGCCTAGTGGGGGAGGGGGTGTCGTACTGTGGCGCAAAAGATGGTGTGGGATTGTGATTGAAAATGGATTTTGGGGAAATAGAGGAATTGGGGGAAAAGGGAGGTATTCGAAAGGATGGGGGTAATGTAAATAATAATGTTTAGGGGCTCAGGTACACAGCGCCGAGAGGAATCGTCTGAAGGTATTTCTCAAAAGATGGGAGGGGGGAAAGAGTTGAAATGGAATTGAATATTTTTAAAAGGAGCCAACCCTTTTGCTGCAATGAATGGGGATGTTTCGAGCAAATTTTCACAGTTATTCAAGTCTACAGAGGGCTAGATATCATTATGTGGATGCGGATAATACAGAAAATATACTCGTAACTTGTGGAAAAGAGATCTCATTTTTGAAGACTTGTTCTTCTTGATCTAAATTTATTTTTTTTAGTCTGTGCAGTTTGTCTACGGTTTGGGTTTTATTTCTCTTTTTATCGATTAAATTGAGCCGTAATTGTTCGAAGAAAACCGAGTATTTTTTAATGTTTTGAGGAAACATAGAATTTTGAAATTAGTTTTTTAAAGCTTCGTTTATTTTTCTATGAAGACGCGCTTCATAACTTACTTTCCCATCTTTAATTCTGTATTCAGCGATATTTTAAACTTTCCAGAGAATTCTGGAAAATAATTATATTAAAAAACTGGTTTATTATTTTTAATTTATTCTTAGATCTTTACTCAAGTATTTAAATCAGTGGCTCTTAAATTGTAGCTCGTGGACCCCCCCCCCGGGATCAACAGCGCTTTTGTAGGGAGACCAGGAAGGTCTTTTCATCTAATGTTAAGATTTCCATCTTGTACAGACTGAAATACCTGGTGGAAAAACTGAAAGATGTGCCATCCTAGACTTGATTACTAAATTATCCTCTGTAAAAATATTTACTAGACCATGTAAAGGGTGTTTTTTTGAGAGGTATAGAACTTTAAATTGCAATAAAACAACGATGTATTATTCGATTGACATGAATTTTTTTTATTCGAAAGATAATCTTGTGGCATTATATTTTAAATATGATTTCTGGCATGGGGACTGCCACGGCTGGCTCCTCGGATGTAGTCCAATCTGGACGTCCAATTTTCGATGACTTTTTCCAACATTTGTGGCTGTGTATCGGCAATAACACGGCGAATGTTGTCTTCCAAATGGTCAAGCGTTTGTGGCTAACACGCACAGACCAATGACTTTCCATAGCCCCACAGAAAATAGTCTAGCGGTGTTAAATCACAAGATCTTGGAGACCAATTCATAGGTCCAAAACGTGAAATTAGGCGGTCACCAAACGTGTCTTTCAATAAATCGATTGTGGCACGACCTGTGTGACATGTTGCGCCGTCTTGTTGGAACCACAGCTCCTGGATATCCTGATTGTTCAATTCAGGAATGAAAAAGTTAGTAATCATGGCTCTATACCGATCACCATTGACTGTAGCGTTGTGGCCTTCATCGTTTTTGAAGAAGGATTCCACCAGCCCATAAAGCGCACCAAACAGTCAGTTTTTCTGGATGTAACGGTGTTTCGACATACACTTGTGGATTAGCTTCACTCCAAATGCGGCAGGTTTGTTTGTTGACGTAGCCATTCAACCAGATGTGCGCTTCATCGCTAAACAAAATTCGCTTATGAAAATTGACCATTATTTTCGAAATAAAATTGCACAATCTAAAAGCGTTGTTCAGGCGTGAGTCTATTCATGATGAATTACCAAACCAAACTGAGAATAAATCACTTGGCAGCTGTTAAATCGGTCGCCATCTTGGAAAGTAATGCCAACTTAAACTTCTATACCTGGAAAAAAAAACACTCTCTATTTTGATCAAGAGCATTAATTCAGTTTTTTTATTGTTTGCAATTGCATAGCCATTAGTAAGACGCAATATTTTCAAGTATATATATATATATATATTAGCATGCCGATACGATAACGAATTTATCCATCTTGATTTGCTAATGGAATTGCGCCTACATTTATTTATTTGAAACTAGTATATTTTGTAATATTATATATATATATATATATATATAATTAGATGTTCAATATTTTAACTAAAAAGAAGTGTTAAACTAGACTAAATAAATATCCCTGGCAGTCTTCGGACTCTGTTAAGTCACCTTTAAATCTTTCAACTATCTATTGGAAGTCAGAGAAGGGTGTTCAAAATTTTGGGTGTCTGTGATGTCAAGCTGATTCATAAAGGAGATCTCTGTGATCGAAAGTTTAAGAGAGAGAGAGAATCGCTGATTTAAATTATTAATAGTACTCCTGAAAGAGGTCATAACTATTAATTAAGTTGGTAAGGAAATTTAATATGTAAAAATAACAGATACATAAATGCTTCTGTAAGGAACATAATCTAAGAGATAGTCTTGCGTAACATTCAATTTAAGATTAAAAAAAGAAAATATTTAATTAAGTCTTTTTCCTCATATTCTATAGATTAAATATATTTTAAAAAGACAAAAAAAAGTTTGGTTCGATATATGTTTAAATTGTAGAATTTTATTAAGAGATTTAAATTTGTAAAAATAATTTATAAACTTCAGCGAAATTGTTGGGTATTTTAAAACATCTTCAAATAGGTGTATTTTTTTCTAACAATAATTTAATATCTTCAGTTCATGAAGCTCCCCTCATAAATACGCTAAATTTGAAATGGAATTTAAATAAATGTTAGAAATTGAATTACATAAATATTTAGAAAGGATTTTTTGAACACTCAGGTTTTATTTTGCTTGGTTATTCAATTACAGGAAAAGAAAAAAAAATCTGGTTTTCTTTAAAAAACAACAACTTACACTATGCAAAGCTATTTAAGATAGAAATTAAGGGGGGGGGAAACCATCCATTTCTCAAAAAAATTATTATTTTTTTAAAATAGTTGTGTTCAAGAGATAAAGCTCAGTTTTCAGAAACAAGAAATTTTACAAAGTAACTGAAATAGAAAAACTCAAATATTTTTTATTACATACGATGAATATAATTCACAGACGAAAATCACTTTTTAAAAATCTTTACGAATGATAAAATTCACAAAGGAAACAAAACTAAATGAACAACTGATTAAGAAATATTTCCAATTTCAGAACTAATTAGTTTATGAAACACTACTACCACAAAGGAGGGGGGCTAAAAACGAAAAATACTTAGCACAATGTCTTTTAAAGAAACTTTAAGCTTCTATTAAAATGGAAATTTGATACACTTGGATTAATAGATACAAAGTTATTTTCAAAAAGATCTACGAAGTATTCAAAATGGGATAAACTAGAAAAAATCCTTTTCATCCACAAAATAACATGATTGTCAAATATTTAGTATGTTTTGAAATGTTTGAGAATGTACAAAATATTCCAAACATAATTTCACTAATTTTCACTAATCTGGAAATGGCGTCCTTACATGAAACGGAATTACTAATTGCAAAAATATTTTCATACACAAAGAAATACTACTTATACTGTATTTTTGACTTCATTATCACATTTTGAACATTTTAATCCTTTAAATTTTTTTGAATAAACCTTTCAAAATTTTTCAGTAATTGTTACTCAGTTTTAAAAATACAATATGATAAAAAATATATATTATAACTTTATGATCATCCATTAATATTGAAACACTTGGCTATTTGAGGATTAAGTTAAAATTTTTAAAAATATATTTGAAGATATATAAAAAAAAAATGCTTAAATATCCTAAATTTTTTTCTTGATCATATTTCAATTAAATAACCCAATAAGACATCGTTTTCAAAGTAAACAAAAATTTAAGAACTTTTTAAATTTTAAAACTAAATCACAATACCAGCCTTCTGTTGGTACATAATTAATACAAGATATTAGAGTGTTGATTCTAAAAAGAAAAAGAAAATGACATTTTTTCTCTATAATGAGTTTCTTATACGTATTTTCAATAGAATTCTCACAAAACATAAAATAATTTTGTTATTAATTTCATTTACAGATTAAAGTTTAATTCCTTATTTTACAGATACATAATTTTTACAAACTAATATTGCATGCAAAGCATATTTTTTATAGGATGTCTACTCTATCTGTGAAGTCAATATACGTCTTTCCTGCATTGATGCAGTAGATATCTATCAAAAAATATAAATGTATGGGATGAGTTGCATTGTTACGCATCTTATTAATCATTTTCAAGAAAAAGAAATCTCACGAGACTTGTGAAAAGGAACTGAAATGAAAACACATACAAATTGTAAATTTTGAAGGTTAAGATTTCTGGTATTACACACAAGAATCACAACGCCAATGCAGCATCAATTTACAGATTAAATTTTTTTTTGAAGAGTTGTGTTTTGATCTATATTAAAAAAATAATAATATGGTATTTACGTATTATCGCAAACGGAATGGCAACATTATATGAAACGAAACACGTGATCACCAATTCTGCGCATACGACCAGTGCGAAATCAGGGTTGCCAACTTGGCGAGATGCCTTGAGCGTTGGCATTATTGTGATAGTACGTAAATACCAATTATACAAATTCCAGCCATTAATATAGTTATGAAAAGCTTTTGGTACTTATGTGTTAATCTTATATCTTTGACGAATTTGAATAAATTTTAGAAACTTTTCTTAGAATGGTATCGATTGCCATAATTGGCAAAATCTTTGGTGATTAATCTATAGCGAGCAACTAATCTTTGGCGATAAATCCCTGACATAGGATTGACATGTAAATACCAAACTTTCCATTTTACATCAGATGTACTCAGAAATACATCGAAATTATTTGAAACGCCGTAACGGTACTTACGTATTATATCGCCGACCAATTTCGATAATAAAATAAACTTTCCAAATACTGTTACATACATCTAATATTGGAAACCATTCCTGTGCCCCTTTCGAACACAGTAATAACAACGGTGACAGCATTTGACGACATTTTTTGAATTGACGATATCTTTTCGTTTGGTGAACTTGCTCGACTGCTTCATACGTAAGTACCGTCGTAACTTCGAAAATAAAAAAAAAAGCACAGAAGAACTGATTAAAAAATACGTGAGAAACTTGGAAAATTTATAATTATCAATAAAATGTTTTCTTGTAAAAATAAGACAACACATAATTAAGCAATGTGAAGAACATGAGTAGCAAAGAAAAGTAACATGACCAACTCAAATATTTACACCATTCTGGCATACTGCAATATGTATTCTATAAACACACCAAATAGTTTTCCCAAAATGTAATAATAATAAAATCCTGTAATTTAGTTCATACCTTTGACGACAGAGAAAAAAAATGATGCCAAATTGTGGTCGATTTTCTATATTGAACCTTCAATGAGCATGATGATGATAATTCGCCAAGGTGGCGATACATAAAGGTAGACACTAAAATAGGATCTAACCTCATGCATCAGATACATAAAATAATAATAAATGATATATTAAGAGTTGTTTTGGAAGAACACTATTCAGATTACGTACAAAATACTGAATTTATGTATGAAACGGTAGTGATATTAAAATGAATTCCAACACGAATATAAAGGACAATTTAGAACTTTTAAAAATCATTCTTATTGGTGTATCAAGTTTTTCAATCAGGAAAGATTTTAAGCAGACGTTGAGATAATACAAACTGATATCATTGGTTCAAGTACAGTGGAGGGATCTGAAAAGTTGATGATAATGGTGAAATAACAATGTTTCTGTGCTTGAATTTGAATACACTGAATTTTTTAGTTTGTTACATTTTTATTCAATCATAAAAAAAGATGCGTATTTACATTTCAAAATATTTCCCGACATATATAAATAAAACATATGCACTTAAAAAAATTCAAAAGTATGGATTTTTAAAATAACAGTCTTATAAATATTGTAAGAATACAAATTATAATACACATAATTATTGTACTGTGCTAATACAAATTAAAATATGAAATATTTTATTCATTTGTACTGTGTATAATACTACTGATACAACTTCACTTATCAATGAATATTAACAAGAAAACATTTACTAATCCTTGTTAGATGATATTTTGAAACGCGGTCGATCTTACATTTCATACATCATACTAAATCTCTTTTGTTTGCATCATTCTGGAAAAGTGTAAGTTTTACATGATGATGTTATTTACTTATATATATGTATATAATATTATTTATTCATGAAAAAATTTATTACAAATTTCTTTTTAATTATCTAAAAAATTCACAATATTAACATTTATCAGCTTATAATAATCAATTGATAAAACTAAGTGTTAGGTAATAAAATGTATTTGTTTTTAAACATATTTCCTGAATAAAAAACACTATGGCTTGTACTCCAAGAAAAAGAATTGTGGACAAAAAGCACTAACAGAATTTTATAATTTCGAATTACTGTACGAAATTAAACGTTGATTGCCGACATGAATACACCATTTTCATACAAAAAAAAATTAAATTTAAAAATATATCTTCAAATAAGCACATTATGTTCTTAATGTGCATTAAGCACATTAAGAACTTTTTACTAATAAAAATATTCAAAGTCATCTTGAAGGAAAAAGTTTTCCGATTCTATCATATGCATAACTTCCACAACTTAAAAATTGAACAACTAACTGCCAATCAGTAGCAATTTTACAATAAGTCTAATCCTTTTAAATTAGATAACACTGAAAATAAAAGTTATTTGTTACATCTCTTTGAACATTTGGAGAAAAAATCACAATTTTTTAACAACCAACACACTAAATTATACATATGTACAAAATTCTTGTCGATTTTCCAAAAATAAATAAATAAATAAAAAATACACACACACTTTCTAAAAATCACAAAAGTTGTCGAACTCAGATTCTATATGAAATTAAAAGAGGAATAAAACAAGCAAGCAAAAACGTCAAATAAAGTTAAATGATAAAAAAAAGGAATAAATATTACAACAGTCAATTCTTTACCAATTGAATCATACTCTTTGGACAGTTAAAGCTATACAAAATTTCATTGGACTAAAATAAAGCTGTAAATGCAATTTCATATTTGGAAACCAACCACCAAAAATTGTGAAGAAAAATAAAGGATGTCACAGTATTTAAAGTCCAACAACTTCACTCTTATTCATGATGCCTTGAAATGAACTACAAATGGACAATTGAAATTAAAAGAAGGTAAGAAGAGTGGTAAGAGTTATATTTTTCTCCTTTTTATTTTTGCTTTATGCCAAGGGTGTCAAACTCAGAGACTGAATTCGGCCAAATATACAAGGTTTATCTTAAGGTGAGCCACACACACACAAAAAAAAAAATCAAAATTAATAGAAACGTAGGTTTATTTCGAATAATACATTATAATAAACATATAAACGACCAAGAACAATTCAATATGTACGTCCTGACACTTGGTATTTCTTCTCTGCAACTTATCTTTCCTATTTCTGGAGAAATAATTGATATTTTATTATATATTATTGTGTGCCAGTATATTGACCAGGCCGTGAGTTTGACATCAAGGCTTTATACTGTTTAAAAATCTTTATATTTTGCTGTAAACCTTTAAAATATTAGAAAGTGTTAGAACACACTTGTTTCTTCTCTAACCTTTGTATTTAATATTGTTCTATGCTTCATTTTTTATCTTTAAAAAACTATTCCATAATTTAGTTTTTTTCGTAATTGAAAAATGTAATTTTTTTTCATTGTGTGTTTCATTGGTTTTTCCCTTTTTAAGCTTGCTGTTTTTCAGTTATTAAATTATACTTCATAATATTTATAACTTTATGTAATTCTTAAAATAAACGTAAAATCAGGAAATGAAAGCAAATTAAGAGAATATTTAAGATATTTACGAATTTTTTTATGGTTATGTAACATATGTTGGCTTTTTTAAAATGGTAAATGTACCGAATTAATTCTAAGTAAATTAAATAAATATTCAGTTGTCTCAATGTCAATAAAATCGAATGAACCTTTTCTTTGAAATTGAAATTCCAAAAAATCATTTTAAATTAATCTTGTATTCTCTATGTTTATTAATATTTCAACTTTAAAAAATAAATTTGATAATTTCTTTATGACACTTGAATAAATAGAAATTTTTTTCAGAAACAGAATGGTAAGTTTAGTTTACTTATCTTTTACTTCATTCTATTTAACGGTCTTTATTTTGTTTTAACCTTAAAAATATGAGGAAATATTGGAACAATTTTTCTTAAATAATTTTTTTTCTAGTATCTGTATTTAATGTTTTATAATTGTCTTTTTATTTTTAAGAACTATCTACTTTATAATTTAGTTTTGTTCGTAATTAAAAATATGTGATTTTTTAATGTACTATATATATATTTTTTTCAATTATATAAATTTGATAGAATATGTTTTTTAATAATTTTATGTAATTCTCCAAGTACAAGTAAGTGCTTAGAAATGGTGTCAGTTCAGGAAGCATGAACAAAGAACAGCAATAAAATTCTTATGTTTGAGTAACATATGTTGGCCTTTTTTAATTTTTAAATGTATCGAATTCCATTTAAGAAAATTAAATATTCAGTAGTTCCATTAATAAAAGAAAATCTTTTTATTTCTTAATTAAAATCAGAAAAAAGTATTTCAAATTTATTTCGTAAGAACATTCTGTTCATTAATAACTCAGATTTTAAAAGAGTAAATTTAATGACCCTTTCAAAACAAATGAATACAAAACTCTTTTCGGAAATCTCATATTTTTAAAATTTTCAATTTAGTATTAACAGTTACATTTCCAAAGACTTATTTGTACAAGTTTTATTCTTAACGTTTAATAAAATGCAATGTTGCTTTGAATGTAAAACTAATGTTTTAGTTAAAAACAGCTTGTGATATGATGCAGAAAATCGACAGCGTCCATGTCGTATGATTATGCGGCATGTTTAAGATCCCCCAAGTGCCTGTTTGACTTAGGTGTCATAGGCAAAATTAAATTTCAGGTGCCATTTCACACTGTCAGAGCTCAGGTGCCTCCCTCTGGGGAGGTAACTGGGCGTCTAAATTGCATTGCGGCAAATGATGTTCCACGAATTTGGTGCCGCTCTAAACAGTGATACCAGCTCCCGGAGAATGTACTAGATTTGCAGTGGCAATTACCAATCCGCAGCCCCATTGGAAATAAAAAAAATATTAATTCACTCACTCTCTTTATGTAAGTCAGAATTCCATAGTTAATCACTCAAGATAGGTTACACGAGCGCAACAATTTAAACCAGCATTATCAAACATGATTAAGAGCAAATAATTCTCAAAAAATTCACAGCAGTCAACAGAGTTTTGCGTAATGTTCCAGACGTCGCGTTATTGCAATAGACTTGGTAACTGGCATCGTGCCCTACCTTCACATCTGTGAGAAGAAATAAATAAATCTAAAAAAAAATAATAAATAAATGAAAGGGGGTGGAGGAGATGGGGTCTTCAAGTAAAGCTGCTGACAAGTCAAACACACAACTAAAAACAATCATCGTGGAACTCCAGACAATTTAATTAGATACTAGAAGATTCATTTGCTGTATGTTGCTTTCAAGGATGGATAGAACAACATTAAAAAAAAAAGAATGTCGGGACTCGAATGTATCGGGGAAAGAAAATTTCCCGCAACTGTGTGGACTTGTTAATTACAGCTGTGTTTAAGGCAGATTGATTTAGGCATGGACCAATTGTGGCTGTCAAGAAGTCCTGTTCGCCGTCACAGTAATGATGATGTAGTTTTTTCCTCGTTGTGGCAGCAGTTGCTACTGAAAACAGTACCGATGCCAATAAAATATTCCTGCGGTTGAGGTTAGGTGCGAAGAATCGTGTCGCCATATACAAGTAAAGTTTGACGCATGCGAGAATCGGTATTGGTGGTGGAAAATTTTACATCTCTGACGTTGGCAACAGTGATGCGAAATTGAAGAAATAAATTATATCGCTTAAAGAAGTTTTGATATACAGTCGAAAATCTGTTTTGCGAATTTTTTCCTGCAACCAAGAACATTTTACAATTTTTTTTGTAAAATAACCTCCCAACAATCCTCCCTAAATAACCCTCAAAATGTATTTTCTATTTAACGAACTTTTTCTCTTATGATTCAGTTTTTTTTCTCCTTACTTTTAAAATATTTCAGGACATTTTTCAAGTTATTCTCTCTTTCAGCTCATTTTGTGGTGATCAATGAACTTGAAATGGTTTGATCAGATGTCTAACTCACATAGAGCAATAAAAGAAATTAAAATAAGATTTAACACATTTTGTCAGTATTAAATTTAAGAACGAATGTAGAAGTGTATTCTTAAAAGTACATGTAGGTATAAAAGTAAAAAAATGTCATTAATTTTTTTAAAATTTCAATATAAAATCATTTTTGATTCCTTTCGTGAAATCTGCGAATTTTTATTTATTTAAATTTTTTTACAAGATTATATTTTTGAGAAACTCGTACTCTCGAGATTATATTGTATTGTATCTTAAAATTTAGTATTAATGTAGTTTAAAAAACATTACTCCAACACACAATATAAAAATAGCGAATATCTTTATTACATAATTTCCTCACACGGGCAAGTTTTAATTTAAAGTTAATGATGTAAATATTCTTATGTAAGCAACCAAAGTTTTATTAGAAGAAAAAAATGCTTCACTATATATATAGACGCGTGCGAAGTGAAAAAGATGAAAACTTGCTTCATAACATAAATAATACAAATGTAACATTATACTATTTTTTTTAATATTCAACTATCAGAGTTGAAATTGAATCCAAAAAAATTGCTTTTTATTATTAAAGAGAAAGAGCAAAACCCCAAGCAATGAGAGATTAAAAATATATATTTATATGTCAGCAACATCAAATAATCTAGGTTGTTTTTGATTTGCTGGTTTCTCAAGTAACAGAAATATTAGTCTTGGAATGAGTTCAGCAATCTTTGTGAAATGTTTCTTTTTAAAATGCTTTTTTTCTTGATGACCAAGATAAATGAACATTTTGCATTCCTGGAGAAAACCAAGGAGCGAAGAAGAAACATCCAATCCAGTACATCTCGTCCACTGTGAAATAATTTAAATTGTGTAAGTTCATTATTCTAATAATGTAAGTTGTTCTGTTTATTAAAGTTATATAACTGATTAATTAAAAACATATAAGTTTACTTTAATGTGTTTGTTAAGGCTGTTTTCGCGCAAAAGTACGAGAGCTTGAATTAAACGCGAAGCACATTTTCATACAGAAAAGTGCTTCAATTTTCATGGAAATTTGCAACATTATAACTCATACATCTGTTAGCAAAATAGTGTTTTTAAAAATTTCAAAATATTCCCTGAATGCTTTTTTTTATTTGAATAGGTTGAAGGGACAGCTAATTTAACATTACGGGAGAGAAGAAAAACGCGAAACGCATTTTATACCAGAAAAAATGGATCAACTTGATTAAAAATGCGAAGTATGGTAAAAAATACTGCTCTCTAAAGGATAGTTAACCCAAATTATAATATTAATTTTTCATTTCCTTTTTAATCTGAAATTTTTTTCCAAATTCGGATCTTTCAACATTAATCGAAGACAGCCTTAAACAATATTATACTCGTACTTAGCAATATAGTAATTGTAAGCCGAGTGGTTAGTGCATCGCGCTTACACGCCACAAACCACGGGGTGGGCACTCAGCTCATTACTTCAGTGAGCCGATAAATGAGTACCAAGCTTGCTTTGTAACTTGACACCGGGGGTTTCACGTCTGACCGGAACATCTGATCATGCACCTTAGGGCCCGAGGTCGCGTATACTGAGTTGGGCTTTGGCCGTCATGGGCTGTCGTGTCACTGAGTTATATAATAATTCTGAAGGTAGGATTCAAAGGTGTCCAGACTGAGTGTATAACTTAAAAAATATAACCAATTAAATTGCTCTGAAACGCATCCTCCTTTGAAATAAGACCCTTGAGCAACAACACATTTTTGCCGTCGCTTCTACAGGTCATCGAAATATTTCTGGAGTTCATTTTTTGCGATGCATTTTTAATTTCATCTGCAGATTGGAATCGACGACTTTGAAAGTAACGTGACAGTTCAGTAAATAATTTGAAGTCGCATGGGGTGAAATCAGGGGAGTAAGGAGGATGTCGCAAAACAGTTGTTTTCGTTTTCAGCCTATTATTGTTTGATGCCTGTTCTTGCATATCACTGCAGAAACCTTTTTAATGTTTTTTGTGGTGTGGAAAGTCTGCGGACGTCCAGAGCGTACTTTGTCTTCGACACTTTCCCTGCTTTCAAACGTCGATGCCACTCAAAAGCTTGTGTTCGCGATAATGCATCACTGCTGTATAGATGCTTCAACCATATCATAAGTCTCTGTAGCACTCTACAAAATGTACTTTCTACAAAAATTTATATTCCTTCTCTGCTCTACAAACGTCATTTCTTCCAACCGCTAGTTACTAAATGCATCCGCTTACAAAATGCAACGCTGTGGCGAGCCCCCGACCACTTGATTTAGGACAAATCCCTTTAAGAAAAGAGAAAGAACGCAGTAACGCTGAAATATTAGCGTACTCACTGTACTGCAAACATTTTTCACGTTATAGACTTAGTCTGAGAACTTTTGAATCCTACCTCGTAGATGATTACTGTATAAAATTTTTTCCAAAATATATTGCAAATTAGCATGAGATCTTTTATTTGAAAATTATGTTGTATTAAATTAAACAAGTAATATAATTTTTTTTAAGTTAATTCCTTCTTGGATCAAAAAAGAGAAATTTTATTTTAGCTACTTTTTATTAAATAGGTACAATTAATAGAAATATGTATATACATAGGACAGAATCTCAACATTAAGTGGTCATTCATTTTTATCATTAAAGTATCGTATTGTCATCCGAAACAATCGTATTTATAAAATTTCAGTTCAACTGAATGCTTTAAAACGTGAGAAAAAAACCTTTTCAAGTTTTGACTCAAGTCACCAAAGTGGCTGTCTGTATATTTATTCTTTAAATAATTAGTTTTAATCCATTGATTTTTTATTAATTATAGTTAAATTATTGAATTGTCATCCAAAATAATCATGTGTCTAAAATTTCAGCTCGATGGAGCGCTTTAAAATGTATTTTAGTAACGATTGAAAATTCTACCAATATATATATATATAGCTTTGAAAAAACAATCTAAACTAATTTTCTTAGCTTTAAAAAATGTTGTAAGGACACCAAATCACTTTTTTCATACTTCTAAATCGAAGTAGTTTTAATTAAAACTTGAGCAACGGTGGGTTTGAAATAAGTAGAAATAAATTCAATGATCACCGATCAAAAAAGAACTTTATTTTAAACATAAACAATCGAACAGAACACCGTTGTTGCCATTCGCAAAATAATAATAGTAATTGAAAAATTATAACACAAATTTTACTACTAACGTTGATATCTGAAATATAAATTTTGTAATATGTAATTGAAAATAAAAATAAATACATTAACACAACAAAGATTAACTTAATAATCTATATTTTTAGGAAAACTTATCTTTTTTTAGTGTACATTGTGAATCAAAGGATCTCGACTATGTCAAGACAGAAAAGTCGAATAAATGTTTTAGAAGACACACTTGTAGAATGGGGTCAAAACATTCAGTCTACTTAGAAAAAAAAAAATTCCTCAGGTAAGAACACTTTTGCCAACATTTTTAGAAGTATGTTTTTATGAAAAATTTAATTAAATATAGATGAACATATTTAGTTTTGCAAATAGTTTAGAATTTGTTAAAATTTCTAGATATGCAACTCTTGAATTACTTAAATTATAACCGAACTAAACTACAACAAAAAATATTGGGTATTTTTCCAAATGTAGTTAAAATTGTAGAATTCTGATTGAAAGCAAAACTACAAAAGTATGGGGTTCGTAACGATTTTCATATCTTTAAATGCCCCCTTTTTTACGATTTTTTAAATTCAGTTACAAACGTAGCCGATGACGGCGATTTCTTTAGGTTCCCTGTATTTTGACATTACCAGAATTTACTTATTGAGCCTGTTGGGGTTTTTTTTTCACATGTCATTTCTGTTTAACCCTTTAACTGCGACGGGCGTATATATACGTCTTGCTCAACCGGTGCGTTAAATATCCCGAAAGTATGTATCCGTCTGTGGTGGAGTGATATCGATATAAACCAGTAATAGCCAACATGCGACGACTATCGTTTTGGCAGGGTGGCTAAGATACTTATTTTCGGATCGGAAGATACCCAGATCGAATCCCTCTTTCATTGTTGACCCTGGGCGTGCAAAGAGAACCATTGAAGGAGGGATTCGATCTGAACACCTTCTGTTTCGAAAACGATCGTCGTCGCGTGTTGGCTATTACTGGTTTATATCGATATCACACCGTCACACGTCTTTCCGAAATGCAATCCTTTTCTTTGAGCTGCTATCACTTAAATTATCCAGACGGCTTTGGAATGCAATAAAAATAACCTTGACAGTGTTTGCGAAGGGTTTACTTATTTCAGAGAAAAATTTGTTTTTTGTGTGCCTTTTCTCCCCCCTCCCCTCAATACGCGAGTATATAAAAAGCGGTGGCACTCGAGAGTGAATCACGTAACTTTTATTCGGAAGTTAACGGGTCAAGGTCTCGGACTCGTAGCTAGCGTGTCATGAGTTCATGCCAAGAGCAGAAGACCTGCTGTGTGGAGTGAGTTGATGCACGTTCGAGGATCAAACGTCCTCCCGTTGGTGTGGATGTGCCAGTTCTTTTTCCTCTCCACTTGACCAGGGTTCAGAATTACGAGGTTCGTCGCCAATAGCTCTCAAGTGACGTTAATGCAACTCTCACTCGCAATACAACTATGCTTATAAGTATTAAACACGCGAGAGATAAGCAAAATGTTTTTCTTCTATTATGACCCTTCCCTCCATGTTATAGTGGTTACAATTTTTCTCTGACACACGCGAACACAATGTATGTATTTATATATAACTTTATCTTGTTCTCTCTCACTGCCCTTTAATCACACGTAGAGCGAAAGAGAAATTATAATCCACTTCAAGTGAATTATTTTTTTCTCTTTCGAACTGTTTAATCTTTCCCCCCCAAAAGAATACCGACTCTCCTTACCTCCCTTCCCTTCAAGTTCAAGGTCATTAAGCGATTTCCGCAAACAACTGGCTTGCACAAACAGACAAAACACAGAACAATTTAGAGGTCACAAAATAACCACCTAATACGCTTCTTGTTTCCGACACCCCCTCAACCAGGTAAAAAAAAAAGCAGACGATAAAAAAATCAAGCTCAACCCCACCTGGTGCGTGGGAGGAGGGAGGACTGGACACGGTTGGCCGGACCCGGCACGGGTGACACTGCGACAGGAAACCATTACGTGTAGGGGTCTTAGCCCGGACGTCCTGTACGGCCGCTCTGACCGTTTCTGTCGGAACACCCCCGGTTTCCATCTGCAGGGGTATGCAGGAGACACGCTAGGGTGGGTATCACCTGCGCCAGGTATCATTGCCTGTCTCCCCCCTTTAATTTTATTTTCCATTGCAACCTGTTCTTGTTTCAAGTGCGTATGCTAGATATTAGAGTTCGTGTAGGGACCTGCCTTCAACCGTTAAGATCTAGCAGACCGGCAGGTTTGTAGAGAGGCCCTTTTCGAGGGGTCAGTTTTTAGATCGGTGGTTTCGAAACAGAAAGGTCTTTTTCTGCGTTGAAACGAATGTAGCCGTACCTTGATGACTGAAAATGTTTTGTATTAGTGATTATTAGTTTAATTCAAACACACTATAGCTGCTACCTCCCTGCTTCCCTTTGGTATTTAATGATGTTGTATGAATATATATGTATATATACTGTTTGTATGTATATAAATTGATATCTAACAAGGAGAGTACACAGGGTCTTGATGTCACGGATTGAGTTCAAATTTTGTAAGATGGTAGATTTAGTTTCCCCGTTGATGAAGATATAGGGGCCACTACTCATTAATTTTGTAGATATTTTCAAATGAAGATGCAATTCACTCGTTCACTTCAGTTCTGTAGCAGCAGAGACCCAAGCGACAATATTGCATCTCGCGCATTGAATTAGTGCTTTTCGAAATTGTGTTTCACCATTGTTACGGACAATAAATGATTAGAGGGTAGTTAAATTTTTATACTATTCTGTGTTGATCTGATAAATCTTTTTATTGTGTCCTTTCACAATTTGTTTCTAGGCACGCTTAACTGAGAGTTAAAGGGCTTTTCTCCTATTCCTCTTGCAAAATATTATTCTGTACTTCTGTGAATGACAATGACAAATAAAACTCTTATAAGGTTTCTAGTCATTAGACATAAAATAAAAAGCTATTCACCCTCCTTGGACTGAAACTTGGCTCCTAACGAACAGGAGCACTGATCCGTTGTTACTACGCTGAATTCATTATCTATAATCATTTTTGTTACAGAACTGAATTAATTGAACGAGTGAATTGCATTTTCAATTACAAAATTGAGTAATGGCCACTTATAACCCTATATCTTCATCAACAGGGATACTAAATCGACCATACTACAAAATTTGAACTCAATCCGTAACCCCAAGACCCTGTACTCTCTTTGTAAGAGTTCCATTGTATTGAAAAACTTTCTTCTCTCCCTGATTTAAAAAGGGCAGAACTTCAAAATAGTTCTACAATTTAAAGAATTATTATTTTCCGAAACCTTCTCTATTTAACAATAAAAACAAAACACGCTCGCTAAATTTCTAGTCTAAATCTAATAATTCAAGAACGGAATGTTTTTTTATGAGTAAGCCCCCTAACTCTCTTTGAGAATCGATTTCGCAAGACCCCCGTTTGCAGCGCATTTCTATTCAACTATTCAAAAACGGGAATTTTTGTTATCAAAGGTTTCGCACAACCACTTTCCTAACGGGCTTGTAATTCATAAAAGGAATATGCTGAACAAATTTAGGGTGAATAGCTTTGTATATGGAGTTTTTGTTCATTGTTAGATTTAATCATTCGCTTTTTATCATTGGCAGTGGTAGCGTTTCCATGAGTTTGAGCCCAGTACCGCTGAAGCTCCCCCATGTAGGGAAACGATGCACGTTAAATCTGTCAAGAGCTGAAACGTCCTCCCGTTGATGTGGTGTGGTAGTTAGGAGAGAGGGTGCAGCTCAGATGTCATCCTCGTCACTTGACCATGGTTCAAAATGACGAGGTCCGTCGCCAAAAGCACTCGTGTAGCTGAACAGTGCGACGTTAATATTCAATCAATCAATCAATCAATCAATCAATCAAGCGGCATGGGGAATGAGTGAATATTAACGTCGCACTGTTCAGCTACACGAGGACTTTTGGCGACGGACCTCGTCATTTTGAACCATGTTCAAGTGACGAGGATGGCATCTGAGTTGGCACCCCTTCTCCTAACTACCACACCACACGTTTGAGCCTCGACTGATTTAACGTGCATCGCTCCTCCACAGCAGTACTAGGTTCAAACTCATAACACTCCTGCCACGATTTCGTTATTTTAATTCTCGAGAGGTTTGTAGAAGGGAAAAAGAGGTGGGAAACTTCTAACCCTCACAGAGAACAACAATCACCTTCAGAATTGTCGTGGAGCAGAGTCAAATCGAACCGTACACCTGCCCTTTTTTCACGGTGAATTTCGTGGGTCTCGATCGGAAAGGTGGCATTAGCAACACAACTTTATGTTAATGTCTATGAATCCGGGGGATGACACCTAAAACTACTATATCTCTTCTATTTCCCACTCTACCTGAAAAGGTGGCCGCGACAGCCTAGTGGTTACGGTCACGAACTCGAATTCTCGTGCTGCGTAGAGGGGGCTGATGTGCGTTAAATATGTCGAAACTCAAGCGTACTCTCTTCGGTGTGGTACGGAACCTCAGGTGTCGTTTTCGCCACATACCAACTTTAAGCCCAGACAGATTCCCCTACACCTTGGATGGATGAGGACTCGAACCCACAATTCGACCAGGGGTATATTGAAACTTCCATTAACAAACGATTTTAGCTCTCGGCTCTTCAACCACCGAAACAAGTTCGCGATCATGCTTAGTGACACCATCTAATGGCGGTTTTTGCTACCAAATTGGATGCTTGAATTACTCTATATCCGATGATGAATATTTGCTGTTATTTAATTTTGCCCACAGTACTAAAGCCAAATCTGTACTCCAGGGATCATGACATGCTTGCCTACGATTTTCGCCTTGCGTTCGATTTGCCTATCGAACCCGCAACCTTAGGCTTACGAACTACTAGGCTACTTCTCATCCACCAAGCCGACTCACTATGAGTAATTAACTACGTACTCAGAATTTAATTTTGTTCGAACTAAAATTATAGAGTAGGGCAAGGGTGGCGAACCAAGGGCACGCGTGTTATTGATGGCCCGCTACTGATCGAAAAGGTTTGCATTTCAGTTCTAAATAACAAAGTTAACTATGAAGTATTAAGAACAAACGCGCGAGTAATTCGTCGCGGGGAGCACACTCGTTTGTTATTGTCTTGTATTAGTTACGTCGCGGGCTACAATTGCAAAGGATGCAAAGTTCGTCTACGTATATCAGTCAATTTCGTTGAATAACATTAAAGAGTTGCTTAGAAACCGTTTGGCAGATGACTAATCCAGCATGCATTCTGCTAAAAGTAACATCTTACAATCCTATTACAAGTTTTCATCTATAATCTGCAACAATAGAAGTCACGCTGTTGAAGTCATCAGAAGTCCATGTCATACTAATGTTACTTTATAGATTGAATTACATGTATAACCGAAAAATTTATTACTTACAGCGTAAAATGCATTTTTTCGTAATAAATAGTTTTGAGTAATGAGTATTTAGTTTTATTTATTTCCCCGATAATCGCAAATAAAAGTTATTTGACGGCACGTCTATATTCCTCATTAAACATTTCTTTTGAAAAAATGGCACGTTACTCCGTAAAGATCCACCCCTCTTGAAGTAGGGGCTCCCAACCCTATGCCCGCCGAGATCATGGTCTCTTCTCCTGTCGTTTAACGTGGGCCTCCCGCTGTAGGGTCAAACTAAAATTCTAAGTGAAAGTTTTCTCTTTTATCCCCCTCGAATGTTCGTCTACTTAATTTTCCATACCTAAAATCCCAAACGAAATGAACTGGTTCATCTTGAGAGCAGGGTTGCCAAATTGGGTGATTAAACATTCTACATAAAAATATAGAGAGAGATATGTCTGTACAAATAGAATATTGCAACACTCACCTTTGGTGTAGAATTTGAATGCAGCCGGGTTTGGGTGATATTTCTGAAGCTCCTTTCTGCTTAAGGTAAGGACTCTATTCCTTATCTTAAGAAGAAATAGCCAATGAAATGCCGAAAATCGCATTGACTTTGAGATTTGTATTTTTTATAAAGAATTTTTATACTTTTTTTTTGTAGATTTTGTTTGCATTACTTAGTAATTATTCTTCACACGAATAAAAACAATTTTTATTCTTAGGATTAATAATTACATCCACATAATGTACAGAAAATATTTAACTCTATCCACCAGTGAATGAGTGAATATCAACGTCGCGCTGTTCAGCTACCCGAGGGCTTTTTGCGACGGACCTCGTCATTTTGAACCATGGTCAAATGACGTGGACGACATCTGAGCTGGCACCCCTCTCTCCTAACTACCACACCACATCAACGGGAGGACGTTTGAGCTCTCCACAGATTTAACGTGCATCGCTGCCCTACACGGCGGGTCTTTAGTGGTACTGGGCTCGAATTCATGACATGCCTGTCATGATCCGATTCCTTGACCACTAGACTACCGCGTTGACGTCAAAAATATGGAACCACTAATGTATATGTAACCCGAACTGGCATTTCACTCTCCAAGCTTCCACACCGTGCTGATGAAGAGTTCTTAGCCTCGACAGATTTAACATACATCGGCCAATCTCTACACGGCTAGTCTTCAATGGCACTAGGGCTCGAACTTGTGACACGCCGACCACTAGGCTACTGGCGCCACTGTCACGATCTCAAAATATTCATTGAATGTGGCGTGTTTAAATTCAGGATTTTCAAACTTTCTTCGGCCTAGATGAAAAATTAAGATTAGTCACCTAAACTTCTCATATTCTGGCTCTGACCCATCTTCCCTTTGGAACATAAAGGAAAATCTAAATATACTATCAAAATGAAACCACAGTAATTAATCCACACGAGTGTGCATTTGGCAGAATTCCCAAGGGAACCAAACTCACCCGAAAGGGACTCCAAATATGTTCCCCGAGAAAAGATAGCTATTCGTATCGTAAATTTGAGCCACGGTCACATGACGAAGTCTACACCTGAACTGGAAGCCTTCTCTCCGAGCTTTCAAATCCCACCAACGAGAGCACTTTGAGTTAGAATTGATTTAATATACGAGTACCTTCTCCCCTCTACGTGGCTTATCTTAATAACACTGGGTTCGAACCCGTGACTCGTTGACGTCGGCCATGAGCTCAGGACCATAACCACTCTGTTACCGGGGCCACAATGTTTAGGTGTAATATTAACTGAAATCTTTATTTATGAACCCTTCCATGACGGGTGGGACACACATGAATCAGTCTCAAACACCCTTATTGGACGGCGGGCCGTTCAATCCACTTTTCCGTGGGGACACATGCTGTAGAACGAGAACGAAACACGATTCACCAGTGGATAATCTGTCTACTGGTGACATTTGGGAAGAATGCCTATGTATATAACACACCCATCTCTACAATGTTTTCTGTTGATTAATACGTCGTCGCGAAAAAGTTAAAACACGATTTTAACTGTGGAAAAGAAAAAGATATATAATTGTGTAAAACACATGTTACGCTTAGGGATTGCAATATTGGACCACAAGTTCAATACCGGTATTCGGTATTTTTTTATGTTAATACTGGGATATCCGTTTTAATACCGGTAGTAGAAATTTTAGAAAAAGAAAGGAAACACATGTTTCTTTTTATTTGCCAGTTAATTTGAAAAAAAGTTACTGTAAACTAATTAAATTTGAATTGTTGTTTTAGTCTCTTCTTTTTTATTTTCATTTCTAAAATCATTGTACTTATATAAATACTGTAAGACATTTTCTATTTCGTTATGTCTTTCTTCTGTGCGATTTTTCAATGCAATATAGCTTCAGATAGAGATGTGTGCTGTTCTTTCAGTGACTGCAATATGAAATTTATTTTTACATTAGTTTTAATAAATTAGAATCACTCCGACGTAATGCCTAGCCAGTTTTATTGGAAGTAGTGCTGATACTACTTATGGATAGTAAATCGAATTCACTGTCTGAAAAATTAATTTGCAGATTTAAGTCGATCATTGCTTTTTGGATTAGATTTTTCAGTTACAAAAATCGTTCCATCATTCGGAGTAAATTGTTCCAACGTGCTTTAGAATCTAATATTAACATATGTTCTGTTTCTATTAAATATCAAGAAAACGGTATTCAAATTTGCGAATACCGGTATTCGGTATTGCAATTCCTAGTTACGCTCTTCCAAATATCTATGTATATGTCCAGCGGAAAATAACAAAACTTCTCCCAAGCAGAAATGTTCCCTTACCCACCAAAACAACCCTCCAACCATCCTCCATAACTTTCAAATCCCGATAACATCCCTTTTATCTTTCCCCATCGTGTGAAACCAAAAGATAAGGCACTCATTTAACTCAAATCTGACGCAAATCTCCAACAACTCTAATTTCGTTTACCGCGGCCGCTGTGGGAACTGAAAAATAAAAACTCCCTTCCCTCCCCGATTTTAAAACACAGATAGCCCACACCGGGGTGTTAATGAGATGCTTTAAAAAGCAAATCTTTATCTCCATCTGCGGCCTATCGGGTAGATCAGAACGAATCCCTATTTTGGGTGATCCCGATGACCTCAGTGATTCGGATCCGTCAAATTGAGGAGGAGATCCGTTCGTAATAAATCGAGTGATACGGATTCTTTCCCCTTCTATTTTTTCTTCTCACCTCCCCAACTGCCATATGCTTCTAGCAAGGGTGTTGTTATTATTAATATCATCTGCCGACACCATCTTTCCCTTGGATCTTCCGTTTCGATTCGTTTATCTGCAGCTTTGCCCTCCCTTTCCCTCCTGCTTCGATGCCCCCGCGAAGTGAAGTAGTCACGAATCGTCTGCTGTTATGGGCAGCTTAATTTCCTGAAGGAAAATGGCAAAAAAAAAAAAAAAAAAGTCGTTTGGGCTGAGAGGGAAGCACGTGCTGCGGTTGCACACGGAATAATCTCTGGACACGACAACGTTTCAGTTCGGAAAAATTTCTAGATATATAAATTGTTCAATCAAGATATTTAGAGTGTGTTTCTTGCGTTATTGTTTATTATTAGACAACTAATACTAATAGACCTAGTGTAGCTTCGAAATGCTATGTTTAAAAAAAACAAATAAAAAACTATCCTTTTATAGTTAATCGAACTAAATTGTAACTTAATCTTTTAGTCATCAAATCTGAAATTAGTCGGCAGATGCCGGAAGGGATCCGAAAATAGGAAATCGTTATTCCTGATGATTATGATCAGGACAATGGAGCAAAATAATTAAATTATTTTATTGCCCTCGATCCTGGACAAGTGAGCAAAATTTCGAATTAATCTGTCCTTTTAAAGTGGGTAAAAATTGAGTTCTAAGATTCCGTTACATACAAGTGAAGCTTATAAAAGGGTGTTAAAAAGCGATCAATCTACTGGATGAGCCAAAAGGGAAAAATGTGTCTTCTAACCAATTAGCTGTGAGTGACGAGTGCACTCATCATGATTAAAAAGTAATGACCAATGGCTATATTATGAAATTTCCAGATGTTTAGAACCTTTTGAGGCAAGGTCGGACTAAAACAACAACAAAAAAATATATATGAAAAGTTTAAGATGAACTCATGTGCACCATATGCTTCGGCTGAAACTGCGTTTAAGTTCACATAACGAAGTTATTTATGTTCCATGATAATGTTTTTTAGATGTTATCCTAAAAGGGGCAAAGGAAAAAGTCGGAAAGTTGATTTATAATTGGGTTCCTTCAGATATGGTTAGCCATGCGACACATGCGTGACGCCCAGCCCATTGGTATCTGCTGGCTCGAAGGTACCCAGTTATCGAGTGGTGTAAATGCCAATTGTTTGATGCTAGAACCACACGCTGATATTATAATAATGGCTCAATGGCATGCTGCCTAAAGAACAATTATTTTATTGGGGGTGGGGAAGGCGAGAATGCTTCACAACCTAAAGCTTCTCTCAAGAACTTCCTTAGTGTCAAAACAGAAAATATTTAGTTAGCAAAGAAGGAAATAAATCAGTGTGTGCTTAGATCTCAGTCCAGGAATTTTGATGTGGTCACTAAAATTCAGGAAGTTGATATATGAAATATCCTTTTGTGAAAATACTTTTATATGAAAATTTTCTTGAGTCTTTCGCGTATTATATGTAATGAATGTTTATATAAAACAAATAAATAAGTATCAGTAGTAAAAAAAAAATGGCAATTTTATAAAATAAACCCATTATTTTGATCCAATATTTTAACAGCGACACTTACTCTGGGATTGACGAGTAGACTCGTCATCGTTTGATTCCCGTGACATATATAATTGCCCACTCTCAAATATGAGTGCCACAGTTAACTGTTAAGGTATCCGACTACGTTCGGAATCGCGGTTTTGCAAAAGCATATAAATCGATAATGGTTGTGATATTTAGTGTCACTTAGATTAGAATACGTGTATAAAATTGTTTTAAGAATAGCATTACAATATTTTGACAAAAAAGGAGCATAGAAAGACCCATTTTCAAAACATTATCCTTTTATGGGAAATGGTTCTATTATAATAATATTTTACCTGTCTATAGCTCAGACCTCTGTACAGAGGCTCAACTAGAGTTTTTGAAATATATAACTTAAAATGGATTTAATCCATATTTTACTACAACAGAGGAAAGAAATTTCAAGAAAAAAACGCCGATAATTATTTCAATGGGGGTAACTCTGAAAAAAAATGTGAATTTTTCAAAAATCTTAGTTTAGACTCTCGGGAGAGAAGTCTTTACTTTATATAAGTCCAATATTATTATTGTGGAAGCATTTTTTAAAGAAGAACGTTTTGAAAAAAGCTTATTCTAAGTTATTTTTTTTACCAAAATATTGTACTTAAATAATTTTTTTTGTCATAATGACCATAAAACAGTTTTATACATGTATTCTAATCTAAGTGACATGAAATATCATGAAAATTATCCATTTATGCGCTTTTGAAAATCACGGTTCCGAACATGGTCGGATACCTTAAAGTGCATTCTTTCTCAGATTTTAGAACATATTTTTTTTAGTTCAATGATTCGTTTGGTGACAGTGAAAGCTGAATGGTCGTGGCCGCTATCTCATGGTTTGGAACCCTAGTGTCTAGTGAAGAACCCTTGCCACGTGGAGGGGATAGTGCCCGGTAAAATCTGTCGAGGCTCACAGTCCTTACGTTGGCATGGTTTAAAACTTAGAAGAAAGAGGCTCGAGCTTAAGTATCGAACTCAGTGGCGCACTCAAGGGGGGGTCCTGGGGTCCACCCCTCAAAGCCCTTCATTCTTTTCCGATTGATTATAATTCTAAGTACATAGTACGTAAAATTTAATGAATTACTTGTTATTAATGATTAATTTTATGAATTAATGCTAATTATTTAATCAAAAATTAGTTTTTTACTGTGTTTTGTTCCCTAAAATCGACAAAATCAAAAGGAGCATGATACAAGTATGGTGAACTTTCAACCCCGGACCCCCGCCCCTTGAAAAATTCATGTGTGCGCCACTGATCGAACTCATTTCCCTAATTGGGGCTCAAAATGTTGAGGTAATGTGCGATTGTAAGTCACGCACATTAATTAGTTTCGGGTTATTGTTTGTACGAGCATTTGACAATGTACTATCTACTTTTAAGAGCCATAGGTGACGCCGACGTTTAAGCAGGTGCCCTTACTTTTGTGGAAGTTCTGAGGGTCTCAAGAAGTCTTAAGAGGTCCATGGTTTCAGTGAGAGAATTGCGGTAAAGATTATATGTTTAATACTCGCGGTTTTAAAAAAAGCATGGCATATGTTTTTAATCATTCAACATTGTTTCCCCCGGAGCATATTTGATTATGAATCTACAATGACTTAAAATTACCACATATAAATATTACTTTTAGATTACTTTTGTACTCGACAACATTTGCCACATTTCCTTGTAGAATCAAATCATCAAAATTTATGGTAAAATGATGCAGCTGCTTCTTTTCCAACAAGGCTCCCATGCTTCAAATTGCAACTCAAATAAGCCATCGCTACATTTTGTTGTTCCAGCTGAACTACTTAAGAGTCTTGATGCACTAAAAAAATGGAATAAAATTACACCGTGCGTGTTCGCAATCGCTTGACGCGAACATTACTGTGTCCATTGTTGTGATCATGCGTTTCCGCCTCTGTTCTTTTTCGACGCGTCTTCTGCGTTTTACCAAACAAATGGCAGGTGATTCCTCAATTGTGTCCACTCGTTACGTTATTGAAAAAGGAATGTTTTCTTCTATTTCCTTATTGGATACCTGGTAGCTCTCCGAGCTTTTGTTTCTCATGTTTGCGAAGGTGCAGTCCACCCCTATTGTTCGACGGACTGAAGCATTTTTGATGAGATACACTCGTCTGCGTTGTCCTTGCTCTTGAGTAAACTTGTCGTTAGGGAACAGGTTGTTTTTATCTATGCGGTTTGAATAATTATGAGTCAATTCGGCTTTGTGGACAGTCTGTAATGGGGCTCAAGTTTTGAAAGTAAGCTTATTCCAGGGGCAGAGGGTGTCATTTAGGCACAGACGGACTGGGTCTGAGATCTTGGGCTTGGGAGACGAATCTTGTTCTTGGCTCTGCTTCAATAACTTTATGATCTGAATACTCTGAATCATCGAATGTCGGAAATAGTCTCTGAAACATTGGGAATTTCAAACTGCAGGGTGGGGCGAATAAAAGTGGCCCAGTGTAACCTCCAGTTTCAGATTACGAAGAAACATGGCAAAGAAAGGGAAATATAATTCGTTAACCTGTTCATCTACTGACTACTATTAATCTCTTGGCACCTTTGACTGCTGGTGTGGCGAATGTTATTCGGGCACCATTTGATTACGTCGGAAACCAGAAGCGAATGGTGTTGCTGTCTGAGGGAGTGGGGGAGAAGGGTTTCCTAGAATCCCGTTCCCCTACGTTCCGGATAGACTCGTCTAGAAAGGACATGCGGAGGACCGGTTTTGAGGGTCCCGACTAGAGGCGGAAGGCAAAAACGCGCTCTGCATGTAAGATTGTTTTTTAGAATGTTCTGTAAATAAATTGTACATATTTATATCTCTAGCCTGGCTGTGAGTTTTCGTACTCAATACGTCACACTGGTCAGAAAGTTGCGGAAGGTAAATCGAAGCTGGACTTGCTACAATTTCATCATAAATGTTCTGCTGCAGTTCTTGAAGACCGAGAAGATTGTTGAGATGCACCTTAGATTTGACGGTTTGAGACAAAAAGGAATCGCACATTAACAGATCTGGTGACCTGGGTGGCCAGCTAGGGCCGAGATCAGAATAACGTCTGCTAACAACTCTGTCCAGGAGTGAAGGTTGTGTTAATGGTATCCATGGTTCGGTGGGACGTAAGGCAGTTACACCATTCTGTGAAAGTAACTGTATGTCTTTTTCTCTTCAGTTAATGTAACCACAAATGGATAGCCACTGATCAATTCACACTGATACAGTCCGAGATAAGATATGAACCTTGTTTTGCTCACTTGGTGTGCACGTCAGATTCACGTGCAATCATGTCCACTCGTCCGAGACACTTTTATTAGTACGTGCCTGTCGGCAACAGTAGCAATACCGTATTAATAGGTCATGTTCGTGGTCTATGTCTAGGTCTACCACAAAGTACATCATTTCTCAGTCTGTCGAAAATCAGCATTTGGTTTGTGAGATTGTAAGCCACGCACATGTATTTGTTGGGGTATTTAAGAGCGCACGCTGTGTATGCCGTATTCTTAAGAGATCGCAAGTGGGGCATACTTTTACTTAATGCCCAAGGCCTCAAGAACTCTTCAGACTTCTCTAGTGCCATTAGACCTGCTTTGATTTTAATTTACGTTGCACAGTTAATCAATACGAGGACTATTGGCAACGGACCTCGAAATTTTGAGCCACGATCAAGTGATGAGATGATACCAGAGGTCGGGCAATACTCTCCAAACAACCACGCCAACCGGAAGAATTTTCTACAGATTTTACGTGTATTAGCCTCTCTAGACAGCGGTTTTTCAGTGACATTAGGGCTCGAACTTATGAACGGGTGACCACAGCCACTAGGCAACCGAGGTCACCCGATGATAAAGAAAGTAAGCCAGAGCTTGTTCATCTCGGGAAAGTGATAGCTATTTGAGTAATGAAAATACAGAAGCATCAACAGTGAATTTGAACAATGTTTATTTCAGGGCTTCGAATCGTGATTTTTTTCGTTCCGGTTCAACTAAAAATATATGTATTGGTTCAGTTCCAGTTTTTGTTGTAACAAAAATAGCTGTTTTTGGTTTTCAGTTCAGTTTCGGAAGAATAACTTTATTTTATGCATATTCTTATTTCTATTAAAAATATAATTCTATCATATACAAAAAATGTAATTAATTAATTTTTTTGTCTAATGGGGCTGCGTATTGGTATTTTTTACCTTTGAAGACCTAGTTCATTCCCCAGAAGCTGGTATCACTTTTTTTTATTTCAGCACCATATAGGCGATACCAATTGCTGCAGGTATTTTTGACGCCCAGAGGGAGGCACCTGAGCTCTGACGATGCAAAATTGAACTTAGGAAATTAATTTTACCGAGAGTACCCAGACCAAAAGGGTACTTCAATTGATTTTTTACATGCTGCATAATCATACGACATGGCCATTGTCGATTTTCTGCATCATGAAAATCCACCGACTTGGGCCGGGGTAGAACCCGTAACCTTGGGTGCAGAAGTCCAGCGACAAACCAACCACGCCACCCAGTCGGCATGTAATTTATCAAAGTTGATTTTATTTTTTAAAATTGCTACATTATGTGTGAATTGATACGATTAACTAGTATGTACGATAGAAGTGGTGAGCAGAGAGCGAAGAACATTGTCCCTGTTATCCATTACCAACATCTCATTTGACAATTAGGTTCATCATTCTGGTTTGTCTGTCTAAAATGTCTATATACAAATATCCGTGGAGTAACCTTTCGCATGCTGAGATGCGAAAAATAGAACAGGCTGACATTTTTTTTAAAAAAATCATCTAGTTCATTAAACTGAGTTAAATCTACCTTCTGCAAGTAGTTTCATTCGTGAAACTGACACAGAAAAATACTTGAGAACATCCAAACAGGAAATTGAGAAGCAATGTGCATATAATGATGATATAATTATAGGATGGACGTGAAATTAGAAAATATTGATAAGTTGGCTACAATAACAAAATGACTGAAGATATATCGAACTGAAATAAATTGATATTTCTCGGTTCGAAGCCCTGATTTATTTGACATTTGATCCAGAAGAATTACTTGAAGATTTTTATATATTGGGGAAGATGAGATAAAGCTCTATACGAAAAGAACTCCAAAAATGAAACAATTGAACCTTGTAAAAGTTTCTAAACTACTTGGAAAAACTTTTGAAGATGAGAGATAAAAATACGGCTGACGAAATTTTGGAAAACACAAACCAGCTTATAAATCAGATATTTATGTTTAGCTAATAGTAATGATGCCATTTTTTGTTGTCTTTCATCTACAAAAATCTACCCAAACAAAACTGCTACGTATCTACGTACACGGGCCTATTGTTGTAATAAAAGTTAAGGACCACTCACTGAATCGAGCACAATGTTAGTAGTTTTTAGTCTTAAATTTGATATTTAATTACTTTGAAGTTTAAAAGAAGGAACCCTTTATTAATAACCTTCAGCATTTTTCACGGGTATTTTTCTACTATTACAGCTCTGTTGAGTAGAAATCCTCAATTTCTATGCGAAGCAGGGAGCCGAATCAACTCAACCAGAAGTCCCCTTGACCCTCAGAAGAGCAGAGAGCATCATCTCCACATCCATTGACAAATATACTGCCATGACCCAAAAAACGAAGAGTTTTAGAAAGCCATGGGAAACTCAGGCCACTGTGGACCCAATCCCGAGGCATCTGGAGAGAGCTGAGGCTGTTGCCCGCTTTCGTCTAACTACCGGACATGACTTTTTGGAAGTATACCTCCACTGACTTGGCGTGGCTGCTAACGAGGCCTACTCACTCTGTGGCCATGCCAGAATGAATGGAGACCCCCCTGCTCCAATGCACTGAACTCGATGAATACCCCGGTGACGATATCATCAGTATAGGAGGCTCGGCATCAAATGGTCAAGAAGCCAAGCACGGGCTTTGGATAAATAAAATAAATTTCTGAAGGTTTCATAGAGAAAGACATTTAATTCCCGCGCAACATCGGTTGTCTAAATTAGCGGTTCGTAAACTTTTGATCACCGTGCCCACCCCTTAATGTATCAGCATGGAATTGCAGACCTCCAAGACGTGGCTGAGTGATTTAATGATTCCTGAATAATCCTAAGACTGCTCCAGCTCCACTTGTGCAGGTTTCCTTTACGAATACAGTAAATATATAATTAAAAATATAAAACTAATTTCAAATAAATAATGTACTTCTTGTGTTGTCTATGGATTTAGTGCATTTGTATATTGATCCCTAAGCTCCGATAACAAGCGAGACCTGGTCTGAAGCTTGAGGACTGTAAAGAATGCCCTGTGGTGATGCATCAAGTTTAAAAAGAGATGCAAGAATGGCCTTGCAGTCAAAAATAGAGTCTGCTCATAATTGGGTTTGCGGGCAATTTCTGCAGATGGGGTGAGATCGGATATTATCTGGAAATGTTTTCAAACAGCAGTTTAACTCAGCAGTTGCCGTGTTTCGTCTGACCACTGGACACGACTGCCTCCTGAAACATCTACATATAATCCATTTTGCCCCTTTCTGCACGCTCTGCGATTTTCGGGAGGACATGGATGCTGACCCCGTCCGCCGCTGCCCAGTCCTAAAGAGTTCCTTTTTGTGCGACCTTTATTGGCAAGCTAGGGACTTATTGGGTTCATAGACTTTTCTCGCCCTTTTTTCCCCTTGCTTTGTTTATTTTTGTTTTTGTTCCTATCCCCTTGTGGTGTAGTGGTCTTCTGTAACCCTGGTAATTGGAAATATATATTTAAACCTTTGAACTGATTTGTGTAGAGTCTTGCTACTGTAGAAGACAAATATCTTGGGAAATTGAGCTCTAGTATAGCAGGTTTTATTAAACTCTGCTTAGAAATTTTGTGCTTGGCGACTGAGTTTACTTCTTCCAAGGTGACAGTGGAAGGCTGATCCAAGTCCGGAGCCCCCTTAGTGAGGACGTCCACACATTCATGACCCCCCCTCAATGTCCACGTGGGCAGGAATCGACTGGAGTATACTTGGTTTATTAATCTGCCCGAAGAGAATGTTAATGCCTTTTATCAGATAGGTATCTACATTGCAAATGACCTCGAGAGCTGACTTAGACTTTCTGAAAATTACGAGACATTCCGTTATAGAAGCCGAGAAATGTGACCCGTATACAAAGAGAGGAATTCGTTTATTACAATTGATTCACTAGGGAGGTTTGATGCTATTTGGACTGTCGGAATAATGTACTTGTTGTTGTTCCTAATGCCACCTGATCGGCATTAATCGGAAATTCATCATGATAAAGGGCTAAGTATCGTCTGTCGTTAGCCGTAGCTTTGAGCATTATACAGGCGATAGAACGATTTTGCTCGGTTTCACTCCAATTTTGAGGGAGAATACCCTGGGGATCATCAGGGGTCTCCCACCTTTCTTCCTCTTCCACCCACCTCACGAGAGGACTGGCAACTCGACGGCTATTTAAAGTACTCCATGCCACGAAGACACTATACATTTACAAACACCCATGTCTTCTCCGGGATTCGAACGACACAGCAGTCAGCGTCGCTAACCACTATACCGGATGGACGACATAATGTACTTATTAATTAATAATGTGTATTAATAAAAATTTTAAAAAGAAGAATGGTGCTGCATTTTTTTTACAAGTGATGTTATATCGGATGTAATATTTGAAATCCGCTGTCTCAATTCTGGGTTTCCAGAGGGTTTCTGTGTACTTATTTTTAAGATAAGGAACTGAAAATGTTTTTTTCCATAAGTAAGCAATTTGGAAAGACATGAGAGAGGAGCTTCGTAGAGAAAGCTGTCGTGGGCGAATCGGAAAATTTATTTTGTAAGCCACTAAAGGAGTTTGGAAGGAACTTACTCATTCCTACAGGTGTAATTCGATTTGGAAATAGGGATGGATGCAGTTGTTAACGTACTGACACGCTATGAATTCGGTTCTTAATCTTTGATAGAACATGTGTTTCTACAATTGTTTTGAAAATATTACTTTATAGTAAAGACTACGTAGTTGCAAACAATAAAAAGTGAGAAAATGGTAGATGGAGATAAGGATGCCTCAAAAATCTTAAGACTGCCTTTGCTACTTATACAGGTTTTTTCATTACTTTTTCACTTTAAGAAAACAGTAAACACCTAATTAAAAACTATAACGTTGTAGAAATGGCTATTCAGTAGCAAACAATAAAGAAAAAAAAGCTAAGTTAATACATTTGATTAAAATACATGTTCTAACAGAGCTTTTTCATTGGGGGAAATTGAATGATTTAATCTCGGATCTATCAATTCCTTCTCGTTTCCATTCGGAGTCCGTAGAAGAGGAAATTCTTAACATTAAATGAGACTTCTCGCGGTCTCCTAGAAAGGCGCTAGGACTAGTTTAAGGACCACTGGTCTAAACTATAACTTAACAAAACGCAACTAGGAGGGGATTGGTTTATTAGCTGAAGGCAAATTGCCTTAATAAGAGCTTAATCAAATAGTAAAAAACGTTCTGACATTTTAAATATTTTTGAAATAATAAAATTGTAGTTATAATTCTCTTTCTCTCTCATTGCTCGAAGTTTTAAAATCCAAATAATCCAATAAGTCAATAATATGAAAAAAAAATTTCAAACACATACCAGTTCCGAAATGTTTTCTTAAAGTGAAGTCATTTCAAAATAAAAACTGGAAATTAATTTTTTTTATTCACATTTCCTTGTTTGATTTGATTTCCTTGGGTTTTTTCTAAACACTAACAGGTCAATTTTTATCGGTATTATTTAGAAAGTTTAATAAATGCCAAGAAAATACTATTCATGAATAAACCACTGCAACTTTTGTCTTTTTGTCAACAAAGTGGATCATTTAAAATATTTAATACGCAGAAGATAAGAGGAGACCTTGTTCTTTTGCTTCTGTTCAACTCGACTTGAAAATCATTAAAATGTCTTATTAATACAGGTTTTTAAAATTCTTTTTTCATTTTTAAATCGAAAAATATCATTTAAGAAATCCGCATGAACACATCCGCGGTGATATCTGAAGGATTTGAAAGGAAAAAAGGAGAAAATCTTTAAAAAAGGAACAGTTTTCAGGAAGATACCATTTTTAATGAGGAACCATTTAATACAGACAGAGAGGAAAAAACTTAGCAATAGAGAGTTAAAAACAACAATCTGAGAGCGTAAAAAAATAGAACGGAAGAGTGGGAAAAAAAGAAAGAAGAAAAAAGAAGAATCGTTTGGTTGAAAAGTATTTATTTTCGCCATATTAGTGAAGGTAATAATTTTTGTCTTCTCAGCATTTTAAAGAGAATAAAGAAAAATTAAAAAACGAAAGGTACAATTGCACGTATTTTTTCCCTTCCCCTTTTCAGTTTCTGCATTACTCATCTTAGTATCAAAGTTTTATTTTTAACAATATAACGGACAAATGATCAAAATCTTTTGCAAAAAAAAAGGGGGGAGGGGAAAGAAAGAACAATTTTTTAAAAAAAAGTAAAGAAAAATTACACTGTCCAGTTTTAATAATAACGAATTGCTTTTCTTTTTGACAAATACGTAATAAAGGATGTTCGAAATCTTTATTTTCTTCCATTTTTTATTCTTTCCTTTATCTTTTGGGAATTCTTTTCTTTTTATCAGTGGACATATGCATGAGAAAAATCGAAAAGAAACACGAAAAAAAAAAAAAAAAAAAGAAGGATCACATAATAGAATGCTCATTTTCTTCACAAAAATCTCCTGCAAAACATGGCGCCGAAATTCTTTTCATCGAACGAGGGAATTCGTGATCGTTTAGTACTACATGCATAAATAAAAGACGATAATGGCAATTTTTGTTTCGCGGCCCCGAAGATGAAAGGGGGGATATAATTAGACAGAGAAATATCGTTCGAAATTAAGGATGGAAATTTCTTTAGAGCGGCATCCGATTTTATGCATCAGAACATTAAAATAAGAATATTCTGGAAGAACGAACGGAAGGGTTATTCTGAAAAGAACAGCATTCTAAAAGGAAAGGGGGGATGGAGAGGGATGAGAATAAGGCCGGAATATCACATAACGATTTATTTTAACAACTAGATATTTCAACGGGGGTAGAATAATACTACTCATGAAAAATTTACATAATTTATCGAAAAAATAATCATGCAGATTATTAAAATACCTTTTGTTTTTTTTTCTCGTTGTTTTCATATTTGTCTAATTTTTCAACAAATGCCGGCATTTTTAAAAAGTAAGAGCTATCCTAGTGACAAAGCAAGTTTTAACGAAACATATAAACCAAAGCAATTTTTGAAATGCCTTAAATAGGCAGTTTGAATCCGTTAAATGTCCGGTTATGTTGTTAATGATGCACATACGTTTTTAGAGAATGCTTGGAGCGGTGACTTTCATTTTTGCTAGAGGGCTTGAATAGTATATAAAAAGAGATAGCTTCTGAACAGAAGTACTGAAGAATTGCTTGTAAATGTACAGGGAAAAGCAAAGTTGAAAAACTTTGAACTTCCGATGATAGGTAGCGAGAGTATTAACATAACAAGGGTTCGTCGTAGAACATGAGCCCCCCGGGGACATTTTCCTGGGACGTCTTAAGGCGTGAGCCAATTTGGCCCAGGGCCACGTCCGCAATGAGGGTCTCGTCTCGTTCTGGACACAGCCTGAATAAGATCATAACTCGAATAATTTCAACTATCAAATGTTATTTCTAGTTGTCTTTTCTGAAAAAACGGGAATTTCGGACGATTAGTCCACTGGCTACATGTGATGACCATCATCCATGTACAGACCTAGGCCTACCACCATACACCCTCAAAGTCAAAAGGTTGAAGTCGTTACTAGTCGTTACGAAGTTTCTCATCAAAAGTCCTTATTTTGCTTTATTGTGTGACCAGAGACGTCTTAAATCCTAGGTCTAGGGTCTAAGTTACAATAGGAGCCTCGTCTCGTTCTAGACTCGACCTTAATGAGATCCTAATTCGAATAATTTCAACGGTTAAATATTATTTCCGGTTGTATTCTCCGAAAAACTGGGAATTTCGGACGATATATCAACTATTTGCATGTGATGACCATCGTCCATGTATAGGCAAGGCCTACCACCATCTTTACTCCTTCGGCCAAAAGTCGATAATTCATCGAGCCAGTTTGGGCGATTGTAAGTCATATGCACGTTCATTTGTTTCTATTGTTCGTACGAGTATTTGACAACGTAAGCTATGTACTGTCTACATTTGCAAGTCATAGGTGGGGCCTAATTTGTGCAAGGGCCCAGAGACTCAATAAGTCTTAAGGCGTCCCTGTCAGCCTCGTCTTGTTCTTGACTCAATAAGGGTGGATGACAAGGGCCCAATAAGATTAATATCTGAATTTTAATCGTAGAATGAAATATTATTCCTGGACATTTTATCAGAATTACTTGGAATTTCGAAATATATGCCGACTGACAACTGTAGCAAGGTTGTATAATTATGCCATGTCTAGGCCTTGGCTTACCACTTACACCTTCATTATTGTTTCATTTGAAAGTTGGCAGTCAGTTTCAGCCTAGGTTTCTGGGATTGTGAGTCATGCACATTTAATCGTTACGGGTACCATTTGTATGAGTATTTGACGACGTCTGCTGTACTGACTGCTTAACCCTTTCGCGTCGGGTGTGTCATGTATGCACCAGTCTCAAGATCCCTTGTCGGATGGTAGGGCATTCAATGGAACTTTCCTCTGGACGACGAGTCTTGTAGATAAAGTACGAAAAGCGATTCGTCGGTGCATCATGCGGTGATGGAATGCATATGGTCTCTAAAAAATTTTCTGTTCCTCCTCTCGAAAAGATTAAAAGCTCCCCAAGGGAGGCCACTTTTGCTTAGTGGCCCAAGAAGTCCTAGGTGGGAGTTAAGTCGATCGTGATCGACCGGTGTTTAAACCGGCTGATTTAAAGGCAATTAAGGAATTTGAATCTGTTTACAAGGAGGTCTTAAAAATCCAATAGAAGAGTCCCTATAGCACAAGACATTTTGGGGTGACCGTCTTCATATTAAACATTAGACGCGCATACTAAAAGAAACACAGGTGGTTATCAAGATAATGGAAACACCCGTGAATAAAACTGCAACCCAATTTTGAGAGACGTTTCCAAGAATTTACTAGACTGGAGTCAAAAGTCATGGATTAACCTATTTGGCAATATTGATGTGAAAAATATTACAAAAAATATGTTACATGTTCTCTTTATATCTCAAGAAAAACGAAGCTTTTTTTTTCTCCTTCAAAAGGACGTAATTTGTTACGAATAACTGTCGGAATCTAATAGACAAAGTAAAGTATCCCAATTTTAAAAGAGTTGGAATTCATTTAACATCGTTCTTTCCCTCTACCTATCTTTGTGAATCTAGATTTTAAACGAATATAACTAAGACAACATATCATTCTCGTTTCGCAGACGACCACATAGAATCCAGTGCAAGATTAGCAGTTAGTAATTATATATCGAGGAAATCAAGATTGGGGCGGATAATATGAATACGAAGTCTTATACTGAGACTGTAGCTACCAGAACTAATTTTAAGTGAAAATTATTTATTTTCTGATGTATTGTGAATTGTTTGAAAATGCATCAGTTGATATTATTAAATTTATGGGTGTAATTATTATGTTTGTATTTTGTGTTTTACTTCAAACGTAGTTTTAAAGTAGTACGTTTTTCTACTGTAGTTATGTAGGTAAGTACACATATTCTGCATTTATTATTGTTACAATACAAATATTATAGAGCTTTTTTTTTGGCTCATCACACCTACGTCACAAGGGGGACCGCAACATCTTGAAAATAAAAGTAGACCGTGCCATGTAAAAGTCTGCCCACCCATGATATCACTAAGCATAACTAGCGTATTTGAATAATATTCAGGAGCAACGGGTGAAATATTGAGTCAGAACGGGATAATTAAAGGTCATCCTCGAATGAAGAATGATCTCATAGATCACTTGTTCTAAATTGTGGAAAGAAGAAAAATGGTAACAAATTGTAACAAATCTTGATCAAGATGTCTCTGAGCGCAGTTTTCTCCTAACTGCCTTGTATGGGCCAGGTGTCGGCAGCCTTGCAGCTGCAGACAGCCAAAACAATTTATCAATATGATTCGGGATGCTGCACAGAAGGAAGTATTCAGAACAATTCAATTTCCACGGCAATGTATGCAAAGTTAAGGAAGATCTCAAGAAAATACATTAATTGGGCATGACTTTAAGATATTTTTATTCGCATAAAAAAACAAACTATATCTATTCCTTCAGTACAAATAATAAAAATTAAAATTGTTCATACATTACGCCTCGCTTAAAAAATATATTTCATGTTAAAAAAGAAATAAACAGCACATGCACACACACAATGTAACTATTCTTTCAATATACACAGTAAAATTCGCTTAACTTGAAAAAGCTTAAAACGAAATATCGGTTAACACGAAAAAACACAACGGCCGTAACAAATAATGTATTTTCCTACATTTTGCTCTCTTAACACGAAACGAAAATCGCTTAATATGAAATGTTTTCTCTTCTGGGAGTGAAAAAAAATACTTAGGCGACATTTAAGAGGGGTGTGTGGGAAATAACGAGTTTTTACATGTTTCGTAGGAAGGAGGCTAACGTGGCTTTGAAATACCTTCGGAATAGCCAATGACAAGGGCCAATTTTTTTTATTGAAGCTTTTTTCCCCCTTCATCCCTACAAACGCCATGCAAAAACACCCGAAACAAGGAACATCATGAAAAAAAGTATGCGCAGTTATTTAGACGCACATTTCATTGGTAAAATGAATCACAAAATGGACGACATCGAACAATTTGTGGACAATTTGATACTTAAAAAGGCAATGCAAAGAAAAGTATCAGATTAATTTCCAAAAACTCAATAAATGTTATGTTTTTCGAAAAAAATTGAAAATTTTGTACGGTGAATGTTTAGTTGATTTTTATTAAATGCATGTGCATATACGTACGTATATCAGTGTGAACAAAATGTACTCACATAAACTTAATTTTATTGAATATAGGTTTTTTGAAAATTTTATATATAGGTTATTGTTAAGACAAATTTTAGGTTTAGATGCTGATTGAGGCTCAAAGTTGTTCCAAAAATTCATACATATATATTTGAAATAGAACAATTCTAAGTAGTTTTGTTGATTTAAAGTAGATTTAAAAATAAATTCCCAAACTATACGAATGTGCATATTAAATAATCACATTCACGTTTTCAAAAAATATTTCCAGGACAGTTTAAAAAACATTTTATTCTTCCCTTTTTTTCCCTTCCACCACTATATCCTTCATAACATTTTTCGTTCTAAAACCGATATTTCCGACTTAACGAGGCAGTTTAGAAGGCTATTTGCCTCGCCATTTTTTTTAAATTTTTTATTTTTGTATTTTTCCCCCTCAAACTCTTCATCTTCTCTAAAAAACAATTCTCTGCGTAATTAAGTGTAAATTATCTTCAACCTTCGCAGCAGGAAAGAGTCGCATAGGTTAAAAAGGCTAAAAAGTTGACTCGCTAAATTATTCTTTTCTGCGAGAACTTTAATGGAATGACTCTTTTTTCCCGCTCTTTCTCCTTTTCGAATTTTTTTATTGCGTCATTTATTCAAGTCCCCATTAAAATAGTAGTAGAATTCACTTTCCAGAAATGGAAGTGAAGAGAAAAAAACCGTCCGAGTTTTGAAGAATTTGAGGAATTTTTGGGGCATAATATTGCTTAGTAATGGCGTACTTAAGCAGCCAGAATCGTGCTTAATTAAGTTATTATTATTTTGAAATGAATTTATTTTTGTGACTGGAGTTATCTAATGATAAATACTAAAGTAACCGAAAAGTGAGTCTTTTTTTATTAAAATAGGTTTGCTTTTTAATTTTAGTTTGTAGTTATTTTTTTTAAGAAAAATAGTTATGAGTTAATTAAATCTAAACTTTTTCTTTATTTTTTAATGCTGTGGGACCCCAATTTAAAGAAATCCTATTTAGCGAATTTTTCACTTTCCCCGATTAAAATGAATGTAAAAACTTCTATTTAATGAATAATACATAAACCCAGAATTAACGAATTCTTTCAGCGCAGCTAGAGTTTTTTCAATTCCTACTATTAACTCACACTCTCTATTTATTTATTTATCTTGGTGGAATTTTCAATCGTTCATAAAATACATTTTAAAGCGCTCCATTGAGTTGAAATTTTATATACATAATTATTTTGGATGACAATGCAGTAATCTAATTGTAATTAATAAAAATTAATGTGTGGATTAAAACTAATTATTTAAATAATTACAAATACAGCCACGTTGGTATTCTTTTTGGTGACTTAGCGATCCTTTTGGCGACTTGCGTGTCAGAACTTGAAAAGGTTTTTTTTCTCCCGTTTTAAAGCATTCAGTTGAACTGAAATTTTATAGACACGATTGTTTTAGATGACAATACGATACTTTAATGATAATGAATAAAAATGCATGACCACTTAATACTGTGATTCTGCCGTATGTATATACATATTTATATTAATTGTAGCCATTTTAAAAAAAGTAGCTAAAATAAAATTTTTCTTTGTTGATCCAGTTAGGACTTGACTTAAATTTTTTTTTATGTTACTTTTTTTTTTTTTATTAGTTTGTATTAAAAAAGCTGGATTTTTTTCAAAGTAGATAAAGTCTGGAACAGAAAAAGACTTTTATTGTAAGCCTCTGATTTCAACGGGAAAGGGCAAAGACAATATTTAGAATTTACAGATGCGGATGAGTCGTGAGTGTACCTATTATCTGAGGCTTGAGTAGGAAAGGAAATTTCCTTTTTTATCTCATCCAAATCCGCAACACAGGAGATATTTTAAGATTTTAGCGAACAGTTAATGAAGGACTGCGCATTTGTTCAACAGAAGTTGGAGCAAATTGTTGATTTGTAAGAACCAATGAATAGCGATACTAATGCAGGAATTGATAATGAAACTTTCCATCAAAACTCGCACATTTTCTAAAGATTTAAATTGTTTGGAAACTGTAAAAAAAATACCTCGTGCAGCTAGATGTAAACGACGCAGCGTTTTCTTCTCTTCATAAAGTCGAAAAAAGAAAAAAAAAGAAAAAGAAAACAAAACAATATATATAAAGGGTGTTTTTTTAAAAAGTATAGAACTTTAAATTGAATTTTTTTTATTCGAAAGATAATCTTGTGCCATTACATTTTAAATATGATTTCTGGCATAGGACTGCCACGGCTGGCTCGGATGTAGTCCAATCTGGGCGTCCAATTTTTGATGACTTTTTCCAACATTTGTGGCCGTCTATCGGCAATAACACGGCGAATGTTGTCTTCCAAATGGTCAAACGTTTGTGGCTTATCCGCATAGACCAATGACTTTACATAGCCCCACAGAAAATAGTCTAGCCGTGTTAAATCACAAGATCTTGGAGGCCAATTCACAGGTCCAAAACGTGAAATTAGGCGGTCACCAAACGTGTCTTTCAATAAATCGATTGTGGCACGAGCTGTGTGACATGTTGCGCCGTTTTGTTGGAACCACAGCTCCTGGACATCATGATTGTTCAATTCAGGAATGAAAAAGTTAGTAATCATGACTCTATACCGATCACCATTGACTGTAACGTTGTGGCCTTCATCGTTTTTGAAGAAGGATTCCACCAGCCCATAAAGCGCACCAAACAGTCAGTTTTTCTGGATGTAACGGTGTTTCGACATACACTTGTGGTTCAACTTCACTCCAAATGCGGCAGTTTTGTTTGTTGACGTAGTCATTCAACCAGAAGTGCGCTTCATCGCTAAACAAAATTCGCTTATGAAAATCGGGAACAACGGTAATCTCGTTTTGGGCCCATTCGAGTAATCTACGCCTTGCTTGATGATCGTTTTGATGAATTGCCAAACCAAACTGAGAATAAATCACTTGACAGCTGTTAAATCGGTCGCTATCTTGGAAAGTAATGCCAACTTAAACTTCTATACCTGAAAAAAAAAACACTCTTTATACACTGATGTGCAAAAATTAAAGACGAGACGGTTCTTTCAATATAACTTTGTACAAAAGCTTTCCAAATCAACACATTTAATACCGTAAGATCCCCAATACGTAAGGACATGTGTAATGTATATATATATATATATATAAGCAACAACACTTACTAAAAGAGAAATCAGAAGGATAAAAAGAAGCTTGATTGAAAAAGTAGCAAGGAGCGCAATGCGACTGAAGGCCAAAACATCCCTGTGATGGGTGTCCAGCAAGTAACATCCGGTCTTTACTAGGGGATAAGATCTCCCCTGACTGCTAGGCAGGTTTCACAGCGTCTGCCCATGCTGAGAATGAGGGTGTCAATGAGTTGTTGAGGCATTGCTGCCCATTCGTCTTGCAGCGCCAATCGAAGCTCCCAAATCGTTACTGGTGGTAAACGAGCTGCCAAGCGTCTCCCCATACATGCTCGATGGGATTGAGATCCGTCGTGCCAGCCAATCCATACCTTCAATATCCTCACTCTCTCTAAGAGCTGTTCGGCAGCTACTGTGCGATGACATGGTGCATTGTCGTCCATGAAAAGGAACTGCAGACCCATAGCGCCTCTAAAAGACGCACATATGGAAGAAGAATCTCGCTGTTAGGGGTCCCGTTGACAACCTGCGTCGAAGATGTAAAGGTCTGTACGACTACCAAGCATGATGCCTCCCCAAACGAGAACACCGCGACCTCCATACCTGTCCCTTTCAATGATGTTCGAGGGATGATTGCGGCTTCTCCGCTCTCTCCAGATGAGTATGCGATGAGAATCGCTACTCAAACTGAATCTGCTCTCATCTGTAAATAGTACTCGTCCCCATTAATTGTCTCTCCGATTCCGGTGTTCCCGGCACCACAGAGAACGCCTTCTCCGATGGGCAGGCGTTAAAGGTACACACCGTACAGGGCGTCGTGCAAACAGACCACCACCGTGCAGTCTTCTGGCCACGGTAAAACGCAATATCGGTCGTCCAGTCGCCTGTGTCGTGTGTCTAGCGATTTCTCCCGCTGTCTGCCGCCTATTTCTTCTGGCCTGTAAGACAATGTACCGGTCATCTGCGGGTGTGGTTCCTCGTGGACGACCACTACTGAACCCCCGGATAGCTGTTCCTGTAGTTTGAAATTGTCTCCAAAGTCGTGAAACGACGCTGTGAGCAATCTCTGCAGCCACACTTGTCACACTGCGGCCTTCCTCCAACTTCCCAATGATTCGACCTTGGGTAAAAGCATCCAGATGTCGTCTAACAGATTGATTATTCGCCATTTCTCGCTGAGGCAGCAACTCGGTGTGATTTTAACTGCTATACGGCGTGCAATCTCTTTGCCAGAAATACTGATCTTACACCGACAACATGCTTTATACTACCCACTCCCCATTACGTCTACCTGCATATCTGCGCATGTGCTACCGTACATCACCTTACTTAATCTCCTGATTGGTCTTTCTGTCCGCTCTGCCTCTTCGTTCAGCTGATATGCTAATTTTTCGACTTCGTCCTTAATTTTTGCACACCAGTGTAATTAAGGCAATTCCTACTTAGATCAACAAAGAAACATTTTTTTATCTGCTTTTTAAAAAAATAATTACAATTAATATAAATGTGTATATACATAGGACAGAATCAACAACATTAAGTAGTGAATATTTTTTTATTAATTATCATTAAAGTATCGTATTGTCATCCAAGACAATCGTGTCTATAAAATTTCAATTCAACTAAATGCTTTAAAACGTGAGAAAAAAATCCTTATAAATGTTGACACAAGTTGCCAAAAGAGTCGCTAAGTCGGCAAAAAGGATGTCAACGTGGCTGTATTTGTAATTCCTTAAATAATTAGTTTTAATCCACATTAATTTTTATGAATTATAATTAAATGATTCTATTGTCATCCAAAATAATCATGTATATAAAATTTCAGCTCAATGGAGCGCTTAAAAATGTATTTTATGAACGATTTAAAGTTCCACCAAGATAAATAAATAAATAGAGAGTGTGAGCTAATAGTAGAAATTATAAAGTTTTTACATGAAAGACTTATGATTTATGGTCGAGTAGGCTCTGAAGAATTAGGAGAAAACTATCATACCTGTCCACTCATTTTAGCAGGGGATTTCAATGTTAATTTCGCGTCCGAAGATGGACAACTCTTGGTAAACTTTCTACAAGATAAATTAGAACTACGAATGAATAAAGTGAATAATAACCGAAATGAGCCTACCACAAGACACGGAACAACAATTGATGCAGTTTTCTCTAGATATCTTCCTAATTTTCATTCGAAAACTTATGTATCTTCTTTTTCATACCATAAGCCTATTGTCTCGGTCTTACAGTCAGCTACAATAATTACTGATGTATCCGATAATGAAAATAATGAATAAAAATAATTCAAAAATATTAATTTATCCATGAAAACCCACAATAAATTTAAATATTTGTAGGAAATTAATATATGTATATGAATATACATGTATATATTATACATAAATATAATATATAGATGGAGCTGAAGAAGTTTTACTTCAGTCGTGTGGTCTGAAGCACACTCGTTTTTTTATATATTTTATTATGAATTTTATTTCTCTTCTCTCATCATTTTGTGTATGTCACAATAAAGAAATATATTTTGTGATTGTTATTAAAATACATTCGTTTTCTTTCTTTTGAGGAAGGGTACTTCGCGTTATGAATAGTATTGAAGGGGTACACATACGTCAAAAGTTTGGGAAACACTGTGTTGGTAGAATAAAGGAAAAGAATCCATTTTCTCGTCAGCTAGATCGATTGAGAAAACAAACGCTCCTTCATCTGCAACGTAAACAGTGAAATGGCTGCCGATGAGTATCAGAAACAGCTGTCTGGTCGAACCGCGGAGAAAGATAAACGGAGGCCGAAACGTGGCCTCACGGGGGTCCTCTTCCAGGAGCTAATCGGCGTGACCTTTTCCGATTCAATATCGCCTCATCTTATTTGTTCCTGTCTCACCGAATTAGAGGGGTGGATTCTGTGTTCGAGAGTAAAACAGTCACGTACGTGGGTAATTTCCAAAAAAATAAACAATGGATCCCACCCTTTCTGAATTTTGAAAGATTTACGCAAATCAAGGGTTCAGTGCTCGAGAAGGCTGATGCCACAATGAATGATTTCTGGTAATTATTTTGATACGAAAAAATACTTATTCTCTTCGTCGTATAAATTAATTTTTTTTCAATTCAATACCGCATAGGCCAGGGGTCGAGTGCCGAATGGGGTTCTTTGCTTAGAACCAGCTGGGCAAATAGCGGACCGCAAAGAGTTTTTTTTGGTGACCTGCTAAGATAGTCAGAAAGTCCCCTTTGAATTGAAATTTCTTTCTGTTCGCAATCAGAAATTCGTCTTGCTTTTTTCACTATTAGGAAAATAGTATTTCTTTATTAGGAAACCAAATACCTGAATGTTTTTCTACAAAGAGATCACCAGTAGAGTTTGGACTCACAATTCCTTGCAAACTATAACACACAATAGTTAAAATTATAGCAGAAATATTCAGATCAACCTTGATATTCTTGTTTAACAAATCACTGAAAATCACCCACTGCCATTCACCCCCCAAACACCCAATATTTAAACACTCCCTAGCTCTGACCCCTCCCCCCAGAGAGTTTAAATGCTCAAAACACGACTCGCCCCCTCCCCCAAATCACCTTCATTGAATTTTCCCTGCAATTAATTGCACCTCCCCCAACCTCCCCTTTTCAATCTGGCCGAATTCAAATGAAGACACTCTGCACCCACCCCAAACCGCATTTGCATAACACAAAGGCGCGATATTCACTCCCGAGCGAGTAAGATGGCTGGTATGCCCCTACCCTGGTCTACCCCGTTCCGAATCCATTTCACGGTCTTACTAAACTCTCTGTTCCTCCTGGTTTCCCAATCAAACTAGGTGTCGTCGGTGCTTCCACCCTCCACCCCTCACACGTGATACCTCCCACCAAATCAGCTCTGGAAGCCTATGAATGATTTATGGCGGTGTGACCTGTCGCTTGGAAGCCCCCTTCGTAAGACAGGCCTGCATCTGCAGAGCGCCATGCAGATGCATCTATTTGTCGAATTAGGTCTATTTGTATTCGTGCCTTTGTGCCCAAGAGCGGTTGCGGAATATGTTAAGAGCTGTGCGGTGATTTGAGGGTAATCCGGAACGTATTGCAGAGGATTAATTTTCCATCTGTAGTTTTGAGGAGGTGGTTTTCTCAGGTTTTCAAACCGTCCCTTGAATGGGGTGATGAAATCTGCCTGAAGATATCTAGGAGTGCTGATTGGAAATCTATGTTCTCCATCAGGGGGCCCCAAGCATTTTTCTCTTAGACACCTTGTCATTGAAATGTTTTTTCGGTTTTGGATAGGCCCCCCCTCTTTACCTAATACTGAATTTTTGCAAATTTATTAACTAAGACATCCGACTAGGTTGCGAGACCAATTTTTCTAAAGTTGATTTTCAGAAGAATTTCATTGTTTTAAAGAACAAAAACAGGCTTAAAGAGGCATAGTTATTAAATAAATAACATGTATTACCCTTTAGTTTTAAAAATTTAAGGAAAATTTTCAAAGTTAAAAAAAAACGCAATGCATAAATCAAAATGCATTGGACATAATGTAATTACAGAATTACATTACTGCCAGAAATTAAATTACAAAATTGTTTACATAAAGTGCGAACGACTTTCTGAATACCAAAGCAAATCTTGTGGAGATAAAATACTTTCCAATCAAAATCAGTCAATTTTTTCTTCTTTGCCACAAACACTGAATTTAAAGCAACACAAATAACTCTTTCCTCTGTTCTAATCGCACTGGCACATATCAAATAGTAAGTTAAAGTGCTCTTCCCTGTAACATCTCTATCTTAGCATTAGGCAGAGGTGGGCGAGAGCTCGTGTGGGGTCGTGTACACCTGGCCGCGCGGCAGGGGGCTGATTACGGTGGCCTGTCTTCGGCCGCCCCCTCGTCAAGCGCCCGCATAAAAAAGAAGACAGCGCCGCGTCGATTTATCGATGAATTATTTTGAGCACAGATTTCTTCAGCGGTGCGATGGATCGGACGCAAGGTGACGATGGATCGTGATTTTATTCGCTCTTTTTTTGTTATCTTTTTTTATATCTTGCCACGGAATAAGCATTGATTTTTTTGACATCGTGGAAGGATTTTTTTGTTGTTGTTCTTCAGTATATTTTTCTTGTTTTTTGTTAATGGAAGAGTCGTATGGAAAAAGATTTATAATTCGTGCTAGAGATATAAGTTTTACTAACTGCAAACATTTCCTACGCGTGTGTAAGTAATTTTCTAAGAAATTTATAGTTACCGTATTTAACTCTAATCTAATCCGCACCTCTTTTCCGATGTTAACGCTACTGAAAATCGGGTGTGGCTTAAAATCGAAGGGGAAAAATATTCGTTGGATGGAGCAATTTCAGGGTCATATGCATGTATATAAAAGTTTATAATACTAATAAAATAAAAAAAATTATATTCACTTCGTATTAGTTCTCATTTTAAGTTTATTTTTATTTCGTAAAATTGCATATCGATAAATTTTGCACTATTTTTCCATTTGTTAGAAAAACTTGTGGAGAAATGATGGCGGCTTAGATTCGAATAGATACGGTAAATATATTTATATACAGCAGGGTGGCGAACCCTTATCGAGAGAGCAACATGCCATTTTTACTAAAGAAATGTTTGCTGAGACGTGCCGTTAAATAATTTTGACTTGTGATTATAGGAAAAATATTAAAGAAAAAAAAATTAAAAACTAACTACATACATAACTTTTTACTACGAAAAAATACATTTTACACTGTATAGTAGTAAATGTTTTAGTTATGTGTGTGTGTGTGATTCAAGTTGTATAAATTAAAGTTAGTGTGACTTCTGTTGCTGCATATTAAGTGGCAACTTATTTTAGGTTTCAGTTTCTTTAAACAGTTAAATGTTGCTGGAATCGAATTCCATGTTTCAAACATTTCGCTACAGGCATTTTTATTAATATTTCGTGGTAATCTTTCCGTTTCAATTTCCTTGTTTCAATAAATTTCTGAATCCATATTGAGCTAGACTGGAAATCAATCAGAGTCGCGATTCTAGTTCTTCAATTTGTAACCAATCGAATTGGAACAGGTTCAATTTATCAAATGAAGTCACATTTAGGTATAAAATGAACTTGAACACTTCCAAAAATTCATGAAACTGAGAAAATCTTGGTGAAAATTCCCCGATCGAAGAATTGATTACAGAAATATAACACATAAAATCGTAAATATAATACAAATAAATTTTAAAATATAGTTGTATCAACGAAATTGTGATTATGCTATGCATAGAAAAACTTCGCATCCTTAGCAATTGAAATCCACGAAGTAACTAAGACAAGACAATAATAAATTAGTGAGCTCCCCACGACCGATCACACACACACACACGCACGCACGCACGCACGCACACACACACACACACGTTCATAATACTTCATAGTTAACTTTGTTATTTTGAACTAAAATGCAAACCTTTTTGATCGATGGAGTGCCCAAAATATTGTGTAGCATGCCATTGATTCGCTATCTTTGATATACAGTATACAGGATGATTCTAAAATCGTGGGATAGGGTGTTAGAGGTAACTAAAAGAAACAATTCTTTTTATTGGAATCTATGGATGGAAATGTTTCTTTGAGAGACAAACAGAAAAAAATTACGCATAAAATGATAAATATTGTTCATTTACAATATCGTCGCTAAAGACGCTAAATGCGCAAAATTCTTACTACTGACAATGCAAGCTTTTTAGCATCGTTGAAGCGATTGGCGAACCACCCTTGGGCTTGTATTGGGTGTTTCGTCCGCATGGTCCAAGAGGACTTCTACGTGTAGTTGTCGTACAGTCCACGATCTACCACTTTCATCAGTACGGGCGATAAATGAAAAATTTTCACACATTTGCCGATGGAACTTTTTGTGGTTCAACATCGGTCTATTTCGGAATCGGTCCTAACACAACCTTAACTCTGCTCTGCCGTTAACATTAGTAGCACCGCACATTAGATGCGTTTCTGCCTTTTTATGTTTTGTAAAATCACCCATAACGATCGAAATCTTAAGCACAAATGCCCATTTGGGTGGTTCAGCAGATCACTAGGACACCGCTCTGCTGCCTTCAACTATCACCAATAGTGCCAGTTAATCGCGTCATAAAGGTTACCAAGTATGAAGGACTGTTCATGGATTAAATTTCTAAGACATTTTTAACATTTTTCTTGTCTCGAATCACTCGCTAAGTATGCTGCTAATAAACATTTTATGTTTCCACTAATGTGTTTTTTTCTGTTTGTGCTTCGACACGGCACTTCTACCCATGTATTCCGAAATAAAGATATGTTTTAGGGAGCTCTACCACCTTTCAAAGTTTATCCCCTGATTTTAGAATCACCCGGTATTTCCGAGAATAAGCTGAACCATGTATATGCTACGAGTGCAATTTTTCTTAAAAAATATTTAGTTTTTTGCTTAAGCATGTAAACTTTAAAAGTATATGTCGATTATAGAAATTGACGCTAAGTTCGATACATGTCGAAAGCAAACAAAATTTTGGTTTATACGGGTTTCTAATACTATAATGGGCGAATGTTCATTCATACTGCCGCAGGCGTATATATGCGTCTTGTTCAACCAGAGCGTTAAATGCCCCAGTTGTTAACTGTTGTTTGATAAAAATGCAACACCATGAAGGAAACATCAGAATTAAATTAAATTTAATGCACAAACGACTTGTATTAGTACAAATAAATGACAAAATTTTCAAAGCAAAAAAAAACAGTATTAAGTGTCCGAAAAAAGTATTTGGTGTAGCCACCACGCGCTGCAATAAGTGCTGCTACACGACGAGGCATGGAGTCAAACAGATTTTGAAAGTTTTCTTGTGGAAGACCTACATATTACTAGTATGCGCAGCAAAAGTTCGTCTTTTGAAGCTGCAGAACTCGGATCACGAGCGAGACGCCGACCAACTAAATCCTACACGTGCTCAATAGGCAACATATCCGGCGAATAAGTAGACCAAGGAAGGAGTTGCATGTGTTGGGCTGAACAGAAGTCTCGAACAGTCTTTGCAACATGTGGGCGTGCATTATCCTGCTGGAAGATAGCTCCAGGGATGCCTTAAAGGAAAGGAATGACTTTGGGTTGTTATGCACTTCACGGACGTACCTGTTGATATTGAGATTACCAACAATTCGTAAAAAATTGGAGCGTCCATGATACGAAATTGCTCCCCAAACCATAACTCCGGGCGTTAGGTCACCATGCCGTTCGATAACGCACTCTGGAAGACAGCGTTCACAGGCAGAGCGTCTAACACAAATGCGGCCGTTATGACCCCACAAATTGTAGCATGATTCATCTAAAAAGACAACTTGGTGCCAATCAGCTTGCCAGGCACTGTCCTCACGTGCCCATTGCAGACGCCGATGGTTTGCACTGAGGGGCACTCTGTATAAAGGCACCCTTGCACACAATCCACGGTGCAGCAAACGTCAACGAATTGACGAGGCCGACATTAGTATACCTGTAACAGTAGACAAGGGTGCTGTCAACTGCTGGAGGAAGTTGTACGATCATTCACCGACATGCGGAGCAGGTGTCGATCGTCACGCGTTGACGTCACCTTCCGCTGTCCACTGCCAGCTTTTCGAGTTTTTCTGTGCTTGTCGGTCCACTTTTCTCAAACTCGCATCACTGTGGAACTGTTCCACTGCATACGAGCTCCTATTGAGTGATAGGAAAATCCTCCTTCTCGAAGGCTGATGATCCTGCCCCGTTCAAACTCCGTAAGTTGTTGGAATTTCTCCTTACTTCCTCGTGGAGGCATGCTTAGGTCTCACTAAACGTTCGTCACTAACAAATAATCATTAACTATTTTTAACGTCCCGCTACAGCCCTCTATTTAAATGCTTTCAGCATTTGTTCAGAGGGCACTGCGCTCACCACGCACGCGCAGTGGCTCTGAAATTTTACTATTTTATGTAACACCTTATAATTAATATTTGCTGCAAAGTTCATTTAAGTCTGATGATTCCTTCATGGTGTCGCATTTCTTACAGTGTATATATACGTCTTTCCGAAATACGATCATTTTCTTTGTGGTGTTATCAGTAAAACTATTCCGAAAGCTTTGGAACGCAATAAAATGATCTTGACTGTGTTTGCGAAGGATTTACTTATTTCAGAGAAAAATTTACTTATTTATGCCTTTTCTTTTCTCTTCAATACACCCCATACGCTCGCCTATATGAAAAACGGTGGCACTGGGAAGTGAATCGTGTAACATATAAACAGCAGTTAAAGGGTTAACATCATACTCTAAGGCAAAGAAAGTGTTATTGTCATTTTGAACATGGTCAAGTGCCGTGGACGACACCTGAGCTCTGGCAAACACTCTTAAACCATGCTAAGGGAGGACGCTTGAGCCTCGAGAGATTTAACGTGCATCAACTCGGAAAGTCTTTAGTGGCATTAGGGCTCGAACTTATGACACGCCATCCACGAGTCGGTCACTTTGACCACTGGGCTACCACGGCAACAAGAAAAGAATGAATAGCACCATAACTAGACACAGTAATTCTATCCATTAGAAAAAAACAAACATTTTAGTTGTTGTTACTAATGCCACCTGATCGGCAAAGGCCATATCGAGGTTCATGAAATTCACCATGGCAAAGGGCTAAGTAACGCCTGTCGTTAGCCGTAGCTTTGAGCACCCTATAGGTGACTGGATGATTTAGCTCAATTACACTCCAATTTTGAGGAAGAACACCCTGGGGTTGGTCAGGGGCCTCCCCCCTCTCTCCCTTTCTCCAACTTCGCGACCTGCTGCTCGACGGCTATTTAAAGTACCCGCGAAGGCACTATACATTTACACACATCCATGTCTTCTCCGGGATACGAGACCTGCCCCAATAGCACAGCAGTTAGCCTCGCTAACCACTATACTGGATGGGTGACTAAACTTTTTAGATAGTAGGAATTTGTGTAGATTAAAGGTAATTAGAACATTAATTGGTACACATTTTTGAAATTTAATTCAAAACGATAATTATACAAATTGCAAATATTTACATTTTCCATTGAAATACAACAGCTAATTTCTGAATCTGTTACAGGACTCAGGATTTGGAGCCGTGATCAGATGTCAAGGGCAATACCTGCATATCTTCCAGCTTTTTGTATTATGCCGATGAAGACTTTTACCCCTTAAGAGATTAATTTTTTTGCCTAAAATGTTCCAAACAAAGGCACACTTGTTTGTTGCATATTACTAAGCATAGTACTTAACAAAATGCGAAAATGGCAGAATGTTTTATTTTAATTTTCAATTTTAAAGTGTTCACACTATTTTTTATTTTATGATTGTGGAACACAAAACCCCCTAAATGTTTGCTTTTTTTAAGTACACTCTGCATGCTATGAAGAATGTTTCACATATCTCAAAAAAGTTTCTCTCCTACTTACAAAAAATATCATGCTCGTACCTCTTTTTCAAACGGTGGAGGATTGTGTGTATGTGTGCATACATAATTTGAAGTATGGTGTAATACTAAGTGTGGCATTGCAATGGGAAGATATATAATATCGGCTTTTTTCGATTAACTTTCCATTTTCATTTCTTCTGAAGTAAGAAATTGCACATTCAATTGTCAGTCCATGTTCTTTATTGAATATTTTCAAAAATTTGAATTCCCACCGTCCCCACAAAGAAATTCCCGGATGAGAAGTATTTGAGTACCATGGACAAGCTGCATCTCTTAAAAACACTAGCGCTAATAATCTCACTATAAGAACTAAAAATATGTACAAACACAGAAAAAAAGAGAATATCAGTACCTGAACTGTGAATATCAGTAAGAGTACGGGCAAATCAGTTGTGGCTAGATTTCGATAGCCCGTACTGTTTTCTTTAAAATTGGCGTACGGGCAAACCAATTAAGGAACTAAAGCTTATGTAGACTTAATGGGCACCAATTACCTTTTCCCAGCACCGTATAGTTAGGTAAAATAGATTTTGAACTTGCTTACTATAAGGAACACTTACTGTAGAACTTTTCTCGACATTATATTATGTGTAGAATATTTCAAATTTCGATTCCAAAAGGAAATGTAGTATTATTCATTCAAGACTCAAGCTTTCTAAATATATGTCTGTACTCATTTTCACATTTTTTTAATGTTTGATGTAGAAAAATAATTACACTGTTGGATTATATGTAATAAAATTATATTTATAATACAGACTAGCCTTTACTCTCTCGCTACGATGAATATTTCATGATGTAAGACTATATATAATGCTTATAATATCATTGATATCTATGTTCTAATATTAAGCATTCGATTGTAAAGAGTGTTTTTTTTCCAGGTATAGAAGTTTAAGTTGGCATTACTTTCCAAGATGGCGACCGATTTAACAGCTGTCAAGTGATTTATTCTCAGTTTGGTTTGGCAATTCATCATGAATAGACTCCCGCCTGAACAACGCTTTCAAATTGTACAATTTTATTTCGAAAACAATGGTCGATTTTCATAAGCGAATTTTGTTTAGCGATGAAGCGCACTTCTGGTTGAATGGCTACGTCAACAAACAAAACTGCCGCATTCGGACTGAAGCTAATCCACAAGTGTATGTCGAAACACCGTTACATCCAGAAAAACTGACTGTTTGGTGCGCTTTATGGGCTGGTGGAATCCTTCTTCAAAAACGATGAAGGCCACAACGTTACAGTCAATGGTGATCGGTATAGAGCCATGATTACTAACTTTTTCATTCCTGAATTGAGCAATCATGATGTCCAGGAGCTGTGGTTCCAACAAGACGGCGCAACATGTCACACAGCTCGTGCCACAATCGATTTATTGAAAGACACGTTTGGTGACCGCCTCATTTCCCGTTTTGGACCTGTGAATTGGCCTCCAAGATCTTGTGATTTAACACGGCTAGACTATTTTCTGTGGGGCTATGGAAAGTCATTGGTCTGTGCGTGTTAGCCACAAACGCTTGACCATTTGGAAGACAACATTCGCCGTGTTATTGCCGATATACGGCCACAAATGTTGGAAAAAGTCATCGAAAATGGGATGTCCAGATTGGACCACATCCGAGCCAGCCGTGGCAGTCCTATGCCAGAAATCATATTTAAAATGTAATGCCACAAGAATATCTTTCGGAAAAAAAAATTCATGTCAATTGAATAATAAATCGTTGTTTTATTGCAATTTAAAGTTCTATACCTCTAAAAAACACCCTTTATAGATATTAGTTATATAATATAGGTTATATAGATATTACTTATAATATAGATACTTGATTATAATAAACATATATCTATATTACAACTATTGGGAAACTGTTTTGTAGACTTCTGTATAATAAATTTATAATAATCGTATTTTGTTCACTTAGTTTTAGTTCTTTTATCTAAGTGTATTCTCAAAACAATAAATAATTCGTGTTTAATGTGTAGTAAAAATTCGATGTCTATTAATATTTCTGGATTCTCATTCTAGAATTTTGTGAAACGAGGTCGACTTCATTTTCTAAATTTTCACTGGAAAATTCCTTATCCACCCGCAGCAACTCCATAAAGGACAATTCTTTTCAACTTCTCTAATTCATTTTGCATTCTAATTTTTAAAACATAATAAAATTGGATTTTTTAATTTGTTGCCTTCATTATTATTAGGTTTGATATCACAGTACAGTAACACAGTACGTAACACTTTAACAAACAACAACAAAAGAAAAAGTATGAGTGTAATTGTTTTAAGAAATATATGTTTAATTCTTCTGTTTAAGAATGTTTGCCACTAAATTTTAAAAACTGACAGAATTGTAAGGGGAAAAAGTGATAAAAAAACGTATGTATGGGAGAGATAAAAAGAGTGTGTACAAAATATTTTGCAAATTTCTTTACAACAATGAAATAGTTTTCAACAACAAAATCCATTTACCTATGAATAGTTAGCTCTTAATTTACATTGGGCACAAACTACGTACTGTTTTTACACAACAAATAGTCGGTGAAATATGATACGGCTCCATATACTAAGAGTTAGTAAATATTTACATCGCACTGTTCGGCTAGACACGGGCTTTTGGCGACGTATCTCTTAATTTTGAAACAAAGTCCAGTGACGAGGACGACACCTGAGCTGGCACCCATCTGTCCTAACTACCCCACCACACCATTGGGAGGACGTCTGAGCTCTCGATAGATTTAACGTGCATCGCTTCCCTACATGGCGGGTCTTCAGGGGTACTGGGCTCGAACTCTTTAAACACCAAACATGTGATACGATACCTAGACCACTTGGCTACCGCGTCCACTAATGAATTTTGAAAAGATGTTCTTGTGTTTTCTGTTACTTAAGTATTAGTTTGCATGGGGCCGTTGTAGCCAAGTTGTCGAATCTGGAGTAAGAGCCACTTAAGACCAGCTGTGTAGAGATGTGATATACGTTAAAAATACCACGTTTATTCGTAGATGACCTTAGCTGGCGTAATTGACGCTATCTCTTAGATAGTGGAAATCACTCTTTGTTTGGCATTGCGATAATGAAGACGTAGAATAGTGCTGAAAAAGTAAAATGCTGTCTTTGGTTTCATGATAATTCATTCTACTGTGCAAGTACGATGAAATGTTGTTCTAGAATACAAGAAAAACCGAAATATAGGTACTATTGTGGCACTGAAATTAATTCGATGCATGGACTGTAACGGGTACTTTTCGAGTGTCTTTTGAGGGGAACTATTCTTTAAGCGTGATTTTAGTTCAAAAACTACTTTTTGTAGTTCGGTTCTATGCAAATGTGAATACTATTTAATAGTTGGTTTAATGGTTAGTTGTTAATCACACTAATCCTAAAATCTAAGAATATGAGAAGTTGAACTGCGACTGGGAGGTAGCGCGTTCGGAAATTAATATATTTCGTAGTATCCACAAAGGGTTGTGAAAGTAAATGACACTGGAGCTGACCAAGCTATCTGGGTTCGAAAAAGGATTATCACAAAAAGCTCCGACTGAAGCTAAGTGGTTTTTAACAATCTTATTCACTGAAGTGCCACTCGTGTAGCGCTGCGCATCATTTAAGTGCAAGGGCACTGTGGTAACTGCATACATAGCGAGCACTGTGGTAGTGCTGAATTAGTTATTGGAATTGCCCGATTTAGATGCCTCCGATCACGGACAAATCGTAGGTGTGCGTCGTATGGGCCGTTCAATTTCCGAAATCGCCAGACAGGAAGGATTTTCAAGCTTGACAGTGTCAAGAGTATACGTGGGTGATGGCCAAAATACTAGCGATAGGGAAAATTGCAAAGGACAAATAGTTTTGATAGGACGTGGTGAGAGACGGCCTAGGAGTATTGTACGTAGCCAGCGAAGCCAAACATGAGCTCAAATTACCACCCAGTTGAGTGACGGTACCAGTAGTACAGTCAGTAAACGAACTGCGTAACTCTCCCTTCACCGTATGGGTTTCGGGAGCCGTTGATCTATGCTCAATGCTTGCCTTCGTGTTGAACGTCTTGCCTGGGCAAGAGATCACAGATATTGGAGTGTAGAGGACTGGAAATGAGTAGCATGGAGTGATGAGTCGCGATTCCGACTACTTAACGCCAACGGGAGGTTGAGAATATGCCGTCAGGCACATGAAGGCATGGATTCTGCATGCCAGGTTGAAGCTGTGCAAGGGCATGGGGGTCAATCATGGTCTGGGGTGTTTTTTCGTGGCACTGTTTGGTGTGTGTACCAACCTTCCTCAATGCAATTCGATACGTAGATTTTCTGGGTGATTACCTCCATCCGTTTATGCTGTTCTGTTATCCGCACAGTAATAGAGTTTTCCGGCAAGAGAATCGTACCTCTCACAAGTCCCGTTTGGCTATTGGCTGGTTCGATGAGCATTCCTCTGACTTTTTTGTCATAAATTAGCCACCTAGAAGCCCAGACTTAAATAGCATTGAGCATCTTTGTGATGTTTTGGAACAAGGCGTGAAAGGCCATCACACAGCACCAACGAACCTTACTGAATCATGGACAGTATTAGCCAATATTTAACAAGTCATTCCCGTGGAACGTTTCCAGAAACTTGTTGAATCTTTTCCTCGTCGTGGAGCATCCGTTATCAAGGCCAGAGGAGGCCCAACTCGTTACTAGGCAGGCATCTCTAATTCAGTGTCACTCCAGTGTACATCCGGTTAAGTGTTAGGATTTCAGATTGCTCCCAGAGTTAAGCCATAAAGTTGGATATTTTCATAAGTGTTAAATATAGAATAAAAGTATCTATTTTTAAGATCCTGTCTGCTTCTTCCCCGAACCCTCTTACATCTGTGGCCTTTGGAGCGATACAAAATCTGTGGCAAGAACTGATTTACGGATGGGATATTTTCAAAGTAACGAAAGCAAGGCACAACGAATATTTGTAGTAATTTTCAACTTGGTCTATTCTTTTCTATCTTACAACACTAAATACTTTAATTTGTTTCCTGTAAATTATGCACAATAAAATACATTCTTTTTACTCAACTAATTTGTGGACACATTGCGTTATGCGTATTTCAACTAAACGCGCGATCTTACTGAAAACCGTACCAATGACAAACAGTAATTTGTGATTAAAACACAAAATAAACACTAGAGACTCGTTCAACTCGGGAAAAGCATCTCTAAAAGGGGCGTCAAAATGGATCTCACACACAAAAAAAGAAAAAAATAAATAAAAAGGAAGAGAACACGATATTCGTAATTAGCCGTGAAAACTGTGATAAGCAACTGTATCACTATTAAAGATCTTCCTTTATCAACCAGCCACTCCAAGAGGGGGAAAAATAAAGTTTCGTTGAAATTACAGACCAAGCAGGCAAAATCACGAGTTACTACTCTAAGATTCCTATCATAAAAAAAAGAGAGAACACACGAGTATATACATTACTGATTAAGAAAGTGAAGGGAAAAAAAGATATCGACAAAAAAAAACATAATAAATAAGAAAAGTAAAAAACACCTTCAACATTTCAACCTCATGTTATTTTTTTTATGTATATATTACTACTCTCAAGACACTTGACAAGCACGGAGGGGTGAAGAAAAAAAAAAGAGAAAAATAAATGCTATCGAAGCATTCTAACCATGTATTTATATTGACAGGTCTAGGTGGGTAAATTGATAAGAAGTGAGAGCTGTGATCATTATTGCTGTGATTGTTTTTTTGTTAACTTAACACTGCCGGAGACATTGTTTTGGATAATATACCCAGAGCGGGCTGTTATTACACGGGTGTTTTGTAATTTAGATTCACCCCCCATCCTCTTCTTTTTTTATGGATTCGGTCTGGTGGTTATTAGCGACCGAGTTCGTGCTCTGTTTGACAGTTGCGTGTTAAGAGCTTCCATCCACTGCGATTGAAGTGGACCGACTGGAGGCGACTCAGAATTTACCTTGATTCTGTTTGGCCTTTGAGAATCTTCAAGGTGTACTTGAATAATGTAGACCAGGTTTCTAAACTTTTTTTTGTCTCATAGACCCCTTGCCAAGTTTTTCGGTTTGGGGTAGACCTCTGCTTACCTAATATTGATTTTTTTGCAAATTTACCAATTTAAATGTCTTTTTGACAGCTGGTATAGAGCTACTTACTTTAAGCGATTTAAAATTCTAACTGAATTGAAGTATGGTGTTTAAAACTTAAGAAAAAAATCCATGTTTTTAATTAAATTAATCTTTCGATTGATATATCACTTGTGCATTAAAGTTAGAAGTTGAATAAAACTTCATTTGAAAACAAATTACAATAACACCCCTTTTAGAAAAAAAAGCTAAAAATGCGAACAATAAATAGAAAATAATAACAAAAAAGAATGTTTATAATGGGATACAATAAATTTTTCTTCCTTGTGAAATGTGTGCATGTAAAATTTTTAAATTAAGGCATTTTTATATTAATAATTTTATAATTTCAGTTCTTATTCCTGATATATTTTTCATAAAAAATGTAATACATTTATAAGAAGAAAAACAGCTCAATTTTGAATTATGGGCAAAACTTGATCATTTATAAAAATGTGTGGGTTGAAAAATATGAAAATGGAATTATTTTAAAGAAAAAACTCCCTTGGTATTTTATTTAGTATAATTATTTTTTCAGTGTCCAGTTTGTGTTTTTCGTTTATTTACTACTCCTTCGACAATTATTTACCAATCACTTCAATTTTTTTTCGTTTTGGAGATTGGCAACCTGAATACTTTTTTTAAAAAAAAAAAATAAAATGAAGACATGTTGACTTTTTCTATCAACATTTTATTTTTTTTCAAAACTAGGGTCAAGAGAATTTTAAAAATTTTCTTCAAAAAATTTAAATTTTTAAAATTGTGTGAATAATATATGTAACAGAATAGAAATATTGTATAAAATGTTAAAATATAATTTTTAAATACGTAAATAAAGAAGCTTGCTCCAAAAGGGTTCCCCTTAAGAAACCCATGTTAATTAAATTAAAATTTGATTAATACATAACATAACTGAGGAACAAACAAATGTTTATAATGGGATGAATAAATCTGGTGCTTCAGTAACAATTTTTCAACATTTGGAATCAATTGTGTTAAGTTAAACTCTAAATCTCCTTAATTAGTAGTGTCCAGGGTTTATTTCCCTCCTTTTTTTTCGTTTTGGAGATTGGCAACCATGATGAAACTCCTTCTCACTAGGAAGAGAATTTAAAAATTTTCTCACGAAATTCTAAAATTCGTGATAAGTAACAGGTATGTCCTTTAAAAGATAAGATTGGGGATACGGTCCTTGTTTTAACAAATTTTATGCTGTCATCAACTGCAAATTAACCTCATTAGAATGAGTAAATAAATCTATTAAATAGGAAAATCCATTTTGACTAAACCACTTGTTTCCACTTGACTAAATTTTCTTTTAAAATTAAAATCATGATTTTGTTTACAGAGGACCACCGTTATAGACCCCCATTTACATCTCATGAACCCCCAAATTATTTTTCCGTTGAGGTGGACCCCTCGTAGGTCGTCATAGATCCCTTGGGGTCTATATAGACCACTTTGGGAATCACTGATGTAGACCAAGGATACTCAATATGCAGTCCACATGCTTTCCCACTGGTCTTTTCTGAGTAATCCCCTCATGGCCCATTGCACTAAAACATTAAATTATTTAAGAACAATATATTGAAAGTTTAATGAGAAGTTCTGTCAATCAAGCAATCAAATCTATCAATTTTGCTGTCGATGTCGTATGGGTACGGATAGTAGGATTTTTGTTTTCTATTTGTAACTATGTGTGTGTGTATTGGTTAGAAATATCTAAACAGGAGTAGTGACTATTTTATGGGCGAAACTGAATTTTAATGATAAACAAATAATACTGTTTTCAGTCTGGAATTTAATCAAAACTCCACTTTGCATTCTGAATTTGATAAATTAATATTTAAAATAAAAAAAAGATTTTGTCAAAAGAAAAAAAATCAAATTATCAAATGGCATGCCACCTTTGTTTGTACGACAGAAGAATGTAAACTAGGGGCTAGCTCATGGATAAAAGGGAACCGAAACTACACCTTAATTCAGCGTTTCTCAAACTGTGGGGCGCGTCCCCCTTGGCGGGAGTGACAACTCTACGAGGGGGGCGCGAGCATATTGAAAAGTCGAATACAAAAGCATTAGAAAATTGTTAATTTACTGGAAGAAAACTAACAAAATACACTCTGACATTGTAAAAAATAAAATGCTCATTTACACTGATATATTACACGTATAAATGTATCAGTGCTACACAATGTATTTCATAATTATTTTAACAATATTAGGATAAGGTATAATTAAGATAATATATTAAGATTTAACAATATTTTTAATAATTACCAGTTACCCCATGTGATTGTCATGTATAAAATTATATACAAAAATTAACACTTATTTTGATTATTTGTATGTTTTTATAATTAATCCCTAAAATACCGATTAAAAGTTTTGCGATTCGCAACCCAATGACAACCCTTTGCCACGTAAGCGCGCGTATGGGATGTATTGGGGGCGAGAAGAAATAAATAAGAAAATAATCTAAAATAAGTAAATTCTTCGCAAACATTGTCCAGGTCCTTTTAATACAGTCCAAAGCCTTCAGAATAATTTTATGGATAGCAGTGCACAGAAATGATCTTACTTAGGAAAGCGATATATTTACGTCCGGGAAATTAATGTTTTGACTGAGCGAGACGTTTATATACGCCGGTGGCACATAAGAGGTTAAAGTCGTATCGTAGTTGTATGGGGGGGGCACGAGGAAAATTATGATTAAGTATTGGGTCGCGAATATTGAAACTTTGAGAAGTACTACCTGAACTCTATAGAAAATACATAAAAATAAACTTTTTTGTGTATATGTGTTTGATAGAGATGGCTATAGTATTAAAAGCCCAAAATAAGCTATAATATTGCGATTAATTGTTCACATTTTAAGTGTCCAATATTGCCTTGGTCTTATAATGTTTCTTCCATTAATTCTCTTGTTGTGGCCTTGGTGAAATATCTCCCATAAGTTTGAGGCTTGGCGGGAAATAAGGTACCCGGATGCAGACTGTAAGAAATATTTATGAAAGACGTCGATAGAACGGACGGTTTCTCATTAATTATTTACAAATCCGCTGGAAGATGTTCTTCTAGACCAGTGATTTCCAAAGTGGTCTATATAGACCCCTAGGGGTCTATAACGACTTGCAAGGGGTCCACGCCAATGAAAAAGTAATTTGGGGGTCCATGAAGTGTAAATGGGGGGTCTATAATCGTGGTTTTTATTAAACCAGATCGGGATTTTGAAATTTGATCTAATGGAAACCAGATTTGACCAATTCGACTGATTTATTTACTAAATTTAGTGAGGTTAATTTGTGGTTCCTAGGTGACAGAGCAATTTTACTAAGACAAGGACCAAGCATTTCTTTCAAAAATTAAGCTAAAGAAGTATAAAATTGGCCATCGCGAATTTTCTAGATTAGTCTGTTAGAACGATTTAATCTACGTTCAACATTTAATTGCTCTTTACTCAGATTTTGAAAATAGGTTTGAGATGGCTTTTTTATAGTAATATCATAGTAGACAATTAGTTCATACGGTAAGCATTGAAAAAAAATTCATAATACAATAGGGACTGATCATATTAGAGCCTAACGAAGATCTTAAAATAAAGTTTAGAAACGAATGTCAGCAACATTGGCTTTAAAAAGACATGCCTGTTATTTGTCGTGATTAATGGAATATCGTGAGAAAAAGTTTTTAATTTCTTTCCCTAGTGAGAGGGAGTTTCAGTGAGTTTGAGTTTGTCTATCTCAAAAAAAAAAAGGAAAAAAAAGGGGGGGACTGAACATTTACTGACAAAGGAGATTTAAGGTTAAACCCGACTAGATTAATATTAAATGTTGAAAACTTGTTATTGAAGCACCACACACAGATTCCTCACTCTCATTAAAAGCATTTGTTTGTTGTTCAGTTATTTTATGTATTAATTTAATTTTAATTTAATTAATTAACATTCGCTTCTTAAGTCATAAACGCTATACTTCACTACAGTTAGAAATTTAAATTTTTTAAAATAAGTAGTAGTATACATACAGTCAAAAAGCTATTCAAATTGATAAATTGGCAAAAATTCAGTATTAAGTAAGCAAGGGTCTACCCGAAACCAAAAAACATGGCAAGGGTCTATGAGACAAGAAAGTTTGGGAACCTATGTTCTAGTCACAATAAAAAAAATCGGAAAAAAAGTATAAATATGTATGCATCACGGATTCACGCTTTGAACTAAGTTTGTTAGCCACAAGTATCTAAAATTCATCCCAGTCATTAACAAACTGAACATTTTATTTATACATAACTTTATATTTAGCAATACTTTTAAGATTATTATTATGGTATAATAAAAGGTTAGTAAAACGTGTTTGATTTATGTGAACTATTTACTAGATTGTGAACTTTTTATTGTTTACTACTATGGGTTGCATGGAATAATTTTACACTCATTAGTAAAATATTTTGCAAAACTAAATAGGTTTCAAATGGAAATGCATCTTTTTCATTTGTCGATAAAAGCCACTTTAAAGAAGGAGAGGGAACAACTTATCGACATGTCAACAGATTCGACGTTAAAATATAAAATTAATCAAGAGCAGGCCCTAAATTTTATATAGGTTGCAAATCCATGCAAAATACTTAGGATTTCTCACACAGCTATAAACATTAAAATGCCATTTAGAATAATGTATTTAAATGAAAAATATTTCTCTTTCTCAACATAAGTGATTACAAAAACCAAACATTAAAAAAAAAATTAAAGGCAGAATTGGAAATGCGGCTGCAGATGATTTCAATAAACTTCGACAGTTCGAGTAAAAAAAAAAAAATGCAAGCACATATCCCGGTTAATAAATATGATGTAAACGCAGATGTAACACCTGAAACACGAATTATTATTAATGATTACATTGCAATAAATATTCAAATTAAAATTTATAATAACAAATGCAATACTTTTTAATTGCCTTTACATAAAGTACCTATACCATATGTTAATCTGTGTGTGTGTGTGTTTTTCAATATTATTTTAAGCCATTCTTTTATGTGTGTGCGTGTGGAATGGGGTTCTATAAAAATACCTTATTGTTCTAAGGGTACCATGGGTTGAAAAATTTCGAAGGCCATTGTTCTAGACAGACCAATGGTCTTCAAACTATGTTCGACAGAAACCTGGGATTTCACGAGTTATAGTAAAAAATTATTTTAAAAAATGTATAAAATTGTACGCGCAAAATGAATTTTCGTTCTCTTTGAAGTTTTCATAACCGCAAATCAAAGCCATAAAAATTGAAAATTTCATTTATGCGCAATAACTTTATTTTGCTATAATTTTTAACTTTTTTTTAGTTTGATATCACGAGGCACGCGCCAAGTTGTTGTTTATGTTGGCCAAGATGGGCGATAGCGTTACAATAGGGTTGACTTGATATTTTTGCAGTTTTTGGAATATATTGCAAGTTTTTTTCATTACTTTTTAATTGATATTCATTATTAATGTTAATATATATTATGTAATGATTTTTTTAATAATATAATATTAAAATACAATTATTATTATATGTGTAATCATATAATATTCGTTATTTATAATAATTGTTTTATTATATTTATTTATAAACATTACATATTACATTTATTTATAATTATTATTATGTTCTCTTTACTTATAATTAATATTTTATTATTAATTTATAATTAATACTATGTATGTTATGTATTTATAAATACGTTACATGAGTATTCTTATGAATAATTTTTATATTACACAATACGATGATTTTATTCTTTTTTATAATTACTATTAAATTATATATGATTATTATATATAATAATTCTTATTAAATCATGCTATATGAAGATTACAAATAATTACTATTAAATTATATTATAAGATTATTATATACTACATAACATTATTAGTACATGTAACGTTTTATTATATTATATTGTTATTCATTATTTATTGATTGATCTTGGTTATTCTCAATTTTTTCCTACATTCTTCTTTTGAAATATAATTCAATGCATTTAAAACAATTTTTTAAAAATATCTTCCTGACGATTTGATACCGCTAGGCCACTATCTTGGATTCCGTTGCAGCGACAAGAGCTGCTTGGCGTGATTCCTTTATCGCGCCAAGTAGCGCTTGGCGTCATGCTCCGTGATATCAAACTAGCACCTCACCTTTTTTCAATTGCTGAAATTATATATATATCTGTATTGAAGGAGAGGAGATTGCAGAATTAATACCGTAAATGCCGTATCACACGTACACGTTACGAGCAATTTTTCACCCAATTCGTGCAATTTTTATTCAGTTGCCATAGCAACGACTTTCGAACAATTTTTGTTCGTGAGCTCAAAAAGTTGTTCCAAATAAAAGTTGCTTGAAATTCCAGCCAATGGGGTTCATCGGTGCCCTACGTCATAAACAAGATGGCGGCTTCGATTTCATTAAACGCATCAGATATATGGCGTATAATACTTTAATGGTGTATAATATTTTAAATGGAATGGTGCTCCATTTCTTTTTACGTCCATCTACAAAAGCGCAAACGAAATAAAAGAAATTATTTTGGATGTTCGTTTGCTGCAGAAGAAAAATTGGCGAGTAGTTTTGAACCATGGTCAATTGGCGAGAACGACACCTGAGTGGGCACCCCCTACTCCTAACTATCACACCACACCAAAAGGAGGACGTTTGAGCTATCGACATCCCCTACACGGTGGGTCTTTAGTAGCACTGCACTCAAACTATGGCATGCCTGCCATGATCCGATACCTTGATCACTAGACTACCGTGGCCATGCTTTCCATTCGAGATGGGAATCCATTTCCGGCGAAAATTCGACTTCTTCTCCCTATGATACATCCATTGCATACTCGGGATTTGAACCCGAGCCCATTCGATTACAAGACAAGTGTCATAACCAACATACTAGATGGGGCGGCATGACATTTAAGTAAAAGTGCTTTAGTATATAATTTAAGGGCGGGGGGAGAAGAAAGAAAAATGCGTCAAGATGAATTTAGGCAACACATTTTGTATTCGCATATCCTTTATTCATACATATGCATCCCATCGTTTTAAGTCTCCTCGTATCAATATGCTCCGGTAACATACTTACCAATTAGCTGAATCGAATTCGCTGCAGAAAAAGTGCATTGAATTACAGATTATTACTCAATGTTTCCACATGTTCTTTTTGAACATGATTCAATATGGGTCATCCACCTTCATCAAGCGATTCTATCTAGTGCCTAATGAGTAAAATCTATCATTTATCTAGGGAAGCGAAATTTGGTATTTTTGTATGCTTTTTGTACACATTTATAAAATTTTTTTAAGGTAACTGACTACATTAAGAAGCATGCTGGTGAAAAAGAGTATACAAGAAAATTTCTTTTACACATTTAGAGTCCCTTGACCTAGAATATACTCCATATAAAACTGTTTTAAGAATATTGTTATAAGGAAAAATTGCTTAAATATAATTTTTGGCAGAAAAGGAAAAAAAAAATATTCTAAACATTCTTTTTTGAAGAATGCTTCTACAGCAATATTTTGACTTTACACAGTGGTTCAAACAGTTGAGAGTATTCCTTACTTTTACTTTTACAAGATAAATTCAAAATAAGTAAAACATGAGCGAGAAGTGCAAATATGTTTTTATTTTTACACATAACAAATGGTTTAATTTAAGGTAAAATTAAAGAACGACCAACAAAAAATTTCTGGATTGAAAAGTTTTAGAAGTCTTTTACATAAATATATGTAGAATTTTGCCTCAGAAAATTAAAAATTCACTTATAAAAGTATATTTATCAGAAAAAGCATTTGGAGTTTTCAAAAATTCATCGATTAAAGACATTGGATTTTGGAAGAAATTTATATTTAGTGATGAAAGTAAATTCAACATTTTTAGCAGTGATGGTCATCGCACCGTATGGTAAAAGCCCAACACCGCTTTGGATCCAAAAAAATTTACGTCCTACAGATAAACACAGTACTAGCTCCGTAATGGTTTGGGGTTGTATGGCATCATCCGGAGTTGGAAATTTATTTTTTTATGAACCATATGGTTTACTTAGATGTACTTCGCAACAATCTAAAAAGGGCTAAAAATTTGGGGTTAGAGGAAATTTTATTTTCCAGCAGGCCAACGCGGCCTCCCACATACGGCATGTCAAGTTAAAATATGGTCTTTTTTCATTATAAAACGCGGTTATACACCCCATCGCAGTGTCCTGACATCAATTTCAATGAAATTTGGAGGTCCACTTCAAAAAAGTGGTCCAAAAACATAAAATTAGAATTAAAACCCATTTAAAACAAGGGTTGCAAGAAGAATGGGATAAAACATCTTCAAATATCCGCAAAAAGTTGGTCGAATCGGTACCATGACGCTTAGAGGCCATTATAAAAGCCGAAGGACAAGTAATTAAATATTCACACTTTTTTTGTGTGTGCGAAATAATACAAAAATTTCATCAGTGTATTCTCAAATTTTTTTAGGTAAAAATCTACCTACGCTTGCCTCCGAAATTCAGAGTACAGACGATCATCTTTTATATTCATACAAAGATCGCTAATTAAATCTAGTCTTTCTGAATCAATACTATTTTTTATTCATTCCTCTAACGAAGTAAATTCAAATAGCATAAGCAACAAACACATGATTATTATATAAAATTATAAATACTTTTAACTTGTAAAGGACACAAGTCGTGAGCGTCAAAAGTCGGGGTACACTGGAAAAACCTTTATGATAATAAATTGTAACTAAAAGCTAATACTTTTTAAGCTATTCTGTCCTTTCAACAACTCTCAACACATATTTTGCAGGGATTCAACATAGTTGTCTCTTTTTTCTGTGGTTATTCTTTTTCATTTTTCTACTATGTCGGATTTGAGCATTTTTTTAGATGTTACATTCTTCCTGATTATCCACTCGAGTAAATCCCACAAATATTGTATTGTCTGGGGACTGGGATGGTATACGGAATTTGTTTGGGACATGGTAGAATAACTGACTTCACAATGTAAGTTATTTGCTTGGTATCTTCGTCCTGCTAAAAGTAAAAATCATCACTCGCCGCAAGTTTCTCGGCACTTGCCCTGATATTTTACTCCTTAAGTCCAAGTAATCAATTTTGTACGTTGTTGATTCAATAAATTCCAGATTACCCAAAGCTTCCTATGAACCCCCAAACATTATGCCGCTTCCTCCATGTTTGATAGTCGAAAAACGATTTTTTTCTTAAGATCTGTGCAGGAATTTATACAGACATATTTTTGTCCTTTTTGATGCCAAAAATATAAAAATTACTTTTAATTGAATATATTACATTTTTCTAATAATTATGTGTCCTATTCAGATGTTTTTTGGCAAAGGTCTTAGCTTTGATCATTCGAAAGATGAATTCCTTCTTGAATGCAACTCGATCATGATAGTCATCCTTTTTTAATGCCCTTTGAATTATGATTAAAGTCACACTCTGCAGTGTCTCAGAAACACTTTTAGCTATTTGTGAAATTTATAATCTTGGATTTATTTTTACAGATCGTATTACATAGCAAGCTCCTCGAGGTGACACCGCAGACAAGCTGCTGAATCTTGGCGTGGACGTTAAAATTTTAGTTGATTTGTAGTTTAGGAACGATTTTTGAATCAACAAATGTCTCTTATTAACAGTTTCAGCCAACTGTTTTAAAAGATTTTCCCGTTTTTAAAGGTCTAAGATGATTTTTCTTTCTGCAATACATCGATCTGATTCTGGACTCACACAAGCATTCAAATATCAAATTCCAAATAAAACGCTATAGAAACTTTTAAAAACGCGGTGTAATTATCTCATTATAAAAGGTCGACAAAAGCTCTATTTTGTAAGTGTACGCAGACTTTTAGCAGGGGTGGTTGGTGATTATTTGGTGGTCATTCTTGTTTTTTCATGTTAAGGTGAATTGTGTTGCTGTTTGAAAAAAGAAACTTTGCAGAATCTCTGAGAGAGAGAGAGATATGTTGATTTTCTGAAGCTAAATTTTAATAGTAATTATAAGCATTACACGTGAGATGATTGCCTGCACGCAGACTTTTGGAGGCAAGTGTATGTCTATTTAAATTATTTTTGAAACATTTTACTTTGGAAGTTTTCCGTTGATTTTTCTTTATTTTTACTTTAAATTAAATCATTTATTATTTTAAGTATAAAAACACATTAGCATTTCTGGATAATGTACTTTTTTATATTGAAAGTTAAATTATTCAAGTCAAAGCAAGGTGTATTATCAATAATTGTGGAGCCACTGTATACAGCTAAAACTCCTCCGCAGAATCTAAACTAAGATTTTTGAAATATAATATTTAGAAGCGGATTTAGTCATATTTCAAAATATCAGAGAGTAGAGAAATTTTAACGAAAACACCCGTTATGATTTAAATGCATTGTAATTCTGAAAATGTGAAATTTTCAAAAATCCTAGTTAACATCGGTAGCTATAGTCTTAGCTATAGATACGCAAAATATTATAGAAGCATTTTTCATAAATAAGAGAGTGTTCTAAAAATAAGTAGCACTTTATTTTCGCCAAAAATTAGATTCAAATAAATTTTTCTTGTAATGATATTCTAATTCAAGTGACTCTTAATTTAAAAAAATTATTCCTTTATACGAGTTTTCAAAATCACGGTTCGAAACGTAACCTTAAATAAATTTTGATTTAAGACATTACAAAATAAAAATTTGACTTACTCTTGTGTAGCAGACAAACATTCATCTATACAACGACGCCATTTTGTGTTTCAAAAAGTAACCCTCGGTCCTATCAGCTTAAACAGTTCTGTGTTTGAAGATGTTCTAGGGTTTTTCTGCCAACTCTCTCCAGGTGAAGTTTATAAAATTGCTCTTTAAACCGCTATTGATTACCAATAAATATTTCTTTTCATTGACTTATCTTTTGATTTTTAAATGCAAAAACAGGATAATAATCACAAGTTGATTTCTCACCACTGAATTTGAGGAAGACCAACGGTGTCTACCTCCACTGGATACCATCACCTGCTAACATTAGAGATAATCAGATCGCTGATACACTAGCCAAAGAGGGTAGTCGGAATGAAACGGCTACTGGTACTTACCTCACTTATCAAGAACTGCATAATGCAAGATCTAAAATTTAATATGACATATTCCACCTTCGAACCAATGGTACACAGGAACATTCCCTGGCTCTCTGCTGGAAATCAAATGTCACCGTGGCTCCCGGACTGCCCTGGATAGTCAAACAAGTAATCATTTGAAATGTCTTTCGTATGATAGTGGCAGAAAATCCACTCTACTTCTAAGAAATACTGTGACCATCCAGCTTCACCGGATCCCATTCTGAGATGCATCGGTCTTTCTAAGGGGGACTTAATATTCGACCCCCTTATTATTATAGATTTTTTTGAGGTCAACAACTTTCTGGAGCTGATCTGACATATCTCAGATCCTTCAAAGATAATAAACAAAAAAAAACAGTTGATTCCTCGAGATCATTTTTCCGCATTGGTTTCGGCAGTCGTCTCAATGAATATACCAAATCTCGAAGCCTATTGTCGAAATGCTAGTCTCCCGATGAAAAAATTCGAGCGTCTTAGATAACAGATTTTGTTTATGCATGGTTGGAAAGTTAACTGACTCGGATATAGATGAACGCCGGGTATTATTGAATACTGAGGCCAAGACATTGTTTTAAGCTGCTAATGCGTGGAAAAATCTTAAACTACTGAACTCATGATACATTCCAGGGAGACTTGACCACTTGTTGCCATACCACTTAATGTGGAACAAAGCGTGTTTTGCTATTTTCAAACTTTTTAGGCTACTAATACACTTGTGACTTGAAAATTGAAGTCAAGCCTTATGTCCCCTAAAAGAAGTGTAATTTGTAATATTGTGGTCGTTTTTTGAATGGCCATGTTTGGTCCTTATTTTAAAGGTTCATTTTACAAGATGATGCGCCGGGTATTATAGAATACTAGGTTTTCCATAATACCTGAAGTGCAGCAATGAATGTTTCCATTATGATATATTATTTATAATAGACTTCATGCCATCAATTAAAGATACAGAAACAGGATGTATATTCTATAACGGAAAACTCTCCAATGACCAACGAAGGGAAATTTGGATTCAGTGCTTCAACTGTTTCCTGTAAGCTCACCGTGATTATATTGGAGTAGAAAATGATTTTATTCGCGTGACTCCTGTAAATGGAGACTATATATATAAATGATTTTCTCGTATTTTTAAGAATATGACTTTTACAGTCATAAATAACTTTGTTATATGGAGTCTTAATTCGTTTTCCAATGTTTTAAACTACCTATTCCATATTGCCCTCCATTTATCATTTTTCTTTAAAATTAATTACTGTAAACACCAAATAAATATTATTTCCTTTTACAAGTGACAATTCCTTACAATCAGTTATAGTATATATCCATAAAGATTTTGAAATTTTTTATCAAAACCAGTGAAGTTATTTTTTTAAAATGTATAAATGGTACTTTATAATACCCGAATCTCATATATTTATATATTCAACGTATTTAAAAAGTTTTGCAGTAAAAATTAAGATCCATATTTTAAATGCATTTCTAAGTGAGGGATTCAATGCTTTGGTCTTTAAGTATTCACTATGATTAAATTACTTTCTATTAAAACAAAGAAGCATATTTTCTGATAAATTTCTGAATAATGATAATTGCATTAAATCTGGGCATTTTATTTTAGTACTACAGTTTTGGTAGCAAATGAGTTCTATTCAAGTCGTGGATTCGATTCCTGATGACAATTCTTTAGTGAAACTGATGCACGTTAAATTTGATAAGGTTAAAAGTTTTCTCCTTACGTTGACGCGGTGGGGAAGTTATGAATCCTTGATAAGATGTTCAAAATTATGAGATCCATTACCTAAAGTCCTTTCGTTTCTTCTTGTGAATAAATGAGGGTTTATTAACGATGAACTATAAAGCAAAATGAGAGATGTTGGTCAAATGACGAGGACGACACCAGAATTGTTACTACCCTCACCAAAATTTGCCACTACGCCAACGGGAGTGTTTTGAGCATGAAAATTGAGCATGCATGAGTTAGTTGACATGGTGGGTCCTTAGTGACAGAAGCGTTCGAGCTCCTGTCACGCCGGCCACGATCACTTGACCACAGCCGATAGGTTACAGTGACCATAAAATTACTCTAGGAGAAAAGAATAACAACGATAAAAAAATGACCATATGAGTGCGTGAATATTAATGTCGCACTGTTCAGCTACACGAGGGCTTTTGGCGACGGACATCTTTATTTTGAACCATGATCAAGTCAAGAACGACACTTGAGCTGCCACCCACCTATCCTAACTTCACACCATGGGACCATATGACCACGGTAACAGTGGTCATCACTACCAACTCGTGGACGCTTAGTTTTTGTTCAGTAATGGATTCGGATCATTGTGCTCCGAAAGGCAAAGAGGCAAATGTATGCTAACTCTTGAAGTTCCTACGTTCAGATATGTAGAAGTTTAAAGAGTGGAGTACCAATTCAAGTGACGTCCTTGTCAGTTGTCCATGGTTCGAGTGAGAAAGTGAATATCAACGTCACACTATTCAGCGACTAGAAGGCTTTTGGTGATGGACCTCGTCATATTAAGCCATTATCAAGTGACGAGGACGACACCTGTACTGGCATCCCCTTTCTTAACTTTCACACCACAGCAACGAGCGGACGTTTGAGCATCGAAAGATTTTATGTGCATCGGCCTTCTTTGCACGAAGGGTCTTCAGTGATACAAGGTTTGAACTCATGACACGCCGACCACGAGCCCATGACCTTGACTATCAGGCTATTGTGGTTATGAATTGAAACAAAAGTCATTCAAAAATAATACTATAAAACATGGTGAAACCAGGAGAGCTGAACAATGGATTTTGTTTAATGAGTTGACACGATTAAATTTTTATTTTTATATAATATCATAAGTTTCTAAAATTCTATCTCACTTTGATTCAACTGATGGAAATAATAATAATAATAATGAGCAATGGAGTGATTTTTTTTTTCAAATATCTTGCTCTGATGGGAATTAAAGATAGAAAAAAAGGGTTTCAGCTTGGATGTTATCCTCGGTTTTCACAACTAAAGTTAAAAATTGCGAGGTCCATTGCCAACAGATCACGCACAACTTTAAAGTGCAAAGTTAATAAAAAATGAAATAAAATAAAATGAGATTCTCACTTTCGGTTTGTTTTATAACTACACCCAAATTCACGTTCCTTCCTCCCCATTAACCCATAGAGTGCCAAGATTTCTCGCACTCGGCGCGTGTACTAAAACTGCCGCCTACGAGATATCTCTTAGCATGTGCTGAAATTTTAGATTGATTACGTGTCTCCATCTGAGTGAACAATTTTTACAAAGGATGAATAGAAAAATTTATAAAGTACAAAAAACATATTAACTATCAATTTTTATTATTAATATTATAACTTAGATGATTAAATTATAACACACTTTTTTATAAATAGGAATGTATCCCCAAAATTTTAAAGATACATTTTTTCAATTCCTACACTATTTACTCACAAAATCTCTATATGTTTATTTATATATTTATTTATTTATCTTGGTGGAATTTTGAATCGTTAATAAAATACATTTTAAAGCGCTCCATTAAAGCTGAAATTTTATATACACGATTATTTTGGATGGCAATACAATAATATAATAATAATTAATAAAAATTAATTGATTAAAACTAATTAGTTAAATAATTACTAATACAACCACGTTGGCATCATTTTTGGCGATTTGTGTCAAAACTTGAGAAAAAGTTTTTTTTTCTCACGTGTTAAAGTATTCAGTTGAACTAAAATTAAAATTGGATGACAATTGAATATAAAAATAATTAATAAAAATTAATTGATTAAAACTAATTAAAGAATTACGAATACAACGAAATTGGCATTATTTTTGGCGACTTGTGTCAAAACTTGAAAAGGTTTTTTCTCACGTGTTAAAGTATTCAATTGAACTGAAATTTATATACACGATTGTTTTGGAGGACAATACGATACTTTAATGATAATGAATAAAAATGAATGACCACTTAATGTTGTGATACTGTCCTACGTATATACATATTTATATTAATTGTAACTATTTAATAAAAAGTAGCTAAATTTTTTTTTCTTTGTGGATCTAAGTAGGAATTGACTTAATTTTTTTAAATATTACTTGTGTGTGTTTGATTTGTAATCCTTCTTTTTCTGTGGGAGGAAAATGCTCTAAATAATGAAAATTAGTAATATTTGTACTATAGTTTCTGCTTTCTCCTGCGTTGCTGCTGTGTGCTATTAAATAAATGGATCATAACTGATTCCCTAAATGGACGCATCCTCAACTTTATATTTCCTCGAATTCTTTGGTTACAGAACAGGGATGGCAAACCAGTGGCACGTGGGCCATTGATGGTACATTACACAATATTTTGGGCACTCCTTAGATCAAAACGGTTTGCATTTTAATTCAAAACAACGAAGTTCAATATTAAGTATTGCGAGAAATATGAGTGATCGGTCACAATTTTCAGTGAGATTTTCTCAGTTCAAAGAATTATCGGAAACGCTCAAGTTTTTTTATGTACCTTGATGTGACTTCATTTAATAAACTGAATTTGTCCCAATTCTATTGGTTGTAAATTGAAAAATATGAAATGCAATTGATTGATTTCCAGTCTAATTCAATATGGATTCAAAAATTTGCTGAAAAAAAAGAGAAAGTTGGAATTGATTAAAACTGAAAGATTAACGAGCAGTATAAGTAAAAATGCTAGTAAAGAAATTTTGGAGCTATGTAATTCGATTCCCGATACATTTAGCTGTTTGAAAAAAACTGGCTCAGGCTATATTTTCAGGCTATAATAACCAAATTTTTATCTACCTATATATGCCAGCGAGTGATTATTTTCAGAGATGAATAACAGTAAAGACTCACTTAGAAACCGTTTGGCAGATGTCTCCAATTCAGCTTACATTCTGGTAGAAGTAACATCTTACAATCCTAATCCAAGTACATACAGAATTCACACTAATGTTATATTAATTTGAATTACACGTATAAATAAAACATTTATTATTATACTGTGCAAAATATATGTTTTCGTTGTAATTAAATAGTTTTGAGTTGTTAGCATTTTTAGTTTTATTACTTTCTCAATAATTACCAGTCAAAATTATTTGACGGCACGTCTATACTTCATTAAAAATTTCTTAAAGAAAAAATGAAACATTGATCTGAAAAGGTTTGCCACCCCTGTTGTAGAACATGTAGGCATTCTACAGGAAGATTTCGAAGTAGGGTAGAGAGATTTGTTTTTGTACCAATGCATGGTTTTCCTGAAGTTTCCTAATTATTAAAATACTGCGTATAACGCACACCTATACTTTCAAGCTGATTTTTTTGGTTTTTAGGTATATCAGCAGCATAACGTGCTCCTACTTTTTTACAAAGAAACCCGAAATGTAGGCGTGCAATGCTCTTTTGTTTTGAAATAATTTATTCGAGATATTATCCCAGGCTTTCGAAAAAATAGTATACTTCTAGAATTGCAACCTTTTAAGTTCATATGGTGTATCATTTCTTTTAAATAAACGGTATTTCGATAAATTTAAATGCCTACTTTTTTCTTGTGCTAATCTGTTTATTTTTAAAGCTATCATTTTTATACCCGGCGTATAACGCGCGTCCGTAAAATTCGATTTTTTAATTTTTGGGTTAAAAGAGCGTATTTTAAACCAAATTATACCGTATGTTCATTGTTATTACTTTACAACTCTTTATCATTTTATACTCCAATCTGCAGCCCGTTTGAAACAACAACAACAAAAAACTATCGCCTTATAGGTTTTCCTAGTGAGGATTATTACACATCTGTGTGAAAATCTGTCATAACATTACACATCTGACTGTCACCAGATGAAATGAGGTGATGAGCTTGTAAAATCAAACAAAATGAAAAGAAAATCTTTGTGTATGAAGATCTTTATCGAAAAAAAAAAGAAAACCATTACGGGATAACTCGTAAGTGGCACTAAGTACACAAATCTTAAAAGTCTTATTCAGTGATGCCAGATACGTATTATAGTGGTTTTTTTCAATATAAATTACGGTAAATGCCATTACAATATTATATAAGTTACTCAATTTATTATATTTTGTAAAATATCACATTTTATTTTTAAAAAAAAGCTTGGCATCCTAGTCAAGACGCTTTAAATTTACCTGGCAGTCAATGTGTTAGACGTTACTAATTCGAAAAACATTGCATTCATAATAAGTAATACTTGTATTTTTTCCGAGCTAAAACAGAAAATTAGTCTTAAGAGCAAAGAAACCCTATTGTGTGTTTTTATCACTTTTGACACGAACAATTTATCGTATAAGTCATGTTATTTCGTAATTTTCCAGCGGTAGTTTATAGTCGAGGCAATCAGATTGGCAATCAGGAAATAATGAAACTATTTTCCATCTGCCACCTGCTGCCCCGACTTGATTTAGTACTTAATTACTACTGTCAACCTTAACAGAACGCTTGCACCTCAACTCAATGAAAAGGAGGCAGACTTTTATTTCGTATGCACGAGATTTATGAAATTTCACAAATAAGATACCAGTTCTCTCAACTAGCGCTTTAAAAATTTATATACTTTAAAAAGAAAAGTTATCTAAACATGTTTCTTCCTCTAACAACATATACGAGATACAGGGCAGGAGAAAGAAGTTTAAATTATAGACGTAAAATCATTAAACAAATTATCCTGGGGTGGGAAAGAATGAAAGATTAAATGCTTTTATATTCAAGTGGTATCAAATGGTTGCGACACAGATATGTGTTAGTAATTCATTTTATATATATGTGAAATTACTAAATAAATCCTTGAACCAAATAATTATTTTTTACATTACAGTTTAATTACATAGATGCCTTAATTTTAAACGTTAATTAAGAAATTTATAAAAAAATTGCAATAAATTTGTCTGTGATAAATAAAAAAGTTAAACAAAATTTATTCATATTCAATAGTTGATACTCGCCACCTGATTCAATTTTCAGCCCTAATCTTCCAGGGCATACTTCCCACAAGTGCTTGGAGGATGGACCGTGGTATTTTCTTCCACTCGGCTTGGAGAAGACATGCAAGTACTTTCACCGATTTTGGACGGTTGCTGCAACTCTTAACTTCTGGCCGTCGTTGTCTAATGGTCAAGGTAACGGATTCCCGAGTTCGAGCCTAGTACCGCAGAAGACCCACCGTGTAGGGAGGCAATGCACGTTAAATCTGTCGAGGTTCAAACTTCCTCCCATTGGTGTGGTGTGGAAGTAAGGAGAGGGGTTTCAGCTCGAATGTCATTCTAGTCACTTGACTATGGTTTAAAACAACGAGGTCCGTCATCAAAAGCCCTCGAGAAGCTGAATAGTGCGACGTAAATATTCATTCCCTCACTCACCCTTTTATCCGGAAATCCAAACCATCCCGGAGATTTACTATAGGATTCAAATCTGGACTATGGGAGGGTCAGTGTATTCGGTTTACCCTGTCATCATCATACCAATCCATGGTAGACCTCGCCACAACCTCGGTGTTATTGTCATTCTGGAAGTAATAATGATCCGACCCATAAAATTGCCGCAGCGTAGGAAGCACATTGTTGTCTAGAAAAGTGGTTGAACTTACCGTGAATTGAGATCAAGGGTACTAGTCCAAACCACGAGAAACATCCCCTGGCCATAATTCCACCTCCGTCAAAATTTACTGTAGGCACAATGCATTCAGGCAAAATGCGTTCTCTAAGCATATGCGCAACTCCAGAATCGGCCATCCGACTGGCTGGTATTGACCTTAGATTCCATCACTCCAGATAACCCGTTTCCACTTATGTACGGTCAAACTTCGAAGTGCCTTGCACCACCTCAATGGAGCAGTGCGGATGGATTTTGTAATCAAAAGCTTAAGGGCTGCCGCTCGACTATGGAAACCAAGAAAATGGGCTTCCTGGTGGATAGTATTTATTAAAAAAACAGTCTCGGATGCTTGTTGGAACTTCTGGAGTATGTGGGAAATCATTTTGGTGGGAGTTTTCCGAATTTCTTTGGATATCATTCATCGATCTCTGTCTCTTAGTCTCGTGGGTCTGTCCTATCGAAGTATATTTTGAAGATAACCACACACCATCAAAATTTTAATTACAAAAGCCGCTTTCGATTTTCGAATATTTAACTCACTAGATATGTCCCTTAAGGCTGTTTTTGGTTAATGTTAAAGAATAGGACCCGAACTAGGAACATTTTTTCAGATATAAAAGAAATGAATAATTAATATGTTATGCTGGCTTCACTATCCTTTAGAAAGCAGCATTTTTTACCATACTTCCCATTTTTAACCGAGTGGATTCATTTTTTCTGACATAAAATGTGTTTCGCATTTTTTATTCTATACCTTATTCTATATTCTTATTAAAGGGGCTTTGCCTTCACGTATTAAAACAAAAAAAAGGTATTCAGGGAATATTTTGAAATTTTTAAAAACACTATATTTTTAACAGATGTACGAGTTATAATATTGCAAATTTCCATGGAAATTGGGTCATTTTTCTGTCTGAAAATGTGCTACGAGTGTAGTTAGAGCTCTCGTACTTTTACCGAATGCAGCCTTAAGAATCGGCCATTTCTATGATATCCAACAACTACACACTTCTCGAAGTCAAATGGCTCTGAATTCCGTGGCATCTTTCGTACGATTAATTCCAATGATGTTTCCTGCGAGGTAATTAACTACAAAAGGCGTGAAGTAAATCAGAACCTAAGATATCCTCAGTTTCATGGATGTCCAAATACTTATTGGTAGATAATATATCAGATAAACCTAAAATAAACACTAGTTTTCTTAAAATTAAATTTTTACTTATCAAATTAAATTTATGTAATTTTTCTAAGAAACAGACTCTGCCCAAACACATTTAAATTTCTTTAAAATTTTTTTTATAAAGAGTGATTGAATGGTTATCTATTCACTTCGCCCACGGAAGTAAAACGAGAATTTTCGTAATTTTGAACCACTGTAAGTCACGAGGACGACGCCTGAGCTGACACCTCACTCTCAA